>JAKSZT010027144.1:732814-854651 GCA_026826555.1 Tolypeutes matacus | reverse complement strand
TTCTTTAAGTTGGTCCATGATATTTGTTTGGATAGCTTTGATTAGTTGTTCGATGTACTGCATTGCCTCCTGGTTTTTATTTTGTGCACTGGACTGGTCCATGTTTTCCAGTTTCTCAGAGTCATTTGTATTTTTATGTTGCCCTCTGGTCATCATATTATCTTGTTGGGTTTGTTCAGTTGATTAGCTTTTCTCAATGCTCTAGAATTTTATTTAGCTGTTGGTGCTGCGTGTGAGTTAAGTTTTCTCTTTGGCTGTTTTTCTTCTTATTTTATTTCCTTGCTTCTTTCTATGTTCCCTTGAAGGCAAAAGGTTAGGGCCAGAGGAACCAAAAGATGTAAGGAAGGCAGAAGGATAATAGAAATATTGATAAAAGTTAGAAGAGGTGCAAAATGAGACTTGATGAGATGAATATTTAACTTGTGTAGGCAGTGTAGAGTACTAGGAAAAATATGGAGTTCCTACAGTGGACTTGGAAAACAAATGGAGGAATATATATGTATAGTGATTTAGAAGGCTAGAATTATGAGGAGGGAGAGAAATAGTAGAGAAAGGTCTGAAAGGAACAAGTTAATACTAATAAAAAGAAAAAAGAAAGAAGAAGAAGAAGAAGAAGAAAACAAAATAGATGGGATAGAAATTGACACCCTTAAGTTGTGGGCCTATGAAAAAATGTTGTCTCTAAGAGCCACAACAGAAAACAAAAGGCAGAAACATGCAGGAAGGATAAGCGATAGTTTGTAATACAAAATCAATATATACAGCGAGTGGGAAATTACTGAATAAGAAGCCCTGCAAAGAAGTGACCAGCTGGCAGCACCTATTTAAAAAAAAAAAAAATAGAAGGAAAAAGGAAGGGGGGAGGAAAACAGGAATAATAGCAATAGACCAGAAAGTAACAGAGAGAAACCAAAGATCCACACAGGTAAGCAGTCAAACAGAGTTAAGGGGGGTCAATGATTCCCCTAGGGTCCACGTGGATCCTTTCTGCCTACTTGTTTTTATCAATGAATTTCCCCACAGGGTTCTATATGCAGGTCCTGAAGCAGCTTTTAGCTATTAAACTAAATTAAAAAGAATTTATTTTTCATTTGTTGAGGTGACCTCACTTTTTTTTTTTTTTTTTTTTTTAGCCAAATGCAGGACCCAAAATAATTCCTCCTCTAGACCAACCCCCTTACGGAAGGGACCCTAGCTGGGCCCGTGGAAATTAATCAAGCACGTCCCACTTTCCGGACTCCCCAGATTAGCTGAAGCTGTGATTTTAGTCAGTGAGGAGTGCTAAAGATGGTGGATTCCGCCCCTTCTGGTGCCGAGCTCCAGCGTCACTGGGCTGCTCAGTAAATCAGTTTGAGTGCAGATTCGCGTCTGCTCTCAGCCTAGTGCTGCATCAGATCGGCTTATCTGCTCCCCAAAGCTATGGGGCGGTGCAGGCAGCCAGATCAATGTCTAAAAATATAAAATACCCTTCCCTGTCTTCCAACCGAACCCTCCCTTTTTTGGGAAGTGTCCCTTCCTCCTGGCTCCGCAGCGGCCCGGGTCTTATCCCTGGGTGGCTAGGGAAATCAGCTCCATTCCCCAACCAAAATCCCCCCTCCAGTTCTGATTAGCTCGTTTGCTCTGTTCACACAATGGCCAAGGGCGCCAGACAGCCCGATCTCCAGAAAATAAAACTTTTTCACCCCGCCTGCGGCTCCAAATGGCTGTTTTATTTTTTTTTTCCCTAACCGCGGGGCTTAGCCACCTGTGCCAACCTCCACCGGCAGCCTCAAATCTCACAATCTCCACCGTTCGGCCCAGGCCGCCGATCCGCGCAGATAGATGTCCCAAGCTTCTCACTCTACGCGTGCACAGCACAGACCCCTGGGCAGGACCCCATCCACATTCCGCCCTGCTCTGGGAGCTTGCAGTGTGCGCCCTCCTACACTAAGGCCATCTTGCCCCGACTCCGTATTATTAAATTTTAATGTTTCTTCCTCCATGGTGGATTATTTAATATATCATGGATTATATTAAATCTAACCTTGTCTTACACACTCTTTTTTGCTTTTTGCTATACATTTTCTTTTATTACATATGTAACATCCAGTAGACTTCATCTGTAAAATATTTGTTCACAGAATGATTTACAATTCTAAAATACACCACATTCATTAATATTTCCAATGATCTCAGACAGATCATTAAGGTTGGGGATTTCTCAAGCTCGTGTGTAGGAGACAAATTTTCTAAAGTTTATTATTCCCCCATAACAAATTTCACCATGATTTTAGTAACTGTTTTTGATATATTCATGTTATTATTAGAGTAATTGGATTACTGAAAAATTCTTGCAGAAAGAAAGAATTTCCATATATTCCCCACTTGTTTTCCTTATCATTACTATATAATATTCCTCTGCTTCCTTATTGATCATCTGTCTAAAAGATCATTCCATTTTTGACTGTGGTGTATGGAATTCTCCTATTAGTAATATACCATTATCTCTTTCTCCTTTCTAATTTGTCAACATATGCTTCATATATTTTGTAGCTTTTTTCTGTGTGTGTATAAATATATATATACATATATAAAACTTTTCATATATACATCTATTTAATTGTTGTCCTTATCTTTAACTTTCCCGGCCTGCGGGACAATCAACTGGGGCTCCAGCTCCTATGAGGGAAGAATGGTATGGGACAAGAGACACAAAGAATGACAACAAGACAGGATTCTGATCAAGCTGCAAAAGTTTATTGAAAAGGCAGGGTATATATACTCTAAAGGAAGAGGGGGTGGCTAATAAGGACGGGTGGCGGTTTAGGATTGGTGGATTCTGTTGCTAGGGTAAGTGGCGGCTGCGGAGGTTAGTGCTTTTGGCGCGAACTGCTTTTGGCACGAACTGCCAATGACGTCCTAGAAGAAGGCTAATTGTAGCTTAAGGTGTTGTTTCAACCCTGGCGGCCATGTTGCATGTTAACGGCATCGCTGAAGGTGAATAGACATGCCACCTTCATTGTCCCCAACATCTCCTCCCTTTGTTTTTTAAAGGATGGAGGAAGATTGCATTCTTTTGGCATTAACCTGCTCGGGGAAACAGAGACCTCATTTGATTTCGAGGGGGGGGGGCTTTGCCTGCCTTAGGTCAGGACCATGCTGTACGGCTACTGGATCTTACCCGTCATCGGAAACCATGGCAGCAATCGGCCAGGCCCCTGTCTTAGGTTGATCCAGCGGCTTTGCTGCAATGGGGGGGGGTCCAGTTGCCCGTTACTGGCTAACCAGTCCAGCACCTGAAACTGTTGGCCAGCTTTTATCACTGGCTACAGTCCGCTCTCAGCGAATCTTTATGCAAATGAGGCATATTTCTCAAGGAGCTCAAAAACGGCCTTTGGTTGTTTCTTGGCCCTCCTTTGCAGTGCTTTGCCTTACACCCAGGGGTACCAAACACAGCAAAGGCTAGTAGCATATTTTTGAGTTATATGCTGTTCTCGTAGGAGGGGGTTTCTTACCCTTCAGGGTGGGCAGCAGCCAAGTATTCTGGATTTACACCTTGATCAGCGAGGTGGAGCCGGTGATAATGCACTTGAATGGGCTTGCCTAGGGCAGAATCAATCTGATCCTTTATTAGCTGTATTATTTTTTTTATGGCCCAAGGTGCAAAAGATAGTATAAGAAGTAGGGTTATCATGGGGCCTAGTATAGGGAGGAGATAAGGGAGGATTCCGTTGAATCCCCAAGAGGGACCCCCTTGGGCCTCTCGTTCGCGTTTGCGATTTGCTATTCCTTCCCTAAGTTTGGTCATGGAATCTTTAATTATTCTTGAATGGTCAGTGTAAAAGCAACACTCCTTGCCCAATGCGGCACAAAGCCCTCCTTGTTTAAGGAAAAGTAAGTCTAAGCCCCTCCTATTCTGGAGAACAACCTCCGATAGGGACTTAAGGGATTTTTCAAGATGGGTGATGGAGGTTTCAATGCGGGCTAAGTCTTCGACAACTGCAGCTCTTAGGTGAGAGAGGCCTTGTTGTTGGAGGATAACAGAAGCGGTTCTGGTGGTTAGGTTGGCAATACCTAGAAGAGAAGCGATGGTAACAGCCGTAATAATTTCTCTTTTTTGTCTAGTTATAGTGACGGAAGGTTGCATGTCCCAATGTTGATAGAGGTCTTCTTCGCTATGGTAAAGAACATGCAGGAGAATAACTACTAAAATGCAAACCTCTCCCGATTTATTGAGGGCCACCGTGGCTACACAGGGAGTGAGCCCTGATAAGGAGCACAGCCATTTTGCCCCAACAGGGGGGACGTAGAATTTACCTTGAGACGGGGGAGATGAATGTGCGCAGGCTTTGGTTAAGGTGGTAGAAATGTTATTAAAGACATTACCCATGCAATGTCCAGTGTGCAGGACAGACTGTATGGTGAGGCCACTGGTTTTGTCTTTGTTCCACTGACATTGGGGAGGGTTGTCTTCAGAGGAAGTGTTAAAGTTGGCATTAAGGGCTATAGCATCATAATAAGGGGATTTAACAGAAAGACATAACCAGCAATTGCAAGTAAGGTTGGGTTGGGAAGCGTTTAGATCAAGAAAGGTAGCGTTAAGCATTTGCCATAGTGGGTTATTGATGGTTGGTTTAGGGGTGGGAGGGGTAAAATTGGGTGTAGCAGGCACCCCTGATGCATTTGCAGACCGATTTAAAGTGAGATGAGTGGCAGGAGAGCTGAGTGAAGGAGGGGGTGAGACTTTAGGAGGCAAAGGAGGGGGGGACAGAACTTTATTAGGGCCTATTGGACTGTGGTTTACTTCCGCCAGTTCCTTTTTTATAAGCAGGAGCGTGCCAGGGTCGGAGCCGGAAACATATAGCCTGATTCCCCAGGTTCGACCTATGATCCAGGAAGGATCTGTAGGGCTTTGGACGGAAAGAGTGAGATTGGTACAGAGGTGTTCTTTGTTAAATTTTGAAAGAAGGCCTCATGATGGGTTATGTGGTCGAGTGCATCCGGTGGGGGTGAATTGTACCGTGAGAAACTGGTCAGCAATTGGGGGTGACCATCCGGTAGCCAATGTTTCGCATCCCCAGTGGGCACAATAGTAGTGTGTGGGCTGATTGCAGTATGAATGCCCCTGGGTGGAGCTGGGACAGAGGTAAACATCCTGAATATTGATATATGAGTCACCAAAGTCCCGGAGCGATGGACGATAGAAGAGCTTGCTAATTGGGGCAGTAAAGGTAGGGGAGTTACTAATATTGGTTAGTAAGATTGCAGAATCATCCCATCTGGAGAGAGTCCATTTTTTAGGTTGATGAGGATTGACAGTTTCCCTACACGCAGTGACAGTAAGGAAAGAGAGGTAGAGGGTGATAAGCTTGAATGGCGAGAGGCTTAACATGATTGTGTTGCTAAAGGTTTGTTTGAGCCTTCTGACCGTCGGACGTGCATAGGTGAAGCAAGTCACAGTAAGACTGGAGGCGTACTGGAAGAAAGAAGAAAAAAAGGGGGGGGCTTCTCAGGGAGGGGAAGCCATACCCTGGAAGAATTGTTATTCGAGGGAAGGGGAAATGGGTGGAGAGGGAGATGCATGTGGGGTGGGCTCCAATGGTGAGGAGTTAACATGCCTTATCAGTCTTTCTGGGAGCCAGTGAGGGCCTCCTTTTTCCTGATCATATATGCAAGCAGAGCCTCATCCCCAGATAATGACGGGGTCAGGCCCCTTCCATTTTGACGTTATGGGGTCACGCCACATAACAAGGGCTCGTTGCATTTGTGTTTTAGGATGCCAATGCCTGTCAGCAGCAGACTGTCCATTGATATCTAAGGTTAGGAAGTTAAGGGCAAAGAGGGCATGGTACAGAAGGTCTCAGGGACGATGTTTAGTGAGGTTAAGAGTGCTCTCGGCCATGTGGCACAGAGCGTTTTTTAGAGTGCGGTGCGCCCGTTTACCATACCCTGACCTTGGGGGTTATATGGTATTCCTGTAATATGTTTGATATTCAATTGATGACAGAAGGTTAGGAAATTTTTCCCAGTATATCCAGGTCCATTATCTGTTTTAAGGAGCTTAGGTTGGCCTAGTATGGTGAAACAATGTAGCAAATGAGAGATAACATGTTTTGAAGCTTCCCCTGTTTGTAGGCTGGCTTGAATGAACCCACTAAATGTGTCAACACAAACATGAACATATTTAAGTTGTCCAAAACTGGCAAAATGGGTGACGTCCAATTGCCAGATTTCGTTTGGAACGAGTCCTTTTGGGTTGACTCCCAGGTGAGGGACCGGTAGCTGTGTTACGCAGCTTTTACAGGCTTTAACAATGTCCCTTGCCTGTTCCCTTGTAAGGTTAAATTTTAGGCGGAGAGTGTTTGCATTTAAATGGTGTCGGGCATGAGCTTGGGAGGCCAAGGTTAGAGGATCACAAAGATTGGGGCATATGAGTTGAGTGGCACCATCTGCCAATGCATTGCCCTCCGCCAGAGGGCCTGGTAAGCACTGATGGGCATGGAGGTGTCCTATGAAAAAGGGGAGCTGCCAGGCAAGAATTAATTTTTGTAATTTTGAAAATAGGGGGACTGCATTGGTGGATGGTTTAATAAATGGGGTTGTTTCTAATAATGGAACAGACTGAGCTATATACACGCTATCGGTGTATAGATTGAAAGATTGGTTTTGTAAATGGGAAAAGACCTGTATGACCACATAGAGTTCGACAAGTTGAGCTGAAGCATAGGGGGAGGTTATGGAAAATGTCTGACCCTGGATAACATATGCCGTGGTTCCATTAGCTGAGCCATCAGTAAAGACTAGGATAGCTGAGTCTATCGGTTCCATTTTTGTAACTCTGGGAAAGGTAAACTGATGAATTTTAGCAAACTGAATTAATGGGTCACTTGGGTAATGATTATCAATATCGCCCTGAAACGAAGAGCATGCAATTGCCCACTCGTCATCCGTTTGGAAAAGCCAATGGATCTGATCTTGGGTGTATGGGACAATAAAGGAATCGGGATCTTTCCCAAATAGCTGGCGACTAGTTTGTCAGCCTTTAATTATGAGGGCAGCAGTGAGTGTAGCATACGGCGAGAGCACCTTTGTTGGAGTAGCGGGGAGGTGAACCCAGAGTAGTGGATGACCTCAGCCGTTTGGCTGTTTTAGATTAGATTGCCAGAATACACCTGTAGGCACATGAGTTGAGGCAAAAATTATGAAAAATAAAGGCTGATGGTAATTTATTTGAAAGCAAATTTGGTCTTGGATAGTTCGGTTAACGATGATAAGCATCTGCAGTGCTTCCGGAGTTAAGGTTCGGGGGGAGGAGGGATTTGCGTCTCCCCTTAAAATATTATAGAGTGGTAGAAGAGTTTTGGTGGGTAGTTTTAGGTAGGGGCTAAGCCACTGAATATCTCCTAAGAGTTTTTGGAAATCATTGAGCATTCGCAGATGTGAGTGTCGCAACTGAATGTGCGGTGTTAAAACTTGCTGGTGCCAGAGTTCAAACCCCAGATAAGAAAAGGGGTTGGAAATTTGTACTTTGTTAGGGGCTATCTGAAGACCTCTCACTGTGAGACTCTTAAGGAGGTCTTGAAAGCAAGAATATAACTGTGAAACATTTTGTCCTGCCAACAGGACATCATCCATATAATGGAGAATGTATATCTGTGGCCACAATCGTCTGATAGGGTTAACGGCTTCAGCGACAAATTTCTGGCATAAGGTTGGACTATTTGCCATGCCCTGTGGTAGGACTTTCCATTGAAACTGGGGCATAGACCCTTGAAAATTGATTTGAGGGACACTAAAGGCAAAATATTGTCTGTCTCCTGGGTGAAGAGGTATAGAGAAAAAACAATCTTTTAAATCTATAACTATTTTGTGAGAATCGGTAGGGATGGCGACTGGTGAGGAAAGACTGGGCTGTAACGCTCCCATGGGTATCATAGCTTTATTTACAGCACGTAAGTCTTGTAGCAGTCTCCATTTACCTGATTTCTTTTTTATAACAAAAATAGGAGTGTTCCAAGGGAACTGAGTAGGTTCAATATGGCCGGCATTAAGTTGTTCCTGTACTAACCTTATTGCCGCTAGTGTTTTTTCCTGAGTTAGGGGCCATTGAGCAACCCATACTGGCTCTACAGATTTCCAAGAGATTTTTTCAGCATGGGGTACAGGGATGTCAAGAGCCGTCAGGCTAAATTTTGGGAAAGCCTGAGTCCCATCTTATTTGTTTTTGGTGCCATGGAGATGGGCTGTTTTATTCCTTGATTAGTTTTGCCTAGGCCTTTGCCAGGGAGAAAATTCATTTTGAGCATTTGAGCAGCAACTGTATCATTAGGACTGCACATAAAGACTTGCATTAGGGATAGGATATCTCGACCCCAGAGATTAATAGGGAGATGGGGGATAACGTATGGCACAACTGTACCAATGTTCCCTTCCTCATCTTCCCATTTTAGGATTTGCGAACTTTGCAGAGGGTCTGCGGCTCCGCCTATTCCACTTAGGTGAGTGGCAGCGGCCGTGAGGGGCCAGGACTTAGGCCAGTGGTTTGAGGATATGACCATGGCGTCTGCCCCTGTATCTAAAATTCCTTCAAATGTTTTACCATTTAGTTTCAGTTTTAAAGTGGGCCAATGATGGGATATTGGCTGTGCCCAAAAGACATTGGAAGATCCAGGCCCTTCTGTGGGACACTGGAGGCTTTTGAAATTTGAGTTGATAGGTTAGAGGGGGAGTATCATGAGCTGTGCTATTCGAGTGCCCTGAGGAATAGGGATGAGATTGTTTGAGGTGGCTGCAATTATTTGTATTTCACCTTTAAAGTCATTGTCCAGTATTCCCGGAACTATCTGTATTCCACGCAGGGCAGCACTAGCTCTACCTAAAATGAAACCAAAGGTATTTGGGGGCAGTGGTCCATAAACTCCCATTGGTATGATGAGGGGACTATTTTCTGGGGTTAATATTGATTCGGAGGTGGCACAGAGGTCCATTCCTGCACACCCTGCTGTTGCTCTTCATAAGTCTGAGATACGGCAGCATGGTTTATGGTCGGGAGCGCAGGCACTGCGGTGGGGGATGGCTGGACAAACCGTATTGCCCCTGGGTTTGTCTTGAGTGGGGCCTGGGGCTGGCCCCATTGGGAGTTACCCTGGAGTTTAGGCTTGAGGGGTTGGCCATTTATGTCTGTTCGAGAGTGGCATTCAGAAGCCCAATGGAATCCTTTCTTACAGCGAGGGCAAATGGATGGCGGTAACGGGGATTTGTTGACAGTGGGTAGGGGAGGTTTAGCCGTGGCACAGGACAATTCTTTGAAAAATGGCCAGGTTGTTTACCGTTGTAGCACGTTGGAGATTTGGGCTCTGCTGTAAATTTCTGAAGGGCGGCACCGATGGCTATTCCCAGTGTTTGAGTGGGTCTGATATTAGAACAAAGTTTTATGTAGTTATTGAGATTGATATAGCGAAAAGGGCGGATAGCTGCTTGACAGCAGCGTTAGCATTTTTGTATGCTAGGTGTATAATAAAGTTACTTTCATTTTTGCTAGCCCCAAACAAACATTCAGCCATGCTTTGTAGGCAGCTGAGGAAGTCGCTGTACTGTTCACCCGGGCCCCTGTCTGTGTTTAGCAAGAGAGGAAGTGGAAGCGCCCTTTTGCGGAAGTTTTTTCCATGCTCTGAGCAGGGCCGTTTGTACTTGTGCAAGGAGACCTGGGGGGGATTGAGCTTGCTTATTATTTTGATGATAAGGGCTCTGACCTAAAAATTTATTTAGAGTCCAATTTTTGGAGGTGGGTTTTTTAGCATTGCGTGTGGCATATTTTTTACAATGCTCTTCATAATCCGATTTCCATAATAAGAAATCGCCGCCGGACAGGGCGGCTCTAGCCAGGTGCGACCAATCGTTAAGAATAAGTTCCTTTTCACTGATGTTTTCTAATAAGGCGAGCGTGAAAGGGGAGGTAGCGCCATAATCATTCACTGCCTTCTTCAGTTTTTCTAAATGTTTTAAGCTGAGTTTTTTATGCTTGGCCATGGAAGTGGTACTATCCTCTCCCTGCTCGTTTTCACTGGAGTTATGGGCCTCTGACTCATCACCTTCTTCGCTTTCACTGCTAAAGCCGCCATTTTGGGAATCAGCGGTGCCATTGTGGGAGCCAGCGCGAGAGGTAGCGGGTTGAGTTTGACTGCGTGTGACCGGGAAAGCGTAAGTGTGGTGGGTGCAATGGGGGCACAATGAGGGGACATTCTCTGGGAGCGCAAGGGCTGTGATACTTTGGGTTGCCGAGCGGAGGTCAGGGAGCAAGTTAACAGCCCACAGACACTCCTGCTGAAAGGCTTCCCTGAAATTATTGGCGTGTAGCCGGAGATTTTCCGTAGCCTCTTCTAGGGCGTGGAACTGAGGCAGGGATGTAACTGGGTAAAATTGAGGACATGATGGTTGTGAAATGGCAGGCGCATAAGGAGGTGGTCAGAATGGGGGAAGGGAATTACCCTCCAAAGGGGGAAAGGTTTCAGCCTTAGTTTCATTTCTACACTGATTGGTTACTAAACCAGCCTGATTGATGGGGGTGTCCGGTCTGCTTTTATTTGGGTTCCCCATACATTGATCTGGCAATGAGCCAACCTGACTGACAGGGGTGTTTAGTTTACTTCTACTTGGGTCCTCATTAAGAGGTTTCTCAGGTATTTCGGAAATGTGAATGATTACTGAGTTGTTTTCTGAAGCGGGGCAAGAGTGTTCTTTTAAAACTTCTTCCCCTTCTCTACAGAGTTTTTGAATGTCTGGGGCGAAGGAGTGGATTTTTAGGATTTCATTAATGAGGTTCCAGTAGGTGAAGGCGGTGACGGGAATTTTTGCAGGACCAAAGGTTCGATAGTAGTCTTTTAGACAATCTCTGACCCTAAGCCAGCATCTATGATCTACAGTACCTTCCCGAGAGAACCAAGGGCAAGTTCTTAGTAGAAAATCAAAGAAATACATAAGATCTTTATTCTTAACTCTAGTTCCCCATGCCTTGAGCGACTGTTTGACCTGACTAATATATAATTCATGTTGGGAGGTTGCTTGTCCCATGATGGGGATAGGGGCTTACCTTTGCTTCTTTTCTCTTTTCTTTCTCTGTTTCGCTGACACTGATCGACAGCTGAACAGATCTGCCTCGCGAGCGAGTCCCTCGTGGCGATCCCGGTTGCAGTGAGTGTGAGAGCGCTCTCTCCTTGAGTGTGGCATTCTTCTCCTCGCAGAGCCCGAGCCCCACATTGGGTGCCAGATGTCACGGCCCACGGGACGATCAACTGGGGCTCCAGCTCCTATGAGGGAAGAATGGTATGGGACAAGAGACACAAAGAATGATAGCAAGACAGGATTCTGATCAAGCTGCAAAAGTTTATTGAAAAGGCAGGGTATATATACTCTAAAGGAAGAGGGGGTGGCTAATAAGGATGGGTGGCGGTTTAGGATTGGTGGATTCTGTTGCTAGGGTAAGTGGCGGCTGCGGAGGTTAGTGCTTTTGGCGCGCGAACTACCAATGACGTCCTAGAAGAAGGCTAATTGTAGCTTAAGGTGTTGTTTCAACCCTGGCGGCCATGTTGCATGTTACCGGCATCGTTGAAGGTGAATAGACATGCCACCTTCGTTGTCCCCAACATTTAACTGTCCCCATTATCATTATATAGTCTTTTCCTTTTTCCTAGGTAGCAGTTTTAATTTTAATCATGGCTGTTATAGTTTTACATAAAAATCATGCAGAATGACCAAAGTTCCCATATAACCTCTCACTCTCATAATTTTCCTTGTCATTAATATTTTACATTAGTGTGGTACCTTTGTTAAAATTGATAAACCACTATTATTATTATTGTAGGTTTAACTATACTCCATATACACATATACTGTTCCTATTCCCTTCTGTAACCTCTCTTTTTGTGGTAATTGTTATGTGTTATATCTTCATACACAGTACGTCCCAAATAATAGATTATCTTTAACTTTTATGCACTAGAATTTTAGAAATTTTAAAATATGGAGTTACATACCAAAAATCCAATACATTATTACTGGTATTACTAATTACAAGAAAGGTGGACATTACCAGAGATCTTAAATTTTCATGTAATTTGACCCACTGTTGAGTGTCTTTTCATTTCTGTCTCAAGAACTCACTAAAAATTGTTTGTTGGGCAGCACTAGTGGTGAAAGACTCCAGCAGGACTTGTTTCTTTGCTTTAATATGAGGTTGCCATATTAATCTTCCGCTTTTTTTCAAAAGCCTATCTCAATAGATATAATATTATTAGAAGTGAATCCTTTTCTGTCAACACTTGAAATATTTCATCCTAATTTGCCTTTTTGCCTTCTTGATTTTTGTCTTCCTAATTTCTGTTGAGAAACTGTTGATTAATCTTATTGTGACTCACTTGAATGAAACACATTGCTTTACTCAAGCAGCTTTCAGAACTGTGAATGGTTTTCTATGTTATTTTCCACTATGGGGTTCTCTGGGTTCCTTGATTGTGCATATACATGCCTTTCTTATATCTGAGAGTTTTCCTGCTATTTTATCTTTGAATATTCCTTCTGCCACTTTCTCTTTATTTGCTTTCTGTGTGTCCCAAAAAGAATGTATGGTGTCATTGATTTTATGCCATATGTCCATTCCTCCAGGTATAAGAGGGCATTCAGATTGCTGATGCTCCAGTTTCCATTCCCCCATGGAAGGTTTTAACACCCAGCCAAGACTGGCAGAGCCATTTTCCTGAAAACTCTGACACCTTGTGGAGAGGTCTGTGGTCCTGCATGTCTGTGACCCAGTTCCCTAGGGAGCTGAGTAAGCCAACACCCACCACCGAGAAATGGCAGCCCTGCCTGTGAATGAGAGGAGGGGGGTCGGGGTGGAGACCCCACGTTGTTCCTGCAGGAGGGTTTCCTGGACTGAATTTCATGCCAGGTCCCCGCGGCCCTACTGCGTGCAGGCTTCCGTGGCACAGCTCCAAAGTGGGTTGCTAGGTTGATTTTTAGAAAGGGAAAGTACTGAGTGCTATCAACAATGTTGAACATGGTTCTGCCAGGAATTCCGCAGGAACCCAGGGAGCCAAAGGGACTTCTCCCACCAATACACACAACAGGAGCCTGGACGCCCAGTGGTGTATTTGTGCCTAGTGCAGGCCCCGGGGATGTCCTTTAGAATTCGCACCATCTGAGCCAGGCATCCCTGGCATCCACCTAGATCCATGCTGCATCCCGGCATGAGCCATCACATGAGCAGCCTCCTCCCATCCTCTGAGCGACAGAGCCGCTGGCTCCCCAGTCCGAGGTCAGGGAGAGGGGCTCATAATCTATCCAAATTTAATGGATTTTAGTAAAATCACAATGTTGGGCAATTTGTCACCACAAAATCTTTTTGAAAAATTCCATCACTCCAAAAACAAAATCTCTACACCCCTTAGCAGTCACCTCTCAATCCCTCTATCCTTCCCTGGGCCTACATATCCACCAATCTAATTTCATCTTCATGAATTTATTTTTATTTACATTTTATATAAATGGAATCATACAACCTGTAGTACTTTGTGTCTGGTTTCTTTCACTTAGTGTAATGTGGTTTTTTGTGTTTTTTTTTTTTTTTTGGTCTGATATTAACATCAATATGCTTTTGTCAGTTTCAAAGAAAAAGTTTCTTATAAATGCATTACCCATATTCATATTTCACATGAGGTTTTACTGTGCTATACAATCCCATGTTACATTTTTTAGCTTTCCTTTTAGTAATTTACATGACCTTAGACTTCCCCTGTCAACCACTGTCATAAGTGTGTAATAACACTGCTAGTCACAAACATTATGTTGTGTTTTCAATTTTTCTATTTATTTTCAGATATTAACATATATCCTTTTCACGAATTAGTCACAAGATAACCCTCAGCTTTCCACTCTATCCTCTCCTCATTATATTTTCTGGTGGCCAGTGTTCAAGTTATTAACTCCATGAGATTAGACAATATATTTAGTTCATAATAGCACAATCATACTGTATTAGTCCTTTTGTATCTGGCTTGCTTCACACAACAAAAATTACTCCAGGTTTATCCGTGCTTCATGACATTGTTTCTTCTTCCACTGCATAATATTCCATCATTGCATACATCATAGATTGTTTAGCCATTTGTAGACTGATGAACACCTGGGTTTTTTCCATCTTTTGGCAATCATGAATAATACTGCTGTGAATATCAGTGTCCAAATGTCTGTTCATATCACTGCTCTCAGTTCATCTGTGTGTATATCCAGTAATGGTATTGCAGGTCACATGGCAAATCTATTTTCAACTTCTTTAGGATCTGCCAAACATTCCTCCAGAGTGGCTGTACCATTCTACATCCTCATCAACAGTATATGTTCCTATCTCTTTTCACATGCTCTCCAAGGCTTGTAGTTTTCTCTTTTTAATAGTGGTCATTCTAATAGGTATGAAATATTACCTCTTTGCAGCTTTGATTTGTATTTATCTAATCACTAGTAATGAACATTTTTCCACATTATTTTTGCAATTTGTATTACTTCTTGGGATAAATATCTATTCAAGTTTTTTGCCCATTTTTTAATTGGGTCATTTGTTTTTTTATTGTTGAGTTGTAGCATCTCTTTATATATAATGGATATTAAACTGTTATCGGATGTGTGATTTCCAAATATTTTCTCCCATTGAGTTGAGGACCTTTTGACCCTTTTGACAGAGTCATTTGAGGTGCAAAAGTCTTTAATTTTGAAAAGGACCCATTTATCTAATTTTTCTTTTGTTGCTCATGCTTTGGGTATAAGATCCAAGAAACCACTACCTACCACAATATATTTAAGATGTTTCCCTATATTTTCTTCTGGTAATTTTATGATCCTGTCTTTTATATTTAGGTCTTTGATCCATTTTGAATTGACTTTTGTACAGGGAGTGAAATAAGGGTCTTTGTTCATTCATTTGGTATAGATACCAAGCTCGCCCAGTACCATTTTTGAAGAGACTTTTGTTCCATTAAAATGTATTTGGTAGATTTGTCAAAAACCAGTTGGCCATAGAGGTGAGGGTTTATTTCAGGACTCTCAATTCTATTCCACTGATTAATGTGTCTATATTTATGCTAATAACATGCAGTTTTGACTATTGTAGCTTTTTTATATATTTCAATGTCAGGCAGTGGAATTCTCTCACATTGTTCTTTTTTAGAATGCTTTTGGCTATTTAGGTGTACTTTCCCTTCTAAATAAATTTGGTAATATTCTTTTCTATACTGTAAAGTAGGTTGTTGGAATATTGATTGATATTGCATTGAATCTATAAATCAGTTTGGGTAGGATTGACATCTGCATAAAATTTAGTCTTTCAATCCATGAACACAGAATGTCTTTCCATTTGTTAAGGTCTTGTTTAATTTTTTTAGTGCTGTTTTTTAGTTTCCATATATAGGTCCTGTATTTCTTGGTTAAACTAATTCCTAGATATTTGAGTCTTTTTGTTGATATTGTAAATGGAATTTTCCCCTGATTTCCTTCTCAGATTGTTCAATAATAGTGTAGAGAAACATTACTGAATTTTGCGTGTTGATCTTGTGTTTACCACTTTGCTAAACTCATTTATTAACTCAGGTAGCTTTGTCAGAGACATTTCAGAATTTTCTATATATAGGATCATATCATCCATAAATAGTGAGCATTTTACTTCCTCTTTTGATATATGGATGCCTTTTTAGCTTTTTACTTGTCTAATTACTCTAGCTAAAATTTCTAGACAATGTTGAATAACAGTGGTGACAGTGGGCATCCTTGTCTTTTTCCTGATCTTAGAGGAAAAGCTATTCAGCATTTCCCCATTGAGTATGATGTTGGCTGTGAGTTTTTCACACATGCCCTTTATCATATTGAGGAATTTTCCTTTTGTACTTATCTTGTGTTTATCATGAAAGGATGCTGGATTTTGTTCAATGTCTTTTCTGCATTGATCAAGTTGATCATATGTTTTTTTCCTTCAGTTTGTTGATATGGTGTATTATGTTAATTGATTTTTTTATGTTGAACCACTCTTTCATACCAGGAATAAATCCCACTTGGTCAGGGGATTATTATTATTCTTTAGATATGCTGTTGGATTCTATCTGCAAGTATTTTGTTGAGAATTTTTGCTTCTGTGTTCATTAAAGAGATTTGTCTGTAAATTTATTTTCTTGTAGTATATTTATCTGGCTTTGGTATTAGGGTGATGTTGGTTTCATAAAATGTGTTGGGTAATTTTCCCTCATTTTCAATTTTTTTGAGAGTTTAAACAAGATTGGTGTTAATTCTTCTTGAAATGCTTGGTAGAATTTGTCTGTGAAGCCATCTGATCCTGGACTTTTCTTTGTTGGGAGATTTTTGATGATGGATTCAATTTCTTTAAATGCCATTGATTTGTGAGTTCTTGTATTTCTTGTAGCATCAGTGTAGTTTGTTTGTGCATTTCGAGTAATTTGTCCATTTCATCTAGGTAGCCTAGTTTGCTGACATGCAGTTTCTCATAATATCCTCTTATGATCCTTTTCATTGCTGTGGGGGGTGTCATAATTTCCCCCCTTTCATTTCTGATTTCATTCTCTCTTTTTTTTTTCCTTGTTAGTCTAAGGGTTTGTTAATTATATTGATTTTCTCAAGGAAACAGCTACTGGCTTTGTGGAATTTCTCTATTTTTTTTTTTTTTATTCTTGATTACATCAATTTCTGCCCTAATCTTTATTATTTCTCTCCTTCTGCTTGCTTTGGGAATGGTTTGCTGTTCTTTTTCTAGTTCCTCCAGTTGTTCAGGTAGAACTTTGATTTTAGCTCTTTCCTCTATCTTAATATCAGAGTTTATGGCTATAAATTTCCCTCCCACCCCTGCCTTCACTGTATCCCAGAAGTTTTAGTAAGTTGTGCTCTCTTTTTCATTCATCTCAATATATTTACAAATTTCATATAAGTTTCTTCTTTGACCCATTGTTTAAGAGTGTGTTGTTTAGCCTCAACACATTTGTAAATTTTCCCCTTTCTTATCTATTGTTGATTTCTAGTTTCATTCCATTATGATCTGAGAAGGTGCTTTGTATAATTTCAGTCTTTTTATATTCATTGAGACCTGCCTTGTGACCCAACATGTGTTATATCCTGCAAAAAGATCCATGAGCACTTGAGAAGAATGTATAACAAGTTGATTTCGGATGCAACATTCTGTATATGTCTGTTAGGTCTAGCTCAATTCATATTGCTCAAGTTCTCTCTTTTTTTGTTGATCTTCTCTTTAGTTGTTCTATCAAATGATGTAGATGGGGTGCTGAAGTACCCAACTATTATCATAGAAATGTCTGTCTCTTCATTCAATTTTGCCAGAGTTTGTCTCATGTATTTTAGGACAACCTGGTTAGGTGCATAGTTATTTATGACTGTTATTTCTTTTATTAATATATAATGGTCTTCTGTATCTCTTATTGTTTTCTTTTTTCTTTTTTTTTTTTTTTTTTTTTTGCATTTAAAGTCATTATCTGATCTTAGTATAGTTACCCCTGCTCTTTTTTGGTTACTTTTTGTGTGGGGTATCATTTTCCAACCTTTTACTCTCAGCCGGTTTGTATCCCTGGGTTAAGGTATCTTGTAACAGCATATGGATAACTCATGTTTTTTAATCCATTCTGTCAACCTATTTCTTTTGATTGGGGAGTTTAATCATTGCAAATTCAATGATATTATGATAAATGCATTTTTTTACATTCACCATTTTATTCTTTGGTTTTCATATGTCATATCTTATTTTCATCTGATTTTTTGCTCTTTTAGTTATCTTTTTTGCTATTCTTGTCTCTTACCCTCTCCTCCAAGCCTCTTTCTCTTGTCTTTTTTTTCAGGCTGTAAGGCTTTCTTTCATATTTCCAGCAAAGTTGGATTCTTTGTAACAAACTCTCTTAGTTTTTGTTTGTTAATCAATATTTTAAAGTCAACTTTATATTTCAATGCCAATTTTGCTACATAAAGAATTGCCAGCTGGCAATTTTTCTCCTTTAATATCCTAATTGGATCATACTGCTGTTTCTACCTCCATGGTTTCTGATGAGAAATCCACACTAAGTCTCACTGGGCATCCCTTGTATGCAATGGTTTGCTTCTTCCTTGCTGCTCTCAGAATTTTCTCTTTATCTTTGATGTTTGACATTTGATATTCTGAGTAGCATGTGTCTTGGAGTAGGTCTATTAGGATTTATTCTGATTGGGATATGTTGCACTTCTTGGACATGAAAGTTCATTTCTTTTATGAGAGTAGGGAAATTTTCAGCCATTATTTCCTCAAATTCTCTTTCTGCACCTTTTTCCTTCTCTTCTTCTGGAACTCCTATGACATATATGTTGTTGCTTTTGTGTTATCATTCAATTCACTGAACCCCTAATCAATTTTTTCCATTCTTTTATATCTCTGTTCTACTCGCTCTTCAATTTCAGCTGTTCTGTCTTCTGTGTCACTTATTCTTTCTTCTATCAGGTGTGCTGTTGTATGACTAATGTGTTTTTTATCTCAAGTATCATGTCTTTCATTCCCATTAGCTCTGCAATTTTTCTATTCAGGTTTTCAAATTCTTTTTGCTCACTCAGTTTCTTCTTGGTTTCTTTTATTTCTTTATCCATATTGTCTTTCGACTCATAAATTTGATTTTGTAAACTAGTATGAATTTTATTGATTAGTTGTCTCAAATCCTGTGTCTCTTCTACAGCTTTGAAATATTCCTTTGGGCCATTTCTTCCATTTTCTTAATATGGTTTGTAATTTTTGGCTGATGTCTTGGTATCTGATTATAGTGGTGAATTTTCTCAGATGCTCAATTTCTCTCTCTTTCAAAGTGATTTAGTGGTGGGAGGCTGTGTGTTACTGCTGTTCTTTGATTCTTTGTTCAATCTGTTCTGGGTCTTAGTATTGTCACTGTTAGTTGCTCAAATTTGGACCCTGGACCACTAAAGGATTGCAGACCCACTTCCAAGGGCAATCAGGAGGGAGGCTGTAAAGCAATAAAAGCTCCTCTTACTTATTTACTGTTAAATTCTTTACATGCATTTCCTTTTTTGGACAGCAGATGGTGGTCCTCAGCAGCTCTCTCAGTTTAAATCATGCCTGGAGTGTTTTTGCTGCAACATGGACTGGATCAATGTGCTTGAGGATCCTGCCTGGAGGCTAAAAGCTTCATAATTTAAACTTTTTCAGAGGTTGTTTTCTAACCTTTGCTGGCAGCCCCCTTTTTTTTCCTAGGTAGGAAAAATTCCATGCCCCTCTGTGTCCTCAACAACCAGTCCTGGTCAATAGGGAGGGTGATTAAGATCTCTTTAGTCCCATGCTGTCTCCCAAGGCAAACAATGGAGTGGCCACACCAGGTCTGGAAAGGCTGGTGGGACACAACAGACCAAATACATGTCTCCAAAGCTGATTAAGCCTTAGGCTGTGTCCCCCTCTCTCCTGTCCCCTAGGGTGATGGATCCCTGCAGCCCCCTTTGTCTGTAGTTGATGTCATGAGGCCTGAGATTTCAAAATTGTCTATAGGGTGGGGGAGGGCACTGCCAGTTTCAGCTGCAGTTTTAACTCACAGTTTTGCTGTCAAGATTCTTTTCCTTTGCCCTTGTCTCTTCTGGGTGGAGTCCAGCATTCTCTTGCTGTCTTAAACCTTAGGACATATTTTTCCAGGCCATTTCTACCTGTCCTTTATGTATTTTTCTGGGAGAGGAGAGAGCCCCATGTTTTTCTAGTCTGCTATCTTCCCAAAAGTCACTGGTCTTACTAACTTCTTGAGATGAATACTTAGCTCATTTATAGTCTCTCTTAACTCATTTACTTCTCTCTTGATATTATAATGATATGTTATTTCAAGGACAATAACATTAACATGTATTGTTCTCAGTTTTTCTTTTATGCATAATTTATGTTTAAATACTGTATTTTTTATCTTCACAATACAAAATTTAATATGAGAAAATAATGATGTTCTTCAATTCTTCTCTGTCCTTTGTAAGTTTTGTGATATTATATATGAAAATGTTCAGGCTCAGAATTGAAGGCCCATATACAACATAGCACAACTTATTTTCAGTGAAAATAGAATGCAAAAATAGTCTCTCTGTTTTGAAGAACAAGCTCTGTCTGCTTTAAACTCTTCAGGATACCCTTCTTACAGGGGTTTTCAAAAAAGAATCTGGTATTCTCATACAATTTTGTTTAATGTCACATGAGCTCACAAACCTGTCAAGGTCCATCTATATGCATCACAAATGTTCACTAAATTCATTTGATTCAGAAATGTCAGTATATCATTCCTAATTTCAAATGGAAATCATATGATGTTTTATATCTAACCTGAAATAGGTGAAATTACAAGAATAGAAAGGGCTCATCCTAGTCTCATCAGCAGAAATGATTAAAAAGGCCCAGGACACTAATATCCCATAATTCAAGTCTCTGTTCCTATTTACAGGTGCTCTTTAAATTCCTCATTTTCTGTGACAGAGAAGACTGTGCCAGTGATGGGAAATGATCCATCCATAAGTGATTTCAGGAGAGGTTCCTGGCATTATAAAATGATACTCTTTGTGTCTGTGTGTATGTGTTAATATGTGTATTGAAGGGGTCTCTGCATTCCATATATATAGCTCAACTTTAATTTGGGGGTTATCTCTCAAGGGTTTCTGTCAATCTTACAGCAAACAAATTAACTAACAGATATATTATTTTCTTGATCAAAATTGATATACCACTATTGCAAACTATATGGAGTTCAATTAATTATCCATACACAAGCCTAGATTCATGAGGCAAGAAAAAACATGGGAGAATTCATCCGGCTGGCTCGACGCAGAAGCTAGATGTGTAGAATCTCTTGTTTGTTGTGTTTTTGGGTGTGTATGTCAATAAAGGTTTTATTTTTATATCTTTTCATGTTTTAATTTTTTGTTTACTTTTTGCAATTAGAGTATTTAAAGGATTCTAGAAAATTAATGTAAAAATACAGCATTCCCAGATACTCCCTCCCACAGACATATTGTTAACATTTTACATTCCTGGGGTACCTTTGCTAAAATTCATGAAACTGTATTATAAAATTCATGAAACTCTTAACAAGAGCCCACAGTATACATTTGGGTATATTTTTTTACTCTATACCACCCAATGATTAAGACTTTGCATTAATATGATCCATTTGTTATAATTCATGAAAGAACATTTTTAATTGTACTATTACTTATAGTCCACTCTTTCCAATAGGGAAAAAAAGTCCACTCTTTCCAATAGGGTTCACTATGTTGCCCAGTCCTGATTTATTAATTTTTATCCTAGTAACATATATATGAACTCAAACTACCTTTTTTAAGCACATTCAAATACATAATTTAGTGCTGTTAATTTCAATCATAATGTTGTTCTACCATCACCACCATATGTTTGCCAAACCTTATAATCAACCAAAATAGGAATCCTGTACAAATTAAGAATTAAATTAAATTAAATTCAGGATTAAATTAAAGAAAAATATAGTTATTTCTTCTTTGGCACTTGTCCTAAATTTTTCTAGACTTTTAGAGTAGCTCACATTTAACTGTTCATATTTTCTCTTCTCTCCTTCATCTGACTCATGCCCTGGAGAAGTGGTGCAATTTTTAAGATTGCACTTTGTGTGCAATTCTTTCAACATCAGGCTGTCTTTCCTCTTTTCTTTCCCTCAGGGAATCTTCTTTCTTCATTTAATTAACTTAAAATTTAAAGAAATTTTATATTAAAGAAAACTTACATCAAAATTATAGGGGATTCCCATTCACTCCACCCCTCCCCCCCTCACATTTTCCCCTGTAAATATCATCCTACATTAGTGTGGTACATTTGTTACACAAAAATTTTTCAAAGAAAATTGAAGCATTGCTACTAACCAAGGCCTTTAGTCTAGACTTTTTGCGTTATAAAGTTTTATACACTTTGACAAAATGTTTAATGAGCTGTATTTCATTGCAATTTCATGCCAAACAACTCCAAAGCCTTAAAAGTGTCCTATGTTCCACCAATTCTTCCCTCCCAATACTCACAGAACCTCTAGTAACAACTGTCTTTATATCAATGCTACAAGCTCTTTCCTTACTACAATTATAACCTCTGTTTTGGACCATGCCTGCACCCCCCCACACACATGTTTGTTCCTTCCTCCATCGTCAGGATTTAGGGATGGTGATGCCCACTATGCTTCAGATTGAGAGGGGGCTTAGTTCTCATGAGGCAGATGGAGGGAACTGTTTTACTTGCAGTTGTAAATACTCTTTACATTTTGGGATGGGGGTTGTCCATCATTATCATTTTGCTAGTTGTCTTGGGCAAGTCTGATGAACTGGAGAGTAGTTGTTAGCCACAACTCTCCTGAGATTCAGGGCTCAATTGGGATATGAAGAGATCAAAGATTTAAGTCTATGGGACATATATTTAATGGTTGTAGTGCTAATCATAGGTTCAAATAAAGTGTAGAAGAATCATGTGTAGGGAAATTATAAATGAGTTTAACTCTGTTACATTGGGGATATAGATTATTATATACTCTGAGAAAAGGTTCCCCAACAGGGTGCTGAATTTAAGGGATTGTGTGACTTGCTTATAGTGTCTGGATGTCTCTAGAGCCCTTGAGAGCACCTTTATTTGAGGCTTTGTTTACTGTTGTGGTTAGTAAGATCTGCTTGAGACTTAAATAAGTGTAACCTCTAGAATGAAATCCCAACTCACTGTGAACTCTCTCAGCTGCAAAAATTCTTTTGTATTTTATGTTTCCTCTTTTTGATCAAGGTATTTTTCCAAATGCATTGCTGGTTGGCATTTGGTATTGATCTCTTGGTGCCTAGGAGGCACATCCCCAAGAATTATATTCAATGCTGTGGGGAAGGTAATGCGTTTATTTGCTGAGTTTGGCTTAGAGAAAGACCACATGTGAGTGGCAAGGAGGATTTCAGGAGGTAACTCTTAGGCAGTAGATTTTATTAGGTTAAGTTTCAATTTTACTAGAACAAGGTTCTTAAGTACAAGCATTAATATTGAAGGCTTGGCATATTGTTCTGTTTTCTTTTATTAGCACTGCTTATGTGCTCTACAGATTCCTTGCCCTCTATTTGAGAAGGTAGGAGGACTCCCCAGGATGGGAATTTAATATTTTTTGTTCACTGTGTGGATCTCCAACCAGCAAAATCACACAATATTTGTTCTTTAGTGACTGCATTACTTCACTCAACATAAGGTTTACAAGATTCACCCATGTTGTTACATATGTCATTACTTCATTCCTTCTCTTGTTTGTCATGTTAACAGTCATCTACTTTCTCATGCTGGCAGGCAACCTACTCAATTTTTTGACCATCACCACCAGTTCAAGCTTCGGCTTTACCTTTTACATTTTCTGTCTTTCCAGTCCTTTCTGATGATGTCTTCCTTTCTGCCAATGCCCCCAAAATGATGCTTGACTTACCCTCTGAAAAGAAAATGATCTCAGAGGGTGCATGAATCATGTCTTCAGGTGAGATGAGGTCATCCTGCTCATGGTGATTACCTATGACTGCTATGTGGTCATCTGCAGGCTCCTGCACTACATAATCACAATGAATGAGGGGGTGTGTAGCATCCTGGTGGTTGGATCCTGGGCTGGGGAATTGTTTCATGCCCTGATTTAGATCCTTTTTTTCACCGTATTGTCCTTCTGTGTCCTCCAATGTCATTGACTATTTCTTCTGTGATCTTATCACTCTGCTGAATCCCTCCTTCATTGACATTCATATCTTTGGACTGTTTGTTGTTGGCAACACTGGTCTGTTACGTATACCATTTGTCTATTCTACCACCTCCTATGTCCTCATCTTTTGTCTCCTCAGAACTCACAGCTCTGAAGAATGACAGAGGCCTTTCTCCTATGGCTACAATGTGTCTGTCATCTTCTTATTCTTTGAGCCTGTATATTTGTATATCATCTATCTATAATAACCTTCCCCATTGATAAAGCTGTGGCTTCATTTTACTATACTAACACCCTTATTAATCATTTTAATCGACACAGTCAGAAATGTAGAGTTGAAAATTGAACGGACATGAAAAATTTCCTCATTTATCAAAAAGTGATCACTGATAACATTAACATGATTGTATATGAAGAAAATCTATTCACAAAATTAAAAGTGTAGTTAATGAAAAAGATAAAGTCTTAAGTGGAATATGTGGATTTTTCTATTTTATTCCCTTCCTATATGGGATCTGCAATATTTCCTCTTTCATGAAATATGAATATTTGATTAAATTATGACTAAAATCCCTTCCATTTAAAAATTCTTGCATTTTTAAACTATTGCTTAAAGGGACATTACAAATTGAAATAAAATTGTCATAATATTTGGAACATAATCCATGGCTTTTGATAGTTGGTGGAAAAAAGCTCCAGGTATATATTATATAACCAATATGCCAAGAATTTATAAATATATATTTATTTAAACTAAAGTAATGATAGATAATTATTTTGCTAAAAATTCATAGTTTTAGTCCCAACTGCTGAAGTCAGAGTAGACTAATTATAATGACTACCACAAATATATGGGATTGGATAATGAGGGAAAGTCATTAAAGGAGGTCTCAAACAAAAATTAATGCTGCTGTGTTTAACAACTAGAGGGAGCATGATTTCATTTTAATCTGGCTGAGACCCAGAATAAATTATTTTTTCTGCCTAAAGCCAACAATAGATATCAAGTTCTTCCAGGTACAGCCATAGAACAATCTTATTCATAATTCCTAAGTAGAAGATATTTGTAGAGCACTTTTTCTGTGAAAAACAGCCTTTAACTGGATCATTTTTTGGTCAATAACAAAATTGGAAGGTACAGAAGAGAGTTGTTGATATCTGCACGAACAAGAAAGAATGTCTGCACTTCAAAATTTGCAAAGAAAAAAATTGCAAAGCAGTTGCAGAACAATGAAATTGGAAGTTATTTGAGACACTTAAATGCAATTTTAAGTAAAAGAATCTAGATAAAACACTAGGATCCAGGTTAGGGCCAGGGCAGAAGTCCTGCTGATCTTAATGACTTCACTTCCATATTAGTAAGAAATGAATTAATACAAATTATGCCATAACAATGACTAAATATTATTTTAAATAAATTTTAGATACAGATTAATATTCAGCAATTGTCCTGATTCTAAAATAGTGTAGAATGGATAAATAATAATTCCAACAAAACCAATTCTAATTAGAGCTCGTCTCTGCTTCAGTGTAACACATGGTACCAGCTAACATATTTAAATTATAAAATTATACATCAGTTTTTTTTTTCCCTTGACCAAAGATGTAAGGTAATGCTTAAGAAAACCTTACAATCATCCTCTAAGTTTATCAACAATTATGAACTCCAACATAAGCTGTCTTTAATGTCATTGAGCAAATTTTATGGCTGTTTCAGGCAGTTTCCTTTTCTATCTATTCTTCTTTGCATGTATTTTGATTTTGTGCCAATTTTCTGTAACCCTTATCCCACAAATTCTCCTCTCATCTCAGAAAAAGACAATGCCTCCCCCTTGTCAGGAAAACAGGGACTTTCACAGCATCACAATTTCAATTACATGCCTCCACATCCATAAAAGCATCTAAAACAATTTTCACTTTTATGCCTTCCTGCCCATGATAAAATATGTTCAGGGGTGGTGAAAGCACATCACAGTGTTTGTAACTAATAGAGCTATTATATGGGTATGGCAGTAGTTGTAAGGAAATGTCTAAAGTCATGTATATTAATAGAAGAATAGATAAAACCTGTAACATGGGACTGTATATAAGATAATGAAACCTCATATAAAACACAAATATGAACTCATTTGTCTTTATGATTTCCCCTTTTTATTTGAGGTCTTTTTTCAGTTGAATTGCTAGTTGGTGCTTGGTACTAATTCCTCAGTGCCAGGGAGGCTCATCCCCAGGAGTCATGTCCCACACTTGGGGGAAGGTAATGCATTTATATGCTGAGTTGGTTTAGAGAGGCCACATTTGATCAAAGAGGAGTCTCTCAGGAGGCAACTTTTAGGCACCTCACAACAATCAGCTAAGTTTCAATTTCAAGAGCAAAGGCTCATAAGCATAGTCATCAATATCAAGGGCCCATCAGTGGATCATCCTCCTTCACCAGTCATTGCCCCTGCACTTGGGAAACTGTTTCTGCTACTTTAGAGTATGTGGCAGAGCTATCTAGGATGGGAATTCAGTATTCTCAGGTATTGTATGAGTCTCCACCCACTGTGACAATGCCCTGTGAACATTTGAACATTTTTATATACTTTATATGTATGCCTAAGGTGAACTTCCTCCCATATAGCCCCCATCACTGACACCCCCCACCAATGACCCTCCCAGTTGTAACCCTTTTATGATCCAAAGCTTCTTCAAAAATGAAGCCATTAAAATAGCCAAATACAATTAATAGGAAAATGATAAAATAATGACAAGTTTAAATATAAGAACTAAAATACATAAAAATGGGAAAAAAATAAAAATAAAATAAATTAGAAGATTGGGGTATTAAAAAGTAATGAAAAATATTTAATTTTTTTTTTTTAACAATTTACCTTTGATCACTATACTATCTGGTGTCCTATATGTACAGTGGCATTTTCTTCCATTTATTCCCCTGTGCCTTACTTTTTTTCATTTTGTTTTCAAAGAAGTTTTAGGTCACAGTAAAGTCACATACAGAATACAGGGGACTTTCATAAACCCAACATCCTCCCCTTTTCCTCCTTCCTGTATTAATACATTTTTATCTGTGGATGGTACCTTTGTTATAACTGATAAACAAATAGTGAAACATAGCTATTAAACATGGTCAATGGTTTACACTATGGTTTACATTTTAGAACATACACTTTTATAAATTTTGATGATATATAACATGGCCTGTGTCCATCATCATAATGTTTATGCACATCTCAGCTGGATCTCATAGACTACCAAAGTGGATACTTCCCCAAATAGTGGGACTTCTGAGGGCTCTGGAAACACCCAGGACCTATGGTGAGGACTGATAGCTCCAGAGTTTGGTGCCTTGCCAGTGGGCCCTTCTTTAGAGTTTTTGCTCCTGAAAATGATAGAGTTTGACTCAATTATGTCTTCCCTACAACTGGGTCATTTGTCCCATCTATTTAAACCTATACTTGGTGCTGGGGTTTGTAGCTG
This sequence comes from Tolypeutes matacus, assembly GCA_026826555.1. Taxonomy (NCBI): domain Eukaryota; kingdom Metazoa; phylum Chordata; class Mammalia; order Cingulata; family Chlamyphoridae; genus Tolypeutes; species Tolypeutes matacus. The sequence goes on along the minus strand of JAKSZT010027144.1, from coordinate 827,421 downwards.
TACATCCAAGAGACTTGAGACTTTGAGCTGCCCATATGCCAGATGAGCCCAGAACCTCAGAAGAGTTGCAACACCTACTTTACAGCTCATTGGACTCACACAAGACAAATAACAAGGAGACGATGATGGACAATGCTCATCCCAAGGAATAGAGAGTATCTGCAACTGCAATCAAGACAAGTCCCTTCCATTGTCCACATGAGCTATAAGCCCCTTCTCAATTAGAGGTGGAGTGGACATTATCATCCCAGAATCCTCAGGACTTGGGAAAGAGCTATGGAATAGAGTGGACTTATTGGTATTCTACTATAAACATATTGTGTTTCTAGCAATGGAAGAACTTACAACAATGATGTGGAGTCGGTGACCACTGGAGGCTCTGGAGGGCAGGGATAGGGATAATCAGTTGTAATATGGGGGCTTTTTCAAGACTTGGGAATCATCCTGAATGACATTGCAACAACAGATATAGGCCATTTTATATCATCACATAGCATTCAGAACTATGTGGTAGAGAGTGTAGACTACAATATGAACTATGGTCCATGCTTAATGGCAAAGCCCCAGCATGTGTTTATCAATTGCAATGAATGTACCACACTAATGAAGGATGTTTAAGTGGGAGGGTGTGGGAGGTGTGGGGAGTGGGGCACATGGAAATCCCTATATTTTTTGTGTAACATTTTTGTAATCTAAGTATCTTTAAAAAAATATTTTTAAAAACACATATAGGGGTGATGCTGCATATATAAAACTGTTTTTACAAAATATAAAAACAAATATACTATATAGAAGGAAAAAGAATATCATTTATGTATGGCAGGGGAAGCATAGAGAGATTGATAGGTGATGAGTTTTATTTGTTTAATTTTTGTTTATTATTATTGGAATAATGAAAGTACTTTAAGAATGATTGAAGCGATGAAATCACAAATATGTGATTACACTGAATACCATTGATTTTACACTTTGTATGAATGTTTGCTTTATAAATGTGTATCAATAAAATTGATAAAAAATTAATACATAATAATTTGATCAACCTACACCTACTTCCTCATTCCAGGAAATTTTACTTCTAACTTCCACGACCATAGCACCCTCAAATATTTATGGGTTCTGTTAAGGTTTAATGAGTTATTTCCTTCCAGAATAAAAACAAAGGAGAGGATTAAAAAATCCAGTTCCTGTTTTGTTTGTATGAAAATTACAGTTAGAGTTATATGTAGAATTAGATTTTTTAGAATAGACTTAGAGTTGTTAGAGTTGTTTCTGTCATTGCAGGGAATCCTCACTTGAGTTTATCTCATATTGTCTCTGTTGACATCACCTTATTGTTTCAAAACTTCAACTGAGCAATCTGGTTAAGAAAAGCCATGTGTTCCATAAACAAACTAGTGTTTCACTGGATCTTCAAGGAGACTCACTTCCTGCTCAAAGAAGTCCTGTAATGGTGGATCTTTCTTCATGTGGCAATTTGATATTATTTATGAATTCCAAAAAGAAATATTGATTATGTTTGTAAACTGGTCTGGTTCCTCTGGGCATAATAACATTTTGATTGTATTAGATTCAGCTGAGATATATGATTAAACTATGTTAAGGTTAGGGCTTTGATTCAAACACATTATTAGAGTGCAACTCAGCATTGAGTCCCTACCCCCTTGGTAGGCTGGTAAAACAGACTACTACATGGAAGTAGACACACAGATAAGAAGAACACAGAGGAAGAGAGACAGCTTATTAGACACAGCAGAGGCCCTGGGAAGAGAGATGAGACTGATAGTCTATAGCTGACTTTGTGAAGAGAACAGAGCAACTGAGCCTGGAAAGAAATGATCCCTGGGGAAAGAGATGAGCCTTATGTCAGCCTACACCTGAGATCAGAAGAAGCTGGTGCCATGGAGACTTAAGAGGTAGAAGGAAAACCAAACCCTCATAGACATTGTTCACCATCTTGCTTCAACACATGGCAAATGACTTAGGGTAAGAATGTACCTCTTACGGTGCCTTGAGTTAGACTCTTTAGGGCTTTGTAATGGTAAAAATCGACCCCAAATAAATACCCTGATAAGATACACAGAGGATTCTGTGGCCTGGGAAGAGAGATGAACCCTGAGGAGAGAAACAAGCCTTATGCCAGCCTAGAGCTGAAATTGGAAGAACCTAGGCCCACAGAGCCTTAAGAGGAAAGAGGAAGGCTGAACCCTGGCAGGCATCACCTGCCATCTTGCTTCAACACACGGCAACAGACTTTGGGTAAGGAAGTAACCTTGAGTTGGATTCTGTAGGGCCTTGTGACTGTGAGATTCTACCCCAAATAAATACCCGTTATTAAAGCCAACAGAGTCTGGTACTTTGTATCAGCACACCTTTGGCTGACTAATATTGTGGGTGGGAAAGGTCATCCCTATCTTTCATCATCTCTTTTATTTCAGGACCAACCTGAACCCAAAATGCCAAGTGAATTACAATAAGTCAAATGATTTATATTAAGATCACAACCAAGTCCACACTAGAGACTGAAGGAGGAGAAATGGAAGTGGAGCCCTCCTACAGATTTTATCATCTTCATCAACTAGGTGCATTTTACAAGGTGCCTAGCTGAGTGTGTTTTTTGTCAATGATTTCTTCATATAAAACATCTTAGCTCTGTGTCTGTGCAAAGTTCCAACTGTGGGGCAAAAGAAAGGCTGCTATATTCTCTCATATCTTTTATGACTCTTAGCCATTCATGCAAAATGAAATGTTTATATCCATGCATGTTAAATCATCCTACTGAGGGTAAGAATCTTTGTAATCTGGTATCCTGAGTTTTCTCAGTCAATCATTAATTAAAAAGTTACAATTTTCAAGATATCTAGGCATTGTTTATTTTTGTTTTAATAATGAATAATGTATTAAATATAACTTGAGTACTAAGAGAAAAATCATATATTACCTCATGTAGATACCTATTTTTGTGATCTTAATTCCCTTGTATAGATCTGTATTTCCATCTAGAATCACTTTCCTTCTGCCTAAAGCCTGTTTTTATATCTTGTATTGTATATGTACTAACAATGAATTCTTCCAAGTTTAAATGAATGGAAACATCTTTATTTTCTGTTTTTTTGAAAGACATTCTTTTTGTATATATATATATATATATATATATATATATATATTATAGCTTGACAATTATTTCTTTCACAAAATTTTCTTTCACAGAGTGCTCCATTGTCTCTTTGCTTACACTGATTGTGACATGGAGAATGATTTCATTCTTATTTTCTTCTCCTATCCAAATATTTATTTTGCAACCTTGTACTCTTCACAAGAGGAAACTAAAGTACAAAGAATTTGAGATACCTGCTTAAGTTGACACATGTTGAACAGAGTAAAAAAAATTACAATCAGCATTGTCATAGTGATAGGTATGCCAGCCAAGAAACAGTTCTCTCAATTTAATTCAGAAAATATATTATAATCATTTTCCAACCAAAATATAGTAGCTTGATGTTTTCATATTCTATCTCTCAATTATATCATTTTATTATATCAGGCTATTTAACTGGCCCTGACAAGTTCTTTGACATTCATAAAGTCATATGATTTGTAAGTGAAAGAATTGGGCACCATATTCAATTTCACATCTTTCAGGGATAATTCATCTAGTATGGCCCATTCATATAAAGGATGTTCCTGTTAAGAAGTCTGATCTTCTCCTTAGACTTCCCTTCCACCCAGCAGCCAAAAAGAAATCCAAAGTCAAAGACACTGAGGTCATGCTTAGGCAGGTTTCTAGCAGTGTTTCCATAGATAGGAGGAAGTTACGAGATGTTCTCTTCTCTCCATGGTTTTTCCTGTTTAGCTGCTGAACATTGGGTCTGTCTGAGGAGTAAACCCTGCCTTATTCTGGTAATAGAGCCAAGGCTCCTAAACAATCCAGACCTGGTCTGAGTCAGCACTTCCTTTCCCATCCATTGTGGACACATTACAAATCCAGTTTCTGATGAGTTAAATAAAATTATGAATAGAGTTTAGGATTAGAAATCAGATCACTCTGGACTTAAATTTGAGCACTACTATTATTAGATTTTGCCTATGGCCAAATTTGCTTTTATATTAAATGGAAATAACAAGAATTTCATCATGGTTATTAAGTGAGACTCAGATGAGTTACCACAATTAGAAAATTGACTGATATATAAAAGTTCTCATTACATATTTGTTCTAATGATGTTCCCATTTCCTTTAACCCCTACAACCTTTTCTGGGAATCTCAGCTTTACTGTTAGATATTTGAGAGTGGGAAATCAAACACTCCTGGAGAGGTTTCAGAATTATAATTACTTGTGAATAATTATTGAATACTTCTAAACTTGGCTTTTCTTTTCTCTTAATTTCAGCATTTGCCCACAATCCTACGCACCACAAGAGAAATGAAGACAAGCTATATATAGGAGTTGAGAACATTTTTGCCAGGACCAGTACTGTTATACCATTAGCTCTCTGTTTCCAGGAAGAAGATGACAAGAGAAAACAGAGTTGACTCTATGCCACATACCATTGCAGGCATTACATGCGGAGTCTCCTATAACCTCATTCAGACTTATTAGATAGGGTCCTTCACTTATCCTTTGAACAGTTATGGAAAATGAGGCTTAAAGTAGCTGACAACCTTCTCCATGTTCAGATAATAGTAAGTAGAAGAGCCAGCCTTAGTAGGTGAAGTTGATTGTACTCTAAGCTCTTCCTCTTAAGCAAGTCAGAATTTTAATATTAGAGAGCAGGTCCTCTGACCTGCATGTGTCTACCCTTAGGGCATCAACTGTAGATTAGCAGTTTTAATGGTCTAGATGTTTTCACATTTTATTTTGTTTAATCCTCCCTATAACTCTGTGAGACAGGTATTATTAGGATTGTCTTTTATACTCTGATAAATTCTTGCACTCATTCTCCCATGAATAGATTAATCTATGCCTGACTTCCCAGAGGCTAAGATGACTTAAAGTCTACAGGCATACGATGCTGCTATCTTACCTACACTGACTCTCTGCCTGCTGCCCTTGGTCAATGATGGTACAGCCACAAGAGAGGATAAACTTGTTTGGATGTCAATTTGGGTGAAGCTACTAATTCTAACCTTTGGGGAATAGACAGTTCAGAGCATCATCCCTAATTCCTTCTTGTGTTTAAGCAATATCCTTTTAAATATTAATTGTTAATTAGGACATACTCTAGGGATTACTGAGCCTTCAATACCACATAAACACAAAGAGCCACTGATTATAGATGCTCTCTGGTTCTAAATTGTCAACTTATTTGTATCCAGACCCTGAGGAGCCAAAGGAGCCATCTCCAGTCTTAGCACAGGATTTCTTTATGTAAAGACTTAAAAGAGCTGACTTCAGACATATTTTACTACAGGGCAATGTTCATTTCATGGTACTTTCAATCCCCAAATATTCTGCTTTAACATTGTTTGCTATTTTCAAGACTTTAAATCATTTTATGTAAAAGATCAAGAGATTTTCATAATATACTTTATCTTATCACCAATAATACAAGACTGAAAAATTTCCAACAGGGGGGCTTGGGAAGAGATTTTTTTCAATGGTTGAGTTTCTCCCCATCAAGTTTTTTTTGAAGCCTAACATTTTGGAAGTTCTGTATCAAGAAATTCTTATCTGAGCTGGGATTCTTTTGGGCCTTATTCATATGTTTGTGTGAAACTATAGAATAAAGATAAACACACTCCACACACTAAAATTTACTTAGGAAGTCTCCCTGAGGAATCATTTTCAAGTAACTAATTGAGGTAAAGAAACACTATACTTAAAGTAAAAATAACTGAACTTGCACAGCATCAGTTATTAATGGGTCAGTGATTACTAATTCCATAGAAAGTATTCTACAAATATGGATTGAAGTTATTGTTTCTTTCTCAAATACATTCAGAGGGGAATGTACAACCAATGTCTTCTTAATTAGCATTTTTCTGTCCAGGTGACACTACGATTCAACTTACAGGTAAAATATTTAAATATGTATTTCTACTGTCACAGTTTTTTATAAATAATGACTGCCATACCCAGTCTACTCTGAATAGCATTCTCTTGAAATATTTTGACCACATACCTCAGATAAGAAAATAAAACTTCTTTTATTAAATTATCTTGCTGATTATAAAAGCACTGTATTTTCTTCACAGAAAAATCAGATAAGAAAATTTATAGAAGACAACAGCAATCATCTTTAATCTCATAATCCAGATAAGCACTATTAGTCTTCACTGTACATTCCTTAGTTATGTCTATGTATATTCATCCTTTTTAGACTTAAGATAATATATGATAATATCTTGTGTATACACAAGATAATATATGTATAATATATGTGTCATTGTCTTTTCCACTCAGTATTATATTGAAAGCATCTTTCCATGTCATTAATCTTACAAATCATTTTAATGTCCACCTGATATTATATAACCATACATCATAATGCATTTAACTGTCCTCCACTATATAGACATTTAGGTTATCCTCATTTCCCCTGTTATTTAAAAAAATATGAATGACAATCTGTACACATTGTTTTGGCCATAATTTTTGTCTAGTGTAGATTCTAAGAATAAGGAGTACTGAAAATTTTATTCCAACACACACCCACCAGCACTCTATTAAATAATTAAGTTTTCTTGTATTATCATTATGTTCTTAGTAAAGGCCTAGAAAATCACTGATCATCTTAGGGGTTTTAGCAGAAAAGAAAGAAACTCCATGGGGGTCCCTCTGGGTTCTTTCCTGTAACCGTTGGGGAATTTGATGTAATTATGAATTCCAAAAATATAATTGAATCATGCTTGTAAACTGATCTGTTAATCTGGGCATGATTAGGTTAGGATTAGGGCATTGAGCCCCACCCCTTGGTGGGTGGGGAATTGAATATAAAAGGCAAGGCAAAGGACAGTTGAAGCAGTCTTTTGAGAAGCAGTTTTGATGTTGGAAAGAAGGCCCCAGGGGAAGAGAAGCAAGCCGTTTGCCTGATCCTCTACAGCTGACCTTGGGGAGGAAACAGGAGCCAGCTGACCTTGTGGAGGAAATAGGAGCTAAGCCCGGAGAGAAACGCAGCCCCGGGAAGAGAGGAACCCCAGAAGCCTGAACCCTGGTAAACGCTGGCAACTGTTTTGCCCTAGCACGTGGCAATGGACTGTGGTGAGAGAAGAAACCTAACGCTTTATGGCCTGGTATCTGTGGACTTCTACCCCGAATAAATACCCTTTATAAAGACCAACCCATTTTTGGTATTTCACATTAGCACCCCTTTGGCTGACTAATACATTTCCCTAAGCAGATGAATTGGATTCCACACCAGGATGGTCATTAGAGAAAGCAGGTTTATTAACGCTGGTGGAAGGACAGAAGACTGGGGTTTCTCAAATCTTCCTTTCTATTAAGGGTTTTTCTCACAGCTTTGATATCAGTTGAAATAAAGAATGCGAATCATTAGGGTGATATTTCTAAGATGGGTATGGAAAAATAGTTTTTGCTTTTTCTCAGTTAATTTTAAAATAATGCATGCTACCTTGGGGGTGATAAGGATGTGGCTGACAGTTAATTGTCAGCCAAAGGGGTGCTGATGCAAAATACCAGAAATCTGTTGGCTTTTATAAAGGGTATTTATTTGGGGTAGAAGCTTAAAGTTACCAGGCCATAAAGTGTAAGTTGCTTTCCTCACCAAAGTCTGTTGCTCTAAATTTCTCTTCTGCTGTGTCATTTCCTCTGTGAGTCCCCACCTACCAAGGGGGCAGGGACTCAAAGTCCTACTGACCAGGCCTAATCAAAGCCTTAATCATTATTTAATTAAGGAAAAGTGAAACCTCTGAATCCAATCCAACCTAATATGCTCAGATGAAGAGAGCAGTTCACAAACATAATCCAATATCTATTTTTGGAATTCACAAACAATATCAAACTACTAGAGGAGTGGTAAGGATGGAAGGTGTAGATAATGACAGATGAAGATACAGATTCTAGCCAATAAAATATATTTAAACACACATATTCTGAATGCAAGATCATTATCTTGTGCTCTAGACATACTTGTTCCTTAAGTATTTTTAAACAGATTTTTGTTTTATAAACATGAGTTGTTACCCAAAATCACTTTTGTCTCCAAAGCCTCCTCATGGCATTTTTCACCTCTGCATTTCTGAGGGTATAGATTAAAGTATTTAACATAGGTGTTACTATAGTAAAAAAAATACAGCTACTGCTTTATCCATGGGGAAGGTGGTCAAGGGCCAAAGATATACTAAAATACAGGGTGTAAAGAATAAGACAACCACAGTAATATGTGAGGCACTGTTGGAAAGAGCCTTTTGCCATGCTTCAGAATTGTGATCCTTTAGGGAGTGAAGGATGAGGATATAGATGGTAATAAATATTGAAAAACTGAGCATAGACGGGAATCCACTGTTGGCTGTAGAAAAGATCCAGTGACGTGAGTGTCAGTGCAGGAGTGCTTCAACAGAGGGTAAAGATCACACATGAAATGGTCAATGACATTGGGGCTGCAGATATGTAACCACACAAGGAAAAGTATTTGAATCAGGGCATGAATAAATCCCCCAGCCCAGGCCATGACTATCAGCAGGCCACATACCCACCTGTTCATTTCATTGTGATCATGTAGTGCAGGGGCCTGCAGATAGCCATGTAGCAGCCATAGGCTATCACTGTGAATAGCAGAATCTCAACTCCCCCAAGGAAATGCATCATAAAGACCTGAGTAATGCACATGCCAAATGAGAAAGTTTTCTTCTCAGCAATTAAGTCAAAGATCATTTATGGGGCTGTAGTAGAAAAGAAGAAGCAATCTTGAAAGGACAAGACAAACAGAAAGCAATACATAGGGGATTCCAGGGCTAGGCTGGTGGTGATGTTGACCGATGAGAAGGTTAACTCCAGGGTGATTAAATACATGATTGTAAACAAAGGGAAGAAGAATGTCTGCAAATTCTGATTCTGCATCAGACCCAGCAGGATGAATTCTGTCACATTGTACACTTGCTCCATGATCAAATGGTTTTGCATATAGATAATTGATTTATCTGCAAAAAGCGATGATGGTAGAACCATTTTGATAAAGAAAATAATATATCTTTCACATAATTTGTTTCTTATAAGATTTATGGAACCCCCAAGCTGACATACCTCAGACTTAAAATTTGGCTTTATTTTTAATCAGATACACACACACACATGCAAAAAACAGTTCTATGACTTTTCATTTCAGGCACATTTCTTGCAATTTTATCTGGCTGGATCTCTCCCAATCACTGCCATATTATTTTCTTACATAAAAATCAGTAATAAAAAGAGGACTTTTAACTATAAGCAGAGGCATGAATTCATGAGTGTGTACCTCCCTGTGTTTATTTCTAGTCATTCAGGCTGATGAAAATAATCTGCAGATAATTGTTAGGTTTAACATGTTTCTGGGTGACTAGCAAACATCTGTTAAATTCTGTTTGAAAATAAGGATCATGTAATCACATTTCCAACTTAACTGAACTGATGAATACTTGAGGCTGCAGAAACATACACTGGTAGTTAGATTTATGAGCTCATGCTTCATTGAAACAGAATTTATAGGAATATCATAGATTACTTATCAAACACCTCAGTAAGAATGATATACTAAAAGGAAAAAAACCCAACAGCTTGATGCCATGCAATATTTCTCAAATTTATTAGTAACAAAAATTTACTGTTTAGAGATCTCCTGTCATAATCAATATCAGGGCTTCTTTGCATTTCAGCACTCCATTTAAGGAAGATTATAAAACATCCTCTGAAGCTGTTCACCTATTGAGAAAACAGATATTTTAATATGCAGACATAAAAGCACAATAAATGGTCAAAGCATGTGCTCTAGGATAGACAGACTATATTTATATTTTGTTTTTACTGATAAGTAGTCAAATGATGTTGTCTATGTGTCACAGTCTTATTGAGCCAAAAAATTGTTCATATATTTTTTAGGAAAAATAACAAAAGGCAAAGATGAATTGAAGAACATCGTGATTATTTATTTCAAAGTTTGTATTCTAAAGGTAAAAATAGTCTTTTACACACCTCCAAATTATTTTAAATGAGCCAAAATAAGAAAACCATATATAATAAATTTTGTTTGAAATATTTCCTTTTTATAATATTAAGAGTAAACTAAATGAACTATGTGTGAATATAAATTAAATATATACTCGTCCAAGATGTTTGAAAAGACATTAAAATATATTAGGAAATATTTGAATGCAGAAATCAATTATATCATGTAATAGAAAAATGTTAAACTTGATAGATAAAGTCAAATGACGATTATCTTTTAAAACTGACGAGTGCACTTAAATAAGGAGCAGGTAAGGACAAATCACAAAAGACATTAATAAAAATAATATTTAATGAATATTACATATATTTTAGTTGGGTTAATAAAAGTGTGTTCAACCACTGGTAGATACATTTTTAAAAAGTAAGCATAATCTATATATATGTATTTAGAATAAAAATATATAAGAATTATAGGACTATATCACAAAAATAGAAAATCTTAATGTAAACCATGGTTTATTGTACAATATATAATTTAGTACAATTGTAATAATAATAAGTCATCACTTGTAACAAAAGTTACCACACTAGTAACAATGTTCAATAATAGGAGGGGTTATGGTTGAACTGTGTATTTTCTGCATGGTTATGTAAACCTACATATCCTCTAATTTTATTTATTTATTTTTTTATTTTATTTTATTTTTTTTATAGCCACATACATTTAATAAGAAAATGAAATAGTAATGATAGTTTTTTTTGTTTTTTTGTTTTTTTATGGGTAAAAATCAAAATTCTCAAAATACATACAAACATTTGCAAAATGATATATAAATATATATGCATTTATGTGTATTTGCTAACAAAAATGTTATTTATATATATATATATACATATATTTTAAGAGGTGCTTAGATTACCTAAAATATTACACGGAACCCACTGGGATTCCCATGTTGCCCACCTCCCACACCTCCCACCATATCCCACACAAACATCTCCAACAGTGTGGCCCACCAACCTCAATGAACTTACACATCCTGGAGCCTTGCCACCAACCATAGACCACAGTTCACACTGTAGACCACATTCTCTCCCACTCAGTTCTGAGTGGTGTGTGCTGATTAAAAATGGCCTACATCCATTGCCACAACAGTACTCAGGACAACCTCCAACTCCCAAAGAAGCCCCTGTATTTCAACTGCTCATCCCCTCCCTACCCAAAAACTGTCAAGTGGCCACTGGCTCCACCTCATTGTTATAATTTCTTGCATTGCAAGAATCACCATATGTGAGCAAGAGAATACTATCAAGTCCACTCTAGTCCATAGTTCTTCCCCCAATCCAGAGGCGACTGGGATGGTGATGTCCACTCCAACTCCAAGTGAGAGAGGGCTTATATCCCATGGATATGGTGGGTGGGATGATCCTGCCTGCAGATGCAGGCCCTCTCCATTCCCTGGGATGGCCATTGCCCATCGTTGTCTCCTCACCAGGTGACTTGGATGAGTCCATTGAGCTGTAGGGTAGGAGTTGCAGCTCCACCTAGATTTCATGCACACCTGGCACATAGGTAGGCGGGAGGCTCCAGTCTCTGGAAGTATACCTAAGAAACTCCAGCATCACATGTAGGTTTGAATAGAAGGGACTGGTGAACCATGTGCAGGGAGGACTTATTTGAGTCTAATTCTGTCACTCTCAGGAGCACAGATTCCAAAATAGAACCCACTGATAAGGCATCAGTCTCTGGGGCTATCCCCCCTTATATAGGACCAGGAAAGCAATAAGAAACCCCCCTAAACCAAAGAAAGTCTTCTCTTAATGTCATAACCAAATGAAAAGGAAAACAAAGAAATGCCTGTAAAAGTAACTTAAAGCATCAATCTGCTCAAAAACAGAAAAACCAAGAGATAAATATGTAAATGATCTCTGAATAGGGGAGGCATGTTGTACAAAGGGCAGTGGTATAAAACATAGCACAAAACTGATGGACTCAACTGCAGAAAGACAGAACAAACTTGAAACATGTTTGCAGCAAATGTGACAGGCAACTATTATTATGAAAAGGAAGAAAAAATATTACAGCCAAAATAATTTTGAAAAAGTACAAAGTTAAGTATTTACTATATATAATTTCTAGATTTACTATAAAGTGTTGTATTAGAGAAAGGATAAACATATAGATATGGGAAATGTATAGTTCAGAAATAGACCCATATATAAGTGAGAAATTATTATTTGACAGTGGTGCAGAATCATTTTCAATGGAGAAATGGTAGTCATTTCAAAAATGGAGCTTCAATAATTGGAAATACATTTGTAAAATTGACCTTTGGTCAATACTTTACACCATAAAGAAACACTGACCCCAAATCAATATTTAACCCAAATGTTAAACATGAAACTACGAAATACTAGTATGGAACATCCAAAAAAGGACTATCAGACTTTGTGGTAGGGCATATAACGTCAAAAGCATGACAAACTAAAGAAAAACACTGATAAATTAGACTTCGTCAGAAGGGAAAGAAAAACACAAATAACAAAAAATAAGAAAATATTTTCAAATGACATATCTAATAAAGGATTTGTTTTCACAATATATAAAGAATTCTCAGTTTTCAATAATAAATTAAAAAATTTGTGGGAGCTTTTTGGTTAAAACATCTTTGAAATAGTTTAGGGCCTGCTTTACTGAACAAGTGGAAAACTGCTGCTATCATTTCCTGCTGAAAAGGCAGGAACTTTCTTACTTTGCTCTGATACTTGGTTGCTTAGGACTTTTTGCCTCTCCATTATCTCCTTCACAGCCTGGATTTCTCTTAGCCCCTGCACGTACACATGTGAAAAAGAGAATAAAAACCATGATGGGAATCAGCAAAGGAGAATAACTTCTTTAGCTGTTCTCCCCGTCACATCTCTCAACCACTGTGTTCAAAATAATTCTTTGCACCATCACAGACTAAGCAGGACACATCGCCACAAGTGGTGAACCTTACATGATTTGGGCAAGTGGCACAATTGGCATGTTAGGAGCAGCTACATTCGTTCAGACTGAAACTGAAACTGATCATCCCAAGGTAAGGGAACAGCAACACCCACTGGGGAAAGTTGCCAACATTTCTAGTTCAGAGAGGAGAAATTTTCTAAATCATCATGGGAACGGGACTTTCCTAAGAACTTTGCAAAGAACAAGATATTTTTGTAAAACAATACAACTCTTAAAGGCAGCTCATTGCATGGTTCAAGAAGGCCAATTGTTCTCCCTTTTTAGAAATAGTTCAAAATTTTTGTCCTTGGTTTCCTGAAAGAGAAACTTTAGACTTGGAGCTATGGGAACAGGTAGGAAAAAATTCATAAAGAAAATATGAGCAATGAGAAAAAATTCCCATTTCTACCTTAATAACCTGGAGCTTAGTACAAAAAGCCCTGTGTCCATTAAATACATCCTCTTATCCCAAGGCTCCCTCAGAGGAGCTCCCAGTTAAAGATGCTGTATCTTCCAAAAAAGAAGAAACAACTTTTCCACCTCTACCTCCTCCCAAACCTTTTTGAGAATCAAGAACCTTGGTCGGTTATGGAAAAATGTTGACTGCCTACTTACCCTGCAATTAAATCATGGCTTAGTCCTGATAGCAGCCAGCCTCCCCTGCCAACTTAACTCTAAAAGTCTGTTTCTAGTATAGCATGCTACTAAGTATTTGAAATAAAGAAAAGTTGTGTTTACATAAAACAAAATTGAATCATTATTCTGACAAGTTTGTTTAGTGTTAATGGTAATTGTATGTTGTAAGTGGTTTGCTTAGAAACATTTTCCAAAATGATTTTGGTAACTTATGTATGTAAGATATGCAGAGTGTGTTTTAATTATTAAGGAAAAAGAAAGTAATTTTATCCTAAGATAAAATGACTGGTTATTAAGAAATAGTGAAATGTGGAAAATACCTGAATGAATACAGAAAGTGCAGAAGGTGTATGGAAAAGGAATTTTTGTGGTCAAAGTTTTGAAAAATCTGATGGATCTATCTATAAAGTTTTGAAAGGTTTAGTATCAAATAGTATACCAATGTAAAGTTAGAATTCTGTTCTTTCTCAAAGTTTCTCAAGTCACTAGTCTGTTTTATTAAAGGTTTATAAAGAGTTTTTCTCCTGAATATTCAGTATACAAAGAAGAAAGTTTGTTTTTATCAAAATAGCTTCTTTTACTCTAACCTTATTGTGTCCTTAGTGGTTTAAGAAGTCTTCTCACTTTTAAAAGAACATAATGTTCAAACCTGACAACTTTCAACATTTTGCTTTCTCAAAGTCAAATCCTAAAAAGTATCTTTTAATTTCAAACTGTTGCAAAAGACTTGTTCTTTTATCTACAAAAAGTGAAATATTAAAAATATTTAAGTTCATTTGATATGTTATAAGTTGAATGAAGTGTTTAATACTGTTGTACAATTAAGAAGAATTTTCTAACCTTATGGTAATTAAAGTTGTATGAGTAAAATGTTCATATAAATACTTAAATATTGTATAAAATTGCTAGAGATTTAACAATGTTTTCTGTATAATATTAGATAAAAGTATCATGTTCTTAATCATAATTTTAATTATTTTGAAGATATTAATTGTCAGAGAACCTCTCCACCTGAAAATTAAGAAGCAGATACTTTAGCTCATGTTCATCAAATTTATCCCACCTCTGCTAAAGAAGCAGCTCTATGGTTATGGCTGCAGAAAAAGAGAAGCCATTAGGGACTGCCAGGGGCAATGCATAACAGTAAATTATAGTAAATTAAAGTAACACCACTGCAGTATGCAGTGTACCAAATATTGTTAGTTTGTTGTTAGAAATTAATATCCAGTTATGTCACTATCACTTTGTTTTAGGTCTTGCTAATGCTTTCACTGCCTACAATTAAGAATCAAGAGCCCTTAACTAGTTATCAATGAAATATCATACATAACACTAGTATCCCTTATAACCCTACAGGACAAGCCATCATTGAAATAACTCACCAAGTGCTCAAAACTCTCATTAACAAACAAAAAAGGGGGAGTATGGATACCTCCCCTAGAAATACAGTAGCCCTAGCACTAAATGCTTTAAAATTTTTAAAATTGTGATAAAGATGGCCTCTCAGCTGAGAAACATTTCTCCCCTCATCAGGAGAGTCATCAAACAGGAGCTAAAGTTCTGTACAAAGAAATGTTAGGAGATGGATCTTGGAAGGGACCCTGTGACCCCATAACATGGGGGTGAGGGTATGCTCATGTGCTTACTGTGACAGGCCCCAGGTGGCTGCCAGCAAAGAACATGAAACTATACCACGAGCTGGAAGGATTGCTCATTCAACCCAATACCACAAATGGAGAGGAGTATGCTGGAAGAACAAAGGAACTCCTGAACACAACCATGCCATAACACTATCCAAGCTCTGGAAGTAACTTGGAAAAGACTTAAACAATTAGATCAAAAAGCTACCAAGGTACTCTATCACACTGAGGTGCCACCCACCCCTAAAAATAAGTTCCTTGCATATTTGGCTGTGGTAGCATCAAATTCCACATGGGTACTAAGAGTCCTTCTTTCTTCTTATTCGGACAACTACCACTAATTTCAGCTGACACACATCACTATTGGACTTGTATCTTAAATCCTTCCATCTACAGGGAGAGGTGCTTGCTCTCCAGCAACATCTGGAACATCAATTGTCACAACTACAACTTCTTACACAACAAAACTGTTTCAAACGCTTGATGATAATCTACAGTAGTTAAATCCATCTAATTAGTTTCATGGCCTAAACATAAGAATCTGGGTAATATCTCTCATCAGAATAATCAAGCTTCTTGTTTTATTGTCAATCCTTAGGTTAATCTATCAGGCCCTCTCTTGAACTCGTCATGCTGAATGGAAATTCATCGCTTTGATCGTTGCCTCATCCAAACCACTTTCCACTACTGAACATCTAAAATTAAGAAACAAAAATGGGGGAGATGTGAGACCTCTTTGGTTAAAACATCTTTGAAATAGTTTAGGGCCTGCTTTATTGCACAAGCAGAAAACCACTGCGTGGGCAGAAAACAGCTGCTATCAGTTCCTGCTGAAAACAGTAGGACCATTCTTGTTTTGCTCTGATACTTAGTTGCTTAGGACTTCTTGCCTCTCCATTATCTCCTGTGCAGCCCAGAATTCTCTGAGCCTCTGCACATACACTTTGACCTTGTGCTTTGTGAAAAAGAGAATAAAAACCATGATGGGAATCAGCAAAGGAGGATAGCTTCTTTAGCTGTTCTCCCAATCACCTCTCTCAACCTCCATGTTCAGAGTGATTCTTTGTACCATCATGGACTCTGCAGGATAGATTCCTGAAAAAATTCAATATATAAAAGGTAAAAGGTTTGAATGTATACTTTACTAAAGAAGACATACAATTGGTATATTTTATGCCATCTAAAAGATGCTCAACATAATTAATTGTAAAAAAAAAAAAGTAAAAAGCACAAGATATCAATACACAGTTATTAAAGATTTTATTTAAAAATTTACAATGCCAAATGCTGTCAAATATGTAGAGTAATAGGAAATATCATTTGTTACTCATGGCAAAGCAGAATGCTGCACTTTGGCAGGTTGACAGATACATAGGAAGTCACATCTATATTTAACACAAAAATCAGTTATTCCACTCTTGGGTATTCAACTAAGCATAACGAAAACCTATTTGCACATGCAAAAAGACTGTTTCTGAAAGTTAATACTAGTTTTGTTGGTGATTTCTAATACCTGGAAACAATCTAAATAGCTCTCAGTTGGAAAATCAGTAAAGAAATTATAACATATCCATAGATTGTGTACTACTCAATAGTCAAAAGGAATGAACTATTGATACACACAACATGGAAAAATCTCAAATGCATTATGCTAAGTGAGAGAAGAGAGGCTCAAAGACCATATACTAGTAATTCTACTTACAACACCTTTTGGAAATGACAGAAAACAAGGACAGAAGCAAATCAGGGTTAACAAGGATGTGGAACCTTTTTACCAATTCTGCACAATTTAACCCTTAGTTTTCTATTTCTCTAACCTCATAACAGACTAAAACCTGGAATGAAAGGGCCCGGGGGAAGGGGAGACTTACTACTGAATTGAAACCAAGTACTTAAAGCATAGTTTCCTAAATATTCCTTCCTTGCTAAAAAAAAAATCTGTTAACCAAATAATATCCAGATAAATTTTATATATATAAAAGTGTTTCCAAGAACAAGCATGCATAAAGGCAACACTGATACCAGAGAAGATCTTAAAAGCCGTAAAACAAAACAAAACAAAACAAAAAACACTCAAAGGCATGCAACAATGGGAAAACCAAAGACAACCATACCAAAAGAGTAAGATTTATGAACCAAATTAGTGAGTTATGTTTCTGTTTGTGTGTTTATTTATTTGCATCTGTCTGCTTTTTCAATGTATATTTTCATACCTCTGATGGTAATACCAAATTAACAAATAAAAATTGTTGAAAGAGCTCTATTCAAATTGCTAAAAATTAAATAAGCACACAGGCTAGAACAGGGACCTGAGGGACAAAAAGCTGCCTTAGGGTGATAGGGACAAAGAATTTAGTTCTGTGTAAAACTCCTGCTAGCAGGTACCCACCTTTACCTGTGCCTGACAGTGGAAAGTCCAGCAGGTGAGAGAGCAGTCAACTGCCCAAGGCTGAATACCTGAAGACAATAGATACTGAGAAACCATTAGTACCCTGTCCCTTGACCCCCACTCAGGCAAGCAGACACTCAGAACCAATGAAAATGTTGTGTTTGCAATCCTTCTTCTGCATACTCAGAGCCAATGAGAATGTTGTAACTCACAAGTCTTCATTGACATGGAGGAAGGGGCCACGCCAGCCTTAAAAAGGCCACATCCCCAGCCCCAGCATGAGTCTTGCTTTTGAGCATGCTTGTACCCATCTTGGGTATGTACTTTTTCTTTCTTTTGATTTACAATAAACCTTTTACTTGCTTGCTTTAAATGTGGTGCATCCTTAAATTCTTTTATGCCACATAGCCAAGAACCTGGAAAAGCAACAGAAACATATATATACTTAAATGAGTACTCCTGGAGCCTGAAATTAGAAAATCCAAACAGGATGTAAAGATCATATAGAAATCTGAATATAGAAACGATTGGAAGGAAAAAAAAAAGAGTTTCATTTCCTAAGCTCTTTGGCCTACGTCGTTCCTCCTTCCTTCTCCTTGAGAAAGCCATTGAGGAAAGGCTAGGTATAATGAGATGAGGAGATGAGTTTAGCTCAGAACTCTGTCTACTAGTCCTGGAAATTAAGAATAGCAGGGACAGAGGAAATGTTACAGAATAAATCCTGGTTTGCATAGTTTTTCTTGTAATTCCCAATTTAAGCTTTTTTAACAGCCTTGGGATGAAAGTATTTGACAATCCAAATGCCAAATTTCAATAAGTAAAGTCCTTGAAGGGTATGAAAAGTTTTTTTTTCTAAATTTATGATTGAAACAAAACATTTATAATATATTCTGCAAAGCCTGACAGTATGCTTCAGAGGTTATTTATAATTTTAAGGCATTTTAAAAACAAAGCTGTTTTAACTTACGAAGAAAAAAAGAAACCATTCCTTACATAAAATATCACTATTTTAACTTAATTTACTTGGGTTTATTCTCCCAGGGTTTATACTGATATTAATAAGTTAACATTATGTTTGTTGGCTGTTTTAGATGACAAAATTGTGAGTTTTTGCCTAAAGAAATTATTACAAACATCTTGTAAAATTAACTATTCTACCTAAAGTGAAATGACTAATTTTTCACAGAATAGAATGAGGGATATAAGAAAAGACTTAAATGGATATGAAAAGAAGTAGAAGGTTTGTGAAACCTTGTTTAATGGAGTGTGGTCATCCTAACATAAAATGGCTTGATTTCATAAAATCAGGGTGGAAATATGGAGGAAAAGACGTGAATGGATACAAAAATTTGTAGAGGACTTGTAAAAGTAAATTTTGTCTTTTGCTGATGTAATCTAATAAGCTTATTTAAAGGGGAAATTTTGGCTTAAGGTGAAGTAACTCATCAATATGATTATAAATGGTTAAAAAGAGGTCATAGGAAATTGCAAGTTGTTGGAGGCTGTAAAAGCATATTCTAAACTGAGGAATTTGAATATTCAGGAAGCCATTATTAAATAAAAATCTATGAGTTGATTTGTTAACAAAAAATAACTTCAAAGCAGAGAAATCTGTCAGATGCTTCTTTAATCTATTATGATCTATGCTAACTAGGATTTGTTTACCTAATATTGTATTGATACAAAACTAAAGATTGACTTTTTCTCTGCTAAAGTAAGACAGTTTTCTTAAATTATTAATATGTTTTAATGAAAAAAAATCTTTTGAAATGATCAATATATAAAGAACTAAGAGTCTTTGCTTTTTCAGAATGGCTTAATATACTTTATTTTGGTCTTACCATATCCTTAACAGTTTTTTAAAAAACACACTGCTGCTGCTATTTTGGAAGCTAAGCCTTTCTCAAACTATTTTACTAACTTATTTGTCACTGTGATAAACAGAGGTCTGTTTGTTCAGACCTGACAACTTTTAATATTCTAATAAAACCCTTAAGGATATCTTTAATTGCAAACTGTTATAAACAAATTTGTTTTTTCATCTTGTAAAAATTGAGGTGCTTAACTTTATACATTTATGAAAATTAACATTATTGATATATTTAGATTTTAATTTACAGTGGAAAAATATATCCAAAAAACTAAAAAATATGTGTGTAAACTGTAGAAATATTTAAATAGGGGTATTATATTAACAATATTTTAAATTTTAGCCACATTTTATTCTGATCGATATTTTCATCAAGGTGTTAAACTTCTGTGTTTTTTTTTTTAAACTGGTTTGTCATAAAATACTGTGCTTAACCACAGTATTTATTTCCTAAGACTATTGCAATTGTGTAGACTTATGTTTACTGCTAAGGGCAATTGCTGGATACTTGCAAAGATCCGTATTGCATTTACCACTCTAACATTTTAAGGAATCACCCTCATTGTTGAAAATATTATATTCTTAGGTTCAAGAAATTAATGTTCCAAGAAGTGTGTAATTATATTAAGTGATAACAATGGTAATAGGAAGATAATCTTGATTACATCATAAAATTTACTAGAAAAATAGTTTTCTTCGAGTACTGCTAAACTTTCTTCATGGTAAACAGTATCTTTATAAAACAGAGAACATGAAGAAGAAACTAAATGTATAATTGTGTAATCTAATTATAATTTGGGGATTATATAAAATTCTTAAAGACTTTTAAAATTCTCACTGTCTATTCTATCCTAATACTGATCTACTTGATGATATTATTGGTTATAGTTTGAGCCATTCTGAGAAAACATGTGGTGCTATGAAAACAACTAAAATCTCTTTACACTGTTTGTCTATGATGCATCTCTAAAAACAAGCAGTTAGCCCACCTTCAACAAAAAGGGACTTTAAAGGAAAAGCAAGGCAAAAGTATATAATTTATGTTTTGCCTATTGATTAACAATCTTGGTAAAACTGTAAAAGTAAAATGAAACCACACTTTTACTATTGTCTGTAGTTAATGATTTCGAGAAACAGCTTTATTTAAAATGCTCATAAGGAAATTAGGGCCTAGATTGTAAGATCTTGCAACAGTCATATTTATACCTGAGCTCTGATCTCTAATTGTTATTTCTAAATCCTTAGATGCTTTACTTTTTGTGTAAAACATAATAGCTCCTTAGAATTTTTAAGGGCCCATATGACACTTGGAATTCAAAGCTAATGTTAACCAGTTCTAAATATTCTGGAAAAGCAGTGTTATTTCTAAAGAACCACAATAATTAAGGAAGCTAAAAGAATCAGAGTTCAATTAAAAGGTAAATAGGGCTAATCTAAAGAATAAGGAGAATCAGTATACAAGGAAAAGGGTAATAATATTAAGTTACTTTAATATTTTAAAGTATTAAAATACTTTAAAAGTATTTTAAAACTTTAAGTACTATGGGCACCAGAAAGAAGAAATTTATTCTGTTAAGAAAATTCTTTAAATTTCTTTGGGCACTACCTAATTTAACCTGACTAATCAGCTTATTTAAACAGCATAGCTAACAAGAAATCTAAAAGAGTGAATGAGATTGTGATATTCTATACAGATATGTTGCAATACCCTGATGAATTTCAACGTGTTTTGAGTGTAAGATAGAAAAGTATTTGCTAAATCTGCTTAAGGACAGGGAAAAATGCAGAAATATTAAACTTCTTCATGTGGTAAATTCCTACTGCTTTCTCAAACAATAGAAGCTCCCAATTTATTGAAACAGCAGAACTCTGCAAGGTAAACTTTTGCAAAAAGAAACATGCTAGTAAGCTGAACCCTTGATCTTGAGACTTGCACTCATGAAACTTATTTCTATAATAACAAACATAAACCCAATAATTAATGCCTGAGAGTCACCTCTAGAGAATCTCTTTGTTACTCACATGTGGCCTGCCTCTCTAAGCCAAACTCTCACTAACTGTCCCGTCCACCCTATCTGTCCCATGGCAAAGTGGAATGACTTCCAGAGATTTTTCTGGCAGTGCAGGATTTGACAATTCCCAGGCATCAGCCTCCCTGACAAATTGGGATTATGCCAAAAGAAGCAGAAAGAAACAAGACCCAATAAAGTTTTAATAGCTAAGAGATTTCAAATAAATCAAGAAGTCATTCTTGAGGTTACTCTTATGCAGGCTTCAAACAGGTAGTGCAAAAAAACACAAAAAACAAAAACCCAAAACACAAACAAACAAACAAAAAAACCCACGGTAGTCAAAGCCGAAATCAATACTCCAAACTATATCTAAGAACAGCTGTAAAATCATTTCCCAAATGTAACATGGTTATTTAAACCTATAATTCTCAATTTATGTATTAAGATTATTTTTCAGGAAGTCGCTGAATTAGTTCTACACCAGACAAACCATGGAAGCCAGAGGTCAAAATGCAGAGACTATATAATGTTGATGCCCCTTTTCAGCATGAAGAAGCCAGAAAGATCTGATGACCAGATTATCCCCAAGATTGGGAATTTTATAAACAGAAGAGGGAACAGTTGTAACCAATGGTTAAGAATTTACAGATAATTACATTTATTAAATCATTTTATAGATGCCTTTATATTATAAAATAGCAAAAGGTTAATTATGAATTTACTGAAATTGGCTAGAGTGGCCCCACCCCTGTTTATGGTTACTCTAGACTTAACCTCACCCTTGTGTATGTTTACTGTTCTGTTAGTAATTCTGTATTGAACTCACCCTTGTGTATACTTACTTTTGGGATGGTAACCACTCCACCTGCCTGTTCAATATCCATATGAAAGACCTTGTAATTGACCTTTGTTCTGTATATCCCTATCCCAAAATTGCTACTGACCCTGGTTTCCTACCCCACCCCCATCAGTCCTGTTAGGTCCTTTAATGTTTATTAATGAAAGAACCTGGGTTCAGCTCCGCCCCAATTCATTGGCACTCTGACATTATAAAATATTAGAATTTCCGCAGATCAGAGAGGCAGTTGTGGGCCATGAGGCCACTGTGCTACACTGCTTACACGACTAAGAAAACTCTCTCTTTCAAACCCCAATGCCATAAGAATTGGCTTTAAAGGTGAATTGAGAGGCAGGAATCTGCTTTTGCTTGGTACCAACTCCATATCTACAACTTGTCCCCATATGTATGACCAGACTCTCAGGGATGATCATTCCTGATGCCACAGGGTAACCAAAAACTAAGTGGTGATCAGTGATATTTTCAGAAAAGATCTTGACCAAAAAGGGGAAATGTGAAAAAAAATGTTATAGTTGAAGAGACTTAAAATGAATTGCAGACTCACAGAGCTAGAGTCTGGAGGATAGGTTTACAGGAAATAGAAAGGGAGAAGAAGGTTGTGAGCCAATGTCCATATGGGCAAAATCTATGATAAGATGGAAGTGTGTAGTTGTTCAGTGGAGGCACATGACAGGGGTGCAGTGATAGTATTGGATTGGGTGGTACAGGTTTGTCAGGGGAAGGATAGGCAGGGTGGGTTGGACTGTCCATGGAACTGGAGGGAGGGTTGGGGGAGGGAGCAGGTGAACACTGGGGATTGGCAGGTACATGGTTGAAACTACAATGTTAGGAATGCTCTTGGGAATATGGCAAGGGAGGGCTACTGGTTTAGGGATTTATATGTGAGAGGCACTGGGGACAGGGCACACCTGGAGCAGGCCTCTAGGGAGTGTGTGTGTTCATTTGTCAAAGTATGTCATATCAGTGGGTGGAGACCCACAAAATGAATGGGAAGGTGTGAGACTCCCATCCTGATGAGGCCTGCTATTTTCAAAAATAGAGAGCAGTAGTCTCAAGAACATGTGTGGTGCCTAATAGGGGAAGACAGACCAGTGTGTCAAGCCTTCAGTTTGTTGCAAGTAACTATGAATCTTGTCCTTCAAGGAGTGAAGCCTGGTGTTTGCCATAGGTCCCAAGGGGATAGGTAGGTAGGAATAGAATAGGAGGAATAGGGA
This sequence comes from Tolypeutes matacus, assembly GCA_026826555.1. Classification (NCBI taxonomy): domain Eukaryota; kingdom Metazoa; phylum Chordata; class Mammalia; order Cingulata; family Chlamyphoridae; genus Tolypeutes; species Tolypeutes matacus. The sequence continues at coordinate 803,709 of JAKSZT010027144.1, read as the reverse complement.
GCATTTTGGTGGCAATGGAAGTGTTATAAATGATCTTGCAAGATGTATGCAGGCCATGTTAATTTTCATCAATATATACATAAAAGTGTATGGTCCAAAATGTAAACCATTGTGTAAACCATTGACCAAGGTGAGTAGCTATGTTTCAATATTTGTACATCAGTTGAAATGAATATATCTTCCACATATAAAATGTTACTAATAGGGGAAAGGGGAAAAGGGGGAGAATGTAGGATATATGGGAGTCCCCTGTGTTCTGAACATGACTTTTTTGTCACATAAAATTTCTTTGAAGACAAAATGAAAGAAAGTAAGACACTGGGATATTAAATGGAGGAAAATAAAATTATACATACAAGACAACAGATTTTACAGTGATGAAAGGCAAAATGTCAAAACAAATTTTAAAAACATTTTCCCATTATTTTTTATTATACCATTTTTTTTTTATTTTTATTTTTTAAAAAATTGTTTTGATATTTTATTTCTCATTTTTAAAACTATCATTATTATTTCATTTTCTTATTAATTGTTCTTGCCTATTTTATTGGCTTCATTTTTGAAGAAGTTTTGGATCACAGAAAGGTTAAAACTGTGGCACAGGAAGATCATTGGTGTGGGTTGTCAGTGATGGGAGATACATAAGAGGAAGTTCACGTGGGCATACACATAAGGCATATAGATGTGTTCAAATGTTTATGGGGCACTGTCGCGGTGTGTATAGATTCACACAATAACCAAAAGAATATTGAATTACCATACTGGGAAACTCTGGCAAAATTCTCTAATGGAACAGTAAGAACCCCCAAAGTACAGGGGCCATGACTAGTGAAGGAGGATGGTCCATTGATGGACCCTTGATATTGATGACTGTACTTATGAACATTTACTGTTGAAATTGAAACTTAGCCTGGTATTATAGGGTGCCTAAGAGTTACCTCTTGAGAACCTCCTTGTTGCTCAACTGTGATCTCTCTCTAAGCCAAACTCAGCATATAAATGCAATAACTTCCTCCCACTGTGGAACATGATTCCTAGGGATCAGCCTCCCTGATATGAAGGGATTACTTCCAAACACCAACTAGCAATGCAACTGAAAAAAGACCTTGACCAAAAGGGAGAAAAGGAAAAGACAAATGAGTTTATATGGCTAAGAGACTTCAAAGTGAGTTAGGAGGTCATTCCAGAGGTTATCCTTGTGCACATCTCAGCAGGCTCTCATTGAAGGTCAAAGTTGATAGAACCACAAATAGTGGGGTTCCTGAGCACTCCAGAGGCATCTGACACTATAGTCAGGGCAAATAGCTCAGGTGTTTGGTGCCTTGCCAGTGGGCCCTACATTGGGATTTATGCTCCCCAGTGTGACAGAGTTGGACTCAGTTGTGGTTTCCCTATACATGTCTCTACTGTCCCATCTATTTGAACCTGTAATTAGTACAAGAGTTGGTAGGTATATATTCAGGAGACTCAAATCTTTGGGCTTTCCCTGTGCAAGCTGGGCCCTGAAGCTCAGTGGAGTTGCAGCGCCTGCTCTGTGGTTCATTGGACTCACCCAAGACCACTAAAAAGGAGATGATGATGGACACCCACCATCCCAAGGAACAGAGTGATTCTGCAACTGCAAGCAAGATACTCCCAACCATCTGCCCCGTGCAATGCAGGCCCCCTCTCAAGTAGAGGCAAAGTGGGCATCACCATCCCAGAATCCTCAGGATTGGGGAATTAACAAAGGACTAGAGTAGACTTACTGTTATTCTACTATAGACTTAGGATTCTAACAATGGAAGAACATTTTCACTGATGTGGAGGCAGTGGCCACTGGAGATTCTGGGGGAAGGAAGAAGGAAAAATAGGTATAATATGGGGTATCTTCAGGACTTGGAATTGTCCTGAATGACATTGCAAAGACAGATATATGCCATTGTATACCTTGTCATCATTTACAAAATTCTGTGGGAAAGAGGGTAAACTACAATGTAAACTATAATCCACACTTAGTGACAATTCTCCAAAATGTGTTCATCAACTGTAACAAATGTACCACACTGATGAAGGGTGTTGTTAATGTGGGAAAGTGTAGGAAGGGTAGGGAACAGGGCACATGAGAATCCCCTATATTTTTTATGTAGCATTTATGTAATTTAAGTATCTTTGAAAAAAATAAAGTGTATATTAAAAAATATATAAATAAAACAATTGGTGAAGGAAAGCCTCCTTAAGTACAGGCATGTGAACTGTGGATGAGTGATGAGGAAGCTTTGACATGTGAACTTCAGGAAGAAAAACATTCCTGGAAGCAAGAAGAGATATACAAAGGCCATAAGTCATGAATGGGAACAATGTGAGGGAAGAAGAGTGCACATGGATGAGTGTGCCAGGTGAGGACACAAAGATGAATGAGTGGGAGCAATTGTGCAGAGCCTTATGCCAAGACCATTATCATTTACTCTGCTTGATTAAACAGAGAGCTTTCCTTTTCCTAATCAGCTTATCACAGCTCCTCTAAGTGACTTTAAGTGGGGAAAAAATCCTAGAAATTAAAATTCAAAAAGGGCATAAAGAGACAAAGTGGAGCTCAATACTGTGACTGCACTAAAAAGTATAACAAAGAACAAATGCCAGAAAGGACACCCAAAATCTTCTGGGCAAAGATGGTGCTTGAATGCACATGTTTTATTTCTCTTTGTCCTGATTTTAATTTAGAGGTGAATTAATAATACAATTAAGGTCATTGGTGATATTTGAGGCAGTATAGAGGAGAGTGGATAATGATACTTAACCTGGTCAAATCTAATTCTTCACTCTACAACTTTAAAAACTCCTTCTAATCATTTTACATACGTCCTTTTAACTCATTGACTCATCCATGGACATAGTTAGATAAACACTAAATTCTTGCTGTAGTTTCTTCCATGACACAGTCTGATGTGGTCTCCTGGTACTTTGAGGTACTCTCACTCATTTTTTTCACCTTTTTCTCAGCAGTTTTAGCTTTCTGTATTTATCTTGATTATTTATATGTTTGCTTATTGATTGCCAAAGGCTATTCACTAGGAACTGTTTAGAAATGTAGGCTGTGGTACCAAATGACATGTGTTCAAATCCTGTCCTTGGGAGAGTGGAAAGGGCAAAGGGGAACTATTACTTAATGAGTACAGAGCTTCTGTTTAAGGTGTTGAAAATATTTTGTATTCATGGTGGGGATGGTAGCACATTATTACATACGTAATTAATCCCATTAAATTGCATTCCTGAAAGTGGTTAAAATGGTAAAATTGTTTGTACATATATGGTACCACAATAAAAATTAAAAAGAATACATATCAAATCTGGTGCATTCACTAGCTCTTTCACCTAAACTAAGTTATATTAATTATCAAAATATCCATTAATCTTCTGGAAAGCAAGAATAACACATGTATTTCATAAGAGTCTTAGAGGATTAGGTGAATCTTTTCAAACTACCTGAATATTATAGTATTTAAATATGAGGTATTCTATAATTATTTATTATTGTTCTATAGCTTTCATGTTTTTCATAAAAAATCATTACATTTGGTTCTCTTTTTGAACCTAATTTTGATTTGGGAGACATTTTACTTTAAGATGATTTTTTCAGAGTGCTAATTTAATCCATCTGGTACTGATATTATTGGATTTACTCTGAAAAATAAGTATGTAACTCATGGTATCTTAATACAGTATCTATATACAATTGCATAATAAAAACAATTCATAAATTCATAAAAGGGACACTGATAAGTTAATGAGAGAAGCAATAAAGACAAGACATTTATTAAGCACATAGTTAATACCAGGCTCTTAACTAGATGCCTTCACACTCCCTTGTCTAGTGAAACAATAAATCTATCAAATACTTGCTACCATTTCATTGAACATATTAACCAAGATTTTTAAAAAGTCTGAAATCGGGACAACCAGCATGATGGTGGCAGAGTAAAGAGCTCCAAGAATCAGTTCCTGCCCCAGGGTAGTTAGTAATCACCCAAAGCTACCCAGAGCACTTGTTTGGGGTCTCCAGGACACCAGAAGTGCATCCTGCAAGATCCTTGAAAGAATGGAAGGAGACTGTTGATCTGGAGAGAAGATTCGCAAGTAAAGCACTCCATGCCACAGAGGTTGGTGGCCATCCTCCACTAGAGGCACAAGCTGCCTCGGGAGCTGTTCTGTGGCTGGAATTGGAAGTTCAACTTCCCAAAAATGGGGGAGGAAGAGGCAACCATACACCAACTTCAGTTACTGATTAGTAAATTTGGCAGGCTAAAGTATAATCCTAAGAACAGCTAAAGTTTGAACCTGTCCAAGTCAGCAAGAGGGGAATAGCCACCATCTTTACTCCACACCTGACACGAGGGGAAACAGGGCTGACTGAAAATCACAGTGCTGGTAGGGACTGGCTTCTTTCCATCTAGATCAACTTGCAGCTCCAGCCTCAGCACCAGGCTCATCTTGGGCAGGGAGGAAGCTAGGGGAATCTGCACCAGCCTCTCCAGGAAATTACCTGCCAAACCACAGAGGCCAGTGATCATCCTGCTTTGGCAGCACAAGCCACCCCAGAAGGTATTCTGTGGCAGGAATTGGAAGCTACATTTCCCAAAAAACAGGGGAAAAAGAGACGGTTGGCCACCAATTTCAGCTACTGAGTAGTAAATTTGACTGGCTAAAGTATAACCCTAAGAACAGCTAAAGTTTGAGCCCATCCAACTCAGAAGGAGGCTGGTAGCCTTCATTTTGACTCCACCCATAGCATGAGGGAAAGCTGGGCTGACTGAAAATCACAGGGACAGTAGAGACCATTTTTTTTCTCCCAGATTGGCCTATAGCCATAGCTTGGGCTTCAGCCCAACCTCTAGCAGGGAGGAAGCTGACAGACCCTGCACCAGCCTATCCAGGTAACTGAAGGTACATTTATCTGGCATAGCCTGAATAACCAGAAGTCTACCAGGGCAATTGTGGTCATCTTGGATCTGCACTGTATAGATTGCTGCACACACCTGCAGCTCCATCCCCCACCCCAGGCAGGGGAGGAAGGGGTGTGAAGCTTCATCAGTCTCTCTGGGCAACTATGGTCTAGGCCTGCATGAGCTGGATTATTCCACACAGCTCTGACTCTGTCCCTACCCCTGGGAAAGGAGAAAGTTGAGAGAAGCTTAATCAGTCTCCACAGCTTATAACACCAACCTCATCCTTGGCTCCTACTACACAACCAGCAAGTGAGAAAGGGCAGGAACCTAAACTAAAGAGAAAAACTGCACCCAGAATAAATATTCTAGTAAGCCAGACTCCAAGGCACTAAATAAAAATTACAATCCACACCAAGAAACAGGAAGGTATGGCTCAGTTAAAGGAACAAAATAAACCTCCAGATGATATAAATGAATTGAGACAACTAATAATAGATGTGCAAACAAATCTCCTTAATAAATTCAATGAGATGGCTAAAGAAATTAAGGATATTAAGAAGACATTGGATGAGCACAAAGAGGAATTTGAAAGCATACATAGAAAAATAGCAGATTTTATGGGAATGAAAGATGCAATAAATGAAATTAAAAATACACTGGAATCATAAGCAGATTTTAGGAGGCAGAAGAAGGGATTGGCAAGCTTGAATAAATGGCCGCTGAAAGTGAACATACAAAAGAACAGATGAAGAAAAGATTGGAAAAAGTTGAACAAGGTCTCTGGGAATTAAACAACAGCAAGAGATGTGCAAACATACATGTCATGGGTGCCCCAGGATGAGAAGATAAGGGAAAAGGGACCGAAGTAATATTTGAATAAACAATGGTAGAAAATTCCCCAACCCTTTAAAGGAGATAGATATCCACGTCCAAGAAGCACAATGTACTCCCATCTGAAAAAATCCAAAAAGACCAATTCTGTGACACATACTAATCAGAATGTCAAATGCCAAAGACAAGACAAAATTCTGAGAGCAGCAAAAGAATAGCAATGCATAACATATAAGGGTTGCCCAATAATATTAAATGCTGATTTCTCACCAGAAACCATGGAGGCAAGAAGACAGTGGTATGATATATTAAAAATACTGCAAAAGAAAAACTTCCAGGAAAGAATCTTATACCCAGCAAAATTGTCTTTCAAAAATGAGGGCAAGTTTAGAATATTCACAGATAAACAGAAACTGAGAGAGTTTGTAACCAAGAGACCTGCTTTATAGGAAATACTAAAGGGTGTGCAACAGCCTGAAAAGAAAAGACAGGAGAGAGATGCCTGGAAGATAGTTTAGAAAGAAGATTTTATAGATAAAAGTAACTAAAATTGTCAAAAGACTGGTGAAAATAAATATGACAGATAAAACCCAAATATTCAGGAGTAAACTTAACCAATGATGTAGAGCACTTGTATTCAGAAAACTAAAACTCATTACTAAAAGAATTTTAAAAAGACCTAAATAATTGGAAGAACATTCTCTGCTCACAGATAGGAAGACTAAATATCATTAAGAGGTTAACTCTACTCAAACTGATGCACAGATTCAATGCAATCCCGATAAAAATTCCACCAGCATCCCATTCACTTGGATGGCTGTTATCCATCATCGTTTCCTCACCAGGTGAGTTGGGTGAGTCCATTGAGATGTAGAGTAGGAGTTAAAGTTCCACCGAGATTCCAGGCACAGCTGGCACATGGGCAGGCCAGAGGCTCCAGTCTCTGGAAGTACACCTACAAACTCCAGCATCACATATAGGTTTGAATAGAAGGGACTGTTGGACCATGTGCACGGAGGACTTATTTGAGTCCAACTCTGTCACTCTCAGGAGCACAGATTCCAAAGTAGAGCCCACTGATAAGGCATCAATCTCTGGAGCTATCCCCCCCTTATATAGGACCTGGGTGTCTCCAGAGCCCTCAGGAGCCTCTCTGTGTGGGGTGATACCATTTGGTATTCTATGAGATCCTACTGAGTTGTAAGTATTACCTCTGGGATGACCTCCCAACTCTCTTTGAGGTCTCTTAGCCACATGAACTCATTTGTCTTTACCTTTTCCCCCTTTTATTCAAGGTCTTTTTCCAGTCGTATTGCCAGCTGACACTTGGTATTAATCCCTCGATGCCAGGGAGGCTCATCCCCGGGAGTCATGTCCCATGCTGGGGTGAATGTAATGCATTCATATGCTGAGTTTGGCTTAGAGAGAGGCCGGCCACATTTGAGCAACAAGGAGGCTCTTAGGTGGCAACCCTTAGGCACCCCATAACAGTAGGCTAAGTTTCAATTACAAGAGCAAAGACTTACAAGGCTATTCATCAATAACAAGAACCCATCAGTGGACCATCCTCTTTTGCTAGACCCTGCCCCTGCACTCGGGGAACTGTTGCTGCTCCCTTGGAGAATGTGGCAGAGCTCTCCAGGCTGGGAATTCAGTATTCCCTCATTTATTGAGTGACTGTCTACCCACCGTGACCATGCCCCATCCCTTGATCATTTGAACAATTTTATATATATTTCATGTATATTCAGATGAACTTCCTCCCATGAGTCCCCCATCCCAGAAACCCCCCACCAATGATCCTCTGCCACCCCCATTGTAACCCTTCTGTGATGTAAACCTTCCTTGAAGATGAAGCCCATATAATAACCAAATACAATTAATTGGAAAATGAAATAATAATGATAAGCTTAATGCAAGAGATAAAATACATGGAAACACAGAAAAAAATCTAGAAATAAAATATAATTAATGGATTAGGACATTCAATGAATGGGGGGGGGAATTATTTATTTATTTATTTATTTTTCCTTTTATCACTGCATTATTAGGTGTCCTGTCTGTACCGTGGCACCTTCCCCCTTTCATTCCCCAGTGTCTCCCAAATTTTCATTTAATTTTCAAAGAAGTTTTAGGTCACAGCAAAGTCACATACAGAATACTAGAGACTCTCATACACCCAACCTCCTTCCCCTTTCCTCACCCCATATTAAAACCTTTTTTTTGTGTGTGTGGATGGTAGCATTGTTATAACTCTTATACAGATAGTGACACATAGCTACTAAACCTTGTCAATGGTTTACAGTATAGTTTACAATTTAGACAGTACAGTTTAATAATTTTAATATTTCCCATGTCCTGAATCCATTAATGTAAGGTAATGAAAAACATTTCCCAAGACCACTAAATACCAGCTGTTTTATGTTTTCTGTTCCTTCCTCCCCATCCCCCTGGGGCACATGACACTCCCCTGTCTTGACTCATTGGATGACAAGATTCATAGTCACATGCCCTGGGTATTCTAACCTGCCTTTCCTAATCTACCCACCTGTCAACCCTGTACCACCAAACCCAGTAATATCACTACCCACCTGTCCTATCCTTCAATATGCAACTACACTCCATCACTTTACCATACATTGTGTCCATATGGATGATGGCTCACAACCTACTCTTCCCTTTCTCTCCCTTGTTTCAGACAATGGTTCTCAGAGACTGCTCACTTTCCTCAATTCAAATCAGTGAGTTCATATACTGTTCATCCTTCAATGCCTGGCTTGCTTCACTCAACATAAGGTCTTCAAGGTTCATCCATGTTATTCTGTGTGTTAGCACTTTATTCCTTCTTACAGCTGAGTAATATTCCATTGTATGTATGTATCACATTTTGTTTATCTATTCATCTGTTGATGGGCACCAGGGCTTATTCCAACTTTTGGCAATTGGGAACAATGCCACTATGGACATTGGTGTTCATATATCTGTTCGTGTCTTGCTTTCAATTCTTCTGGGTATATACCCAGCAGTGGAATCACTGGATCATACAGAAGATCTATTGTTAGCTTTCTGAGGAACCGCCAAACTTCCTCCACAGTGGCTGGACCATTCCACAACTCCAAGAGCAGTGAATGAGGGTTCTATTCCTCCACATCCTCTCCAACACTTATATTCTGCTGTTTTTTTTTAATAGCTGCCATTCTCATGGGTGTAAGATGATATCTCATTGTAGTTTTGATTTGTATTTCCCTAATAGCTAGTGATGTTGAGCATTTTTTCATGTGCTTTTTAGCCAATTGTATTTCTTCCTTGGAGAAGTGTCTTTTCAGGTCACTTGCCCATTTTGTAAATGGGCTGTTTGTCGTTTTATTTTTGAGGTGTAGGATTTCTTTATATATGCAGGATATTAGGCTCCTATCAGATATATGGTTACCAAATATTTTCTCCCATTGGGTAGGCTGCCTTTTTATTTTCTTAATAACATCCTTTGAGGTGCAGAAGTTTTTAATTTTGAGGAGATCCCATTTATCTGTTTTTTCTCTTGCTGTTCATTCTCTGGCTGTGAAGTTCATGAAACCATTTCCTATTACAAAGACCTGTAGATGCTTCCCTTCATAATCTTCCAAGATATTTATGGTTTTGGCTCTTATATTTAGATCTTTGATACATCTTGAGTTGATTTTTGTATAAGGTGAGAGATGGTATTCTTCTCTCGTTCTTTTGGATATGGATATCCAGTTCTCCAAGCACCACTTGTTAAAGAGGCCATTCTCTCCAAACTGAGTGGGCTTGGTGGCCTTGTTGAATATCAGGTGACTGTATATGCGAGGATCTATATCAGAGTTCTCAACTCTGTTCCATTTGTCAGTTAGTCTATCCTTGTGCCAATACCATGCAGTTTTGACCACTGTAGCTTTGTAGTGTGTTTTAAAGTCAGGTAATGTGAAAACTCCAAATTCATTTTTCTTTTTCCATATATCTTTGGCAATTTGGGGCTTTTTATTTTTATTTTGTAGTTAGTTTTTCCAGTTCCTTAAAAAAAAATACAGTGTTGATTTTTATTGGGATTGGATTAAATCTGTAGATGAGTTTGGATAGGATAGACATCTTGATGGTGTTTAGTTTTCCTATCCATGAACAGGGAATATTCTTCCATTTATTTAAGTCTTCTTTGATTTCCTTTAACAGTGTTGTGTAGTTTTCTGTATATAAGTCCTTTACATCTTTAGTTAAATTTATTCCTAATTATTTGATTCTTTTAGTTACTATTTTAAATGGTATTTTTTTTGTGTGTGTCCTCCTCAGTTTGCTCATTATTGGTGTACAGAAATGCTACTAATTCTTGAGCGTTGATCTTATAGCCTGCAACATTACTGAACACCTTTATAAGTTCTAGAAGCTTTGATGTAGATTTCACAGGGCTTTCTATGTATAGGATCATGTCATCTGTAAATAAGGAAATTTTTACTTCTTCTTTTCCAATCTGGATGCTTTTTATATCCTTTTCTTGCCTCAGTGCTCAAGCAAGTACTTATAAGGCAATGTTAAATAGGAGTGGTGATAGTGGGCATCCTTGTCTTGTTCCTGATCTCAGAGGGAATGCTTTTAGGATTTCATCATTGAAGATGATGATAGCTTTGGATTTTTCATATGTACCCTTTATCATATTCAGAAAGTTTCCTTCTATTCCTATCTTTTGCAGTGTATTTATCAGGAAAAGGTGCTGTATTTTGTTGAATGCTTTTTCTGCATCTATAGAGATGATCATGTGATTTTTTCCTTTCAATCTGTTTATATGGTGTAATACATTGATTTATTTTCTTATATTGAACCATCCTTTCATACCTGTGTTGAAACCCACTTGGTCATGGTGTATAATCCTTTTGATATGTTATTGAATGCAATTAGCAAGTATTTTGTTGAGGATTTTAGTATCTAGGTTCATTAGAGAAGTTGGTCTGTAATTTTCCTTTCTTGTGGTATCTTTGTTTGGTTTTGGTATTAGGGTAATGTTGGCATCACAGAATGAATTAGGCAATATTCCTTCTACTTCTATTTTCTGGAAGAGATTAAGCATAATTGGTGTTAGCTCTTCCCAGAATGTTTGGTAGAATTCAGCTGTGACACCATCCGGTCCTGGGCTCTTCTTAGTTGGTAGGCTTTTGATGATTGAGTTGTGTCTTTACTTGTTATTGCATTGTTGAGTTAATCAATTTCTTCTCTCATCAATGTAGGCTGTTTTTGAGTTTCTAGAAACTTGTCCGTTATCTCTAAATTATCATTCCTGTTGGCATATAATTTGCAAAGTATCCTCTTATGATACTTATTATTTCTGTGGGGTCAGTAGACATATCCCCTTGCTCAGTCCTTATTTTGTGTTTTTGCACCTTTTTCTCTTCTTCTTTGTTAGTCTGGCCAAGGGTTTGTGAAATTTATTGATTTTCTTGAAGAACCAGCTTTTGGTTTTGTTTATTTTTCTAGTGTTTTCTTATTCTCTATTTCATTTAGTTCTGCTCTAATCTTTGTTATTTCCTTCTTTCTACTTCCTTTAGGTTTAGTTTGTTGTTGTTTTTCCAATTCCTCCAGGTGTGCACTTAGGTCTTCAATTTTAGCTCTTTCTTCTTTTTTAATATATGTATTTATGGCAATGAACTTCCCTCTCAGGACAGCTTTCACTTTTTCATCCCATAGGTTTTGATATGTTGTGTTGTCATTTTCATTAGTTTCAAGGTAGTTACTGATTCCTTTTGCAATTTCCTCCATGACCCACTGTTTGTCTAAGAGTATGTTGTTTAACTTCCATATCTTTGTGCCTAACCTGTTTCTCTGGCCCTTAGTGATTTCCAATTTCATTCCATTGTGGTCAGAGAAATTACTTTGTATAATCTCAATCTTTCTGAATTCATTGAGAATTTTTCTGTGGCCTAGCATGTGGTCTATCTTAGAGTATGATCCATGTGCCCTCTAGAAGAATGTAAATCCTGCTGTATTTGGGTGTAGTGTTCTGTATATGTCCATTAAGTCCAGGTCCTCTAATGTCTTGTTCAGAGCCTTTGTTTCTTTATTGTTCTCTGTCTAGATGTTCTGGCTAATGATGATAATGGTGTATTAAAGTCCCCCACTGTAATTTTAGAGGCATTTATTTCTCCACTTAGTTTTTCCAGAGTTTGCCTCATGTATTTTGAGGCACCCTGATTAGGTGCATAAATGTTTATGATTGTTCTTTCTTCTTGAGTGATTACCCCTTTTACTAATATATAGTGTCCATCTTTGTCTCTTACAATAGTTTTGCATTTAAAGTCTATTTTATCTGATTTTAGAATAGCTACTCCTGCCCTTTTTTGGCTATTGTTAGCTTGTAAAATTGTTTTCCAGCTATTCACTTTCAGCCTCCTTGAAACCCTGGGTCAAAGGTGGGCTTCTTGTAGACGGCATATAGATGGCCTTATCCATACTGCTAATCTGTGTCTCTTGAGTGGTGAATTTGATCCATTAACATTCAGTGTTATTACTCACAAAGAATATCTTACTTCAGCCATATTTTCTTTGGGTAAATGTATGTTATATGTTGTTTTGTTTCTGCTTTTGCCTTTTTAGTTGTTTTTAAAATCTCCTCTAACTCTCTCTCCCTTGTTTTTTCACTTCAACTTGTAGAACTTCCTTTAGTATTTCTTAAAGTGCATGTTTCTTATTGACATACTCTCTTAATTTTTCTTTATCTGTGAATATTTTGAACTCTCCATTATTTTTCAATCCCAGTTTTCCTGGATAGAGGATTCATGGCTGGAAGATTTTTTTCTTTTAGTATTTTGACTATGTCATATCATTGTCTTCTTGCCTCCGTGGTTTCAGATGAGAATTCAGCACTTGATCTTATTGTGCTTCCCTTGTATGTGATGGTTCTCTTTTCTCTTGTTGCCTTGAGTATTCTCTCTTTGCCTTGAGCATTGGACATTTTGAAAGTATATGGACATGGCCTGTTGTGATTTATACTGGTTGGGGTGCGCTGTGCTTCCTGGATCTGGACATCCATCTCTCTCAATAGTGTTGGGAAGTTTTCAGCCATTATTTCCTTCAACAGATCTTCTGTTCCCTTTCCCTTCTCTTCTCCTTTTGTGATTTTCATAATGCACATATTCCTGCATTTTGTGTTGTCAGTTAAATACCTGAGTCCCTGCTGTATTTTTTCTATCTTTTTGTCTATCTGTTCTACTATCTGTTAGATTTCAGATGTATTGTTTTCCACATCACTAATTCTTTTCTTCTGCCTGTTCAAATCTGCTGTTATGTGAATCCAGCATCATTTTGATTTCTTGGATTGTGCCGTTGATCACCATTATATCTGTTGTCTTTTTGTGTATATTTATAATTTCTTCAATATGTTCTCCCAGTTTCTTCTTTATATCCTTAATCTCTTCTTTCACTTCATTAAATTGCTCCATGATATATGTTTGGAAAGGTGTGATTAGTTGTTTGATGTTCTGCATCTCTTCCTGGTTTTAAGTTTGTTCCTTGGACTGGTCCATATCTTCTTGTTTCTCAGTGTGGTTTGTAATTTTTTGTTGCCTTCTTGTCATCATTTTATCTTGATGGGTTTATTCAGTTGATTAGCTTCTCTCTCTGCTCTAGAGTTTTATTTAACTGGTGGTTCTGTGTGTGTGTTGTTTTCTCTTTGAAACTTTTTCTTTTTATTTTATTTCCTTGCTTCTTTCTATGTTCCCTTGAAGGCAAAAGATTAGGGCCAGAGGAATTGAAAGATGTGAAAAAGGATGAAGGATAATAGTAATATTGATAAAAGATAGAAGAGGGGCCAAATAAGACTTACTGAAATGTATATTTAACTCATGTAGGAAGTGTAGAGTAATAAGAAAAAAATTGGGGTACCTTACACTGGACTGGGAAACCAAATAGAGGAATATATATATAATGATTTAGAAGGCTAGAATGATGAGGAAGGAGAGAAAGAGTGAAGAAAGGGCTGAAAGTAAAATGTTAATATTATTTAAAAAAGAAGAAAACAGAATAGATAGAATAGAAATTAATACCCTTAACTTGTGGGATAATGAAAAAAGATAGTGTGTATGAACTACAACAGAAAGCAGAAGGCAGACAGATGAAGGAAGCAGAAGAGATACCTTGGGAGGCAAAATCAATATAGACAGAGAATGGGAAATCACTGAAGAAGAAGCACATCAAAGAAGAGAGAAGCTACCAGCACCTAATTAAAAATAAATAAATAAATAAGGAAAAAAGAATGGGGGAGGAAAGAGGAAAGAAAAACAAGAGACAACAAATAGAGCAAAACCAAACAGCCACACAAGGAAACAGTCGAACAAAGCTAAGGAAGAAGAGTGTTCCTTCTAGGGTCCTTGTGAAACCTCTCAGCCTGCTTGTGTTTATCCATCAATTTCCCTGCAGGGTTCTATCTGCAGGTTTTGAGGCAGATTTTAGTTATTAAGGTAAATTAAAAAGAAGAATTCATTTTTTAAAGTGACTGTCTTCTTTTTTTTTTTTTTTTTTTTTTGGCGAAATAAGGGACCCAAAAGAAGTCCTCTTCTAGACCATCCCCTTCACCTAGGGGACCCTAGCCAGGCTCATGGAAACTAATCAAGCACTTCCCACTTCCTGGCCTCCCCAGGGGAGCTGAAGCTCTGATGCTTGTCGGTGCAGAGAGATAAAATTGGCTGACTCTGCCCCCTCTGGAGCCAAACCCTATTGTCACTGGGCTGCTGGGTAAATCAGGCTTCCTCAGTAGGTTCACCTCTCCCCACAGCCTGGTGCTACTTCAAGTGGCTTATCTGCTCCCCAAAGCTATGGGAGGCCCTGGCAGCCACATCCACAGAAGGGAAAGCTCTCTCCACCTTCTGTCTGAACCCTCCCTCTCTCCGAGAATGCTCCTTCTCACTGGGTTGGTGGGGTTTGCAGTGTATACCTGGGCAGCTAAGTAAATCAACTCCTCAGCAGATTTGCCGCTCCCCTCTGCCTGGTGTTGATTCAATCCAGCTATTTTGTTCGCCCAGGCTGTAATGGGTTCCAGGCATCCAAATCCACCTAAAGGAAACCCCTCTCAACCCTTCTCCAGAACCCTTCCACTCCCAGAGAATGCTCCCTCTCACTGTGTTGCCGGGTGGGAGTCGCAGCTCAAACCAGCATTTTTCCCTGAGGGTGAGGCTCAGCTGTCTGTGTTAACCACCACAGGCAGGCTTAAAGCTCATGAATCTCTACTGATCAATCCATGCCATTGATCTGCCTGCAGCTAGCTGTCCCAAATTTCTCCCTCCTTGTGCCCACAGCACAGAGCCCCGGGCAAGACCCTGTCCACAATCGGCTGTCCTCAGAGAGCTAGTCAGCAAGTGCCCTCTTAAACCGACACCATCTTGCCTCCTAAAATTCACTTTTGAAAAGAAAAATAATAACCAGCAAAAAGTAATGTTCTATTTAACAACTGACCTAAATATTTCAATATATCTGTTTAAGAACTGAGGAAACAGACTAAATGGTTATAATGATCTATATTCTGAAGTTTTGTTCTGATACACACAGTGGTTTAATTCTTTTGGTATGACTTTAATGCTATCTGTATTATAATCAGGAACATCTTTACAAAGGTTGGAATTAGAGGTATTTCAAGTTATTTTAATCCTAGAGCAAACCACACTTTAAACTCCTAAAGTCAGTATATAGCCATAGCGGTAGTATACCCAAAAACTACCAACATACCTCCCAAATAAACCAAAAACACCATAAAAAAAAAAAAAAAAATAAATAAATAAATAAAGTCAGTATAAACATCCATCATTTTATTGCCCTTTGCTTTATTGTGCTTTGCAATATTGCATGACTTTACAAATCTCAATCTTGCTTTGAGCAACTCTATCTGTGTCATTATTTCAACAGCATGGGCTCACTTCCTGTCTCTGTGTCACATTTTAATTAAAGTATATACATTGTTATTTTAGACATAATGCTATTGAACAATTAATAGACTACAATTTAATGTGATCATAGCTTTTATACCCACTGGGAAACCAAAAATTTCATGTGACTCACTTTATTGTGGTTGCTTTATGGCAGTGGTCTGTTACCACACCTTCAATATTTCCCAAGTTTGCCTATAATGTCAATATCCACTTTGAAGGGTTTTTCTTTTTTGATTATTTTGACTTTTTGTTCAATAATATATAACATTTGGCTGATGAATATACAAAACAAAGAAGGAACAAAAATAATAAAACTACAAATTCTATTGCAAGATTTACTCATGCTACTAGCAGTGATTTTTGGATAAATCCACCTAAACTCTGTGGTCACAATTTCATCAATAACTTTTATTTTGAAAGGCACGGCATTCAAAAGAATAAATCTCAATTCCTTATCCAATTAGTCCTTAGCAAATCCATGGGTATCCTAACTGGAAAGATGGGGACATTCTGTCCCAAGTGATAGGACCACTGTCTTTGAGGTGTTTCTCGCTATGTATCCTTTTTCTCCATGTCTCATATGATTTAATTGTTATAGTCCTATAAGATTTAACATTATTAAATGTATACATAATAAATAAAATTTTTAAAATTAAGCTATAACATAATGATCGTTTTACTCTCAATTGTACAATATATCTAATTAAAGTGGTATTATGGATGAAAATCAAGGAAATAAGGTATTTCTAGACCTGTCAGGAAAAAAGAACTATTGAATCCCTATTTTACTATACATTTTAAAGTAATTTTCATAGTTCATTTGTTGGAGAGACTGCTATGCCTAGCCAACATGGCTACTGCGGTTAGCGCAGAGTGACGCATAATGGCCTGATCTGTAGCCGAAGGTCTTCCTGGAATTGGCAGCTGCTCACTTTGGCACGCTAACCTCAAATCTGCCTCCAACCCCAGCAACAAGGTCCGCCAATCCAACACTGCCACGCACCCCTACCCCCACCCCGCCTATAAAAGACTGTGCACTTCCTCAATAAAACAGACCTGCCCGAAGAAACCTGGTCTCCAGAGTCATGTCTGTGCTTTTCAATTCATGATTATTTGATTCTTGTACCAAAGATGGAAGGCCAGTGTAGCAGGAACAAAGGTCAAAACCTGAGAAGATAAGATTGGAGACCCAAGCCTGATTCAGAAATTAATAAATGGACTTGAACAATGGACATATTTTTACCCTTTGAATGAAGAACACTATATATTTCTCAAATGTTTCAGCTGATGAAAATATAGCTAGGAGTTTTGTTTCAATAACACTTAAAACATGCACTTTTAGGTGGTCATAGAAATGAGTGAGGAGAATGAAAAAGTGAAAGAGAAATAGTTTGTGACCTCAAGGAACCCACATTCTAGTTGGAGAAAAGCCACATACATGTATAAACTGAGAAGTACAGCACACTATGGTTTGATCAATAAGTAAAGAATGGATGATGAGCAGAAATCATGGCTATCAAAATTTGAACTTGGTCCAGAGGAATTGGAAAAGACTTCCTGCAATTGTTCACACCTCAGCAGTTTTTGATGGATGAAATCACCAAAGTTGATGAGACATTACACAAATGCACGGATATGTAAAATTGGTAATTGAATTATGTATCCCACTTTAGGCATGTCCAAGTCTTAATCTGCATTCCTGAGGTTTTGTACCAATTTATAAATCATATCTTTTAAAATGTTAAGGTATGTCATGGTGTGGACTCATTTATACCCTTTTCAGTTATTCTCTCTAGGCATGGCCAAACTTTATAAGGATGGGCCTTAATCCCTATGAGAGAAAGCCTTAAAAATAGAATAAATTCAGATGAGAGAAGTCAGAAGAAACCAGGAGAAGCCAGAGAGAGAGATCATCAAGTGATGGAGGATGATCACTAAATCTGCAGGAGAAAGTGTGGCCTGTTGATGCCTTGATGTTGGACTTGGAGCCTTCAAAACCATGTGATTTAATTTCCTAGCTGCTAAAACAAATACCACACAAGGGGTTCGTTTAACAAAGAGAACTTATTGTCTCACAGTTTTGAGGCTAGGCAAAGACCAAAATTGAGGCATCAGCAAGGTGATGCTTTCTCCAAAAGACTGTGGCCTTCTGTGTCTCTCTCCCAGAGAATATGAGTCCTTAGCTTTTCTGTCACATGACAATGTTCGTGGCAGTGTCTCCATTCTCTTCCATGTTCTGTTGATATCCAGCTTCTGTCTGTTCCCAGTGGCTTTTGAAATTTTTGCCAGAATTTCATTTATGCATAAAAGGACACCAGGAATCTGGATTAAAGCCCAACTCAGTTCAGTTAAGCCACATCTTTACTGAAGTTCATCGTGAAGAGATATTCTTTAAAATGAGTCCATATCCATTAGAATGTGGACCAAGACCTAAGGCACACGATTCAGTCCACCACAATGTGAGACAATAAATGCTTGTTGTTTAGGCTAACCAGCATGGTGTAGCATTTGTCATGTCATGTTATATAAATACATAACATATTTTTTGATATTTAAGAGCCTAAAATTTTACAGAACAGTGGAGATGAATATGGATGGTAGAGAAGTTTTTGGATGCCATTTTTAGTAACTGAGAAATGCACCTTTGAAATGGGGAGTCACTCATATTAACATACTGGAGAATTATTTGCTTATGATAGCATTCACTTATTTATTTTAATTTAGTTTACACTTATTTAATTATTTTTAGAGTAAACAATGCTTTCACGTCATCCACTTTCTTTCCCTTTCTCTGAGTCATGTGCAAAACTCCCAAAATATCCTTCCAGATGTATTTATACATATTCAAACATATATATAAATGTAAGTTGATTTATTTTGCAAACAGTTATTTCAGTGGCAGTGTGCTGGACAGATGTGAGGACAAGTCTATAAGGAGCAAGACCAATTTGGAGGGTAATGAACAGCAAGAGTGTGAAATAATTAAAATATGATCGAAAAACATATCAAGGGTAAGAGAGAAAACAGAATCAAGAACTTGGTGGAAATAAAGATTGTTAACTGAATGCAGAATTCTGGATGACTTTTTAAAAACTCTGTGATAATCCAAAGAAAAGATGAGATAATGTTGTGAGTTATGGACAATATAAATATTAATCAGGGATCTAGGAAGTTGGCAATGACATTAGAAATGCTAATAATACTGGTTCTAGCCCCATATGTAACTTCTTCTGGGAACACTGAGAAATCAAATTCCCAACATCTACCATCCTATCCTCAATGGACGTGAAGAGAGATTTTGTGCCTAACACCCTTGTCAGAAATTAGCTAAGTGTTAGAGAGACTTCAAAGCAGGATCTTCCATGTACCCAGTGAGATTAGTGCACTGAGAGTGTGATTATGCTTTGTAGAGGTCAGGAACATGGAAGACATTCATGAAATATTTTTGAGAAATTTAAAAATTTGACATCTGCTATGATTCTTTATTATACAACAATATACAGAGACTATGGGAAGACATGGAACACAATGAGAAGACTTTTAAACCTCTAGCTAAGTTGCAAATAAAATGTTTCTTAAACTGCAGTGGTTTCCTTCATGGTTTCTAAGAAACCTGAATTACAACAGAAAACAGTACTTCATATTAATTGCTTGTTTTGAGGCCTCTGGAATTATGGCACCAGATATTCTCTATGGATCTGGTGCCACAGGAAATGGAAGTAAATATGGGAATGTTAGCATCTCCCCCAAACAAACTCTTCAGAGCCAGGAGGATAGCTACATTATTTCGCAGATTCTAAGAAAATTTGGATATAGTTTTACATATAAAGCATCAGAAGATGCCTTTGGTTCAAGAAGTTCTTCATGGGAAAAATCATTTTGGAGAAATTTACAGCCACCTCAGATGTTACATATTTAGGTATTTCTTCTCTTCTTGTCTTATTCTTTCTTTCTCATCCGCGGCACCGTTTTCACGGACCCAGGTCCTGACCGGCACCTGACCGGCAACATATGGCAAGCAGACTTTTTCTACTGAGCTTTGTAGAGACGACCTGGCTTAGCTCACCTTCTCCAATGTATGGTCCTGAAAACTGCTTCCAGGGAGAGGGAGAATAGAAGGTCCTGACTTGAAAGTTTCAGAACTATATGTCTCCCTGCTTCTGTGAATATTTTGAAGAGTTTTACAAAAGAGAAGAGGCAGATATTTAAATAAAGTCTCATGAAATGAATATATCGAGGTTTCTGGAGAAAGAAAATAAACAGAACCAGTTCAAAATAATATTTGAGAGCATAAAGAAATGTTGGCAAAAGAAAAAATGGGAAGAATCTATAAGGAGGATTTTACCACATTTCCTGATTCAAACATAAGACATTTTTAATCCATATGATGGCATCATTTGTAGAAAAGATATCATGATATTATAGCTACACAATTGCTATAAGTTGAATTCACACAGCAGAAACATTAAAAATATATCAGAATCAAGGAAATATTGGAGTCTTTCTCAACTATAGGTCATTATGAGCACCCACAATTCAAGGGTTAAAAATTCTAGAGGAAATTTTTTTATGAAGCATTAAAATTAGTCACAGTAAGATGAAAGTCTTTGAAATTTTACTGGGCTTACAAAATTTTCAAATAAAAGGTGTTGAATAAATGCCCTTAATAATGATATTGACCATGTTACAAGGTTAAAATCTACTTTAAAAATTTAACTTTTTAAAGAGAGCAACTTTGGTCTATAACAGACAGCATGAATAAGATACTGTAACCAGGCCTTGAGTTCTAGAAAATCAAGTAATAATATTACCTAATTATTCTATCTGTGCCCTCCCATTCACCCATGATTTTTTATTTTTTCTTATTTTATTTTTTATTATAAAATAAGCTTTATATTACATAAATGTTACATCAAAAATGTAGGGGATTCCCATATACCCCACCCACTACCCCTCTCCATTTTCCTCTACTAACAAAATCTTACATAAGTATGGTACAGTTGTTACAATTGATCAACAAATATTTAATCATTGCTACTAACTATAGTCAGTGGTTTACATTATCATTTATATTTTGCACCATACACTTTTATAGGTTTTAACAAAATGCACAATGGTGCTGCAAAGTGTCCTCCACCTGTGCCTTACATCTGACTGCCTTCACAATGTTCACAGGCACCATCCTCTACCTCAACTGTGTGCTCAAATCTAAAATCTCCACCTGAAAATCACCTCTGTTTTTCAAGATTGGAGATCCCCATGTTGAGTTCTCTAATCTACAGAATGAGATATAAGAATGTCAATGACACAATCAGAAGAATAATACACCAAAATTATTTTTCATATTGAGTGCATGCATTGACAATTTTTTCTTCAGTTATTGCATGACTCCTGTTCTTAACCATTGCAATCATTTAATTCTAGAAGACTATAGGGTTCAGTATCAATTTTACATCCACTTTTAAATTGATGAAAATGCTGATAAAATTTCACCATATTAAAAAAAAAGGCATAAATACTCTGCTGAATATTGAGTTGTCCTACCAACGTGACTCAACTCTTTCAACTCCATTGTAGTTATGCACCCATTTATCACATTGATTTTTCATAAAAAATATTTTAAGAATGCATTAAACCCAGTTAGTTTGCCATTTGATTTTTCTGAAAGTCCAAAATATGGAAGTGGACTGTCTGTCATAATGATTTCTTAGTTAGTGTGGTGCAAACATGTCCCAGATTCTCTACTCCTCTCTCTACTGCTGACCTTTGCCAATGTGACTTTGTGGATTTTCACATAAGTAGTGGATTCTATTTATCCACCTTTTGAACATAGGCTGCTCTTGCAAATTTCTATGAATTAAACAGTGATATTATGCCAGTTCCAAATATTTGAGAAGCCTTATGGATTTTACACATGCTCTTATAATCCTGTAAACCTGCCATCTGATCAAATATAGAAAAAAACTGATAGAAAATGAGATATAGAGCCAAGTCAAACTATACTTGAGAGTAAGGTTCTCCATCCTGTGAGTTGATCTCACAAATATGAGCAAGCCAAGCCAAAATCAGCCAAGCCTGTACTAGATTAGCACAACTATCTAGGAGACTTACTGCAAGAGTGAGAAATAGTATAGTTTTCAGTGAATATCAGTTAGTGTGGCTTTTTGTGCAGCCATTACAGTCTCTGACATTCTCAAGTTTTGGAAAGTTTACCAAAGTCTTCCAAGACTTATCATATGAAAATTAAGGACATCTGTTACTTTACCACTTAGAGGAAACTTAATGCAAAAAATAAATTAAGAAATATCAAAATATTGTTCATTTCTTTGAATCTTGCAAATATAATGTTATTAAAATTGTATTCTTATGTGCTTTAAGTACATTTTCATAAAAAAAACTGAGGATTTCACATTTAGATTAATTAATTTACTTATGATGAGTATAAAATCAATTCCATTCAAATTTTATTGTAATATGAATCAACCTTTAAGGAAACTTCACAGCTCTTTCAGTCTAACATAAATAGATAGGCAAGGCTGCTTTGGTATAAGTGGTTTGCCTAGATAATGTAAGCCATCATTGTAAACAGTTATTTTTATAGATGTTCTTATCGTTTTGCTATCATGGGACTCTCTCTGTCAAGAAGGATGCATCCTGTGGCAATATAGTTGAGGGTGCACTAAGAACAAAGAACAAAGAAAGTCAGTGTTAAATATTATCATCACTGTATTAGATATTGGATTTCAAAACATCACCATGAAGGCTAAAATGTATGTCTAATGCTGTTCATTAACATGGAAAGTGTCTTAGGTTCCTGGCTTCAAAAACACATCTCATAGAATGGGTTGCCTTAACCAACAGGAATTTATTGATTCATAGCTTTGAAGCCAAGCAAACTCCAAAATCAATATATCAGCAAGGCAATGACCCCTCCCAGAAGACTGTGGCATTCTAGGGCTGGCTTCCAGCCATCCTTTGTCCTTGGCTTTTCTGCTGGCTTTCTCTTCTGTGTCCAATTTCCTATGTTTAAAAGGATTTCAATCATATTGAATTAAGGCCCACCCTTATTCAGTTTGGCATTACCTTAACTAATAACTTCACCAAAGATCCTGTTTACAAATGGGTTCTAATACATAGGGACAGGGAATGGGACTAGAACATGATTTTTTACAGGAAATGATTAACCCCCCGATGGAAATAATTATTGGAAATCAAAGAATCCAAGAAGTCAAGTATGGGTTGGAGGCACTATGATTAAGGAAAATTTACGGATACCAACATTTCAAGTTGTTTTTGTTTTAAATTTAGATATTTATTTTGTTCTTTGTTGTTTTTTTCATAGGACAGTTCATCATGGTAGTATGTGAATAAATGAAAGAATATCTTGATTTTGTAAAGTGAGAAAAAAGGAAATGTAACTGTGCTAGGTGGGAAATGAAAATCCAAACACTCCCCAACCTAAGGGCATTCTTTGATTAATTTTAGGAAAAAAAACATACTGTTGTTAAGAAATTGGGCATAGATTCACCTATAGCTAATGATATCCATGAATGTCTTGAAATTTCTGGAATTTCCAGGGTACATAGATTGTGGTGTGAACACTCTTGGCTTAGGTAGACATTATAGATTCAGCAAAGGGTTAGATATGGAAGAGATCTTTGAGGCATTCATAAAAGGGACATAAAAACTACCCCATTCTTATAATGATGAAGTCGGTTAATTCTTATTTTTAAAACAGAACTTAGCATCATATAGTAAGTGCTCATTAATGTGAGCAATTATTAGTTTTTCTTATTATTGTTGCTATCATAGTAGTAAAGAATGCCTACTCCTGATACGTTTCTTGTGTTTGATGAAACTTTGGTGTGATTTAGACTCTATTTCTTGCAGGAAGTTAGAAGATTTTTAATATGACAGGCAATATTTTAAGATAGGTGTATATATTTCATAATGGCAATGTGACCACTGGCTCACAGAGGCAATTCTCAGATGAAGCATGCAATGCTCTGTAAATCATCATGAATTCTATAAGAAATAGTATTGTATTACAATATTATATCTTATAGTTATTTCCCCCTGTTTATATTTCATAGAGATCAATAATTGTTTCTGTCCCTGGAGAGGGTAGTTTTCTTGATCTCTTGTTGCTCCCCTGCAGAGATAAATGTTTGTTTCAGAAATTTTAAGGAGCAAGAACCTCAGGAACATGCAAAAATATATAAAGCCAATAACCTTTTCTATCAGAGCATCTTCAGAAACAAGGGATAAAATATCTCTCACACAGATTGGTCAGTTAAACAAAACTCTGTTTATGTAAGAATGTATATGAATGATATCTGAAGTAATTTTTACATTTGTTTTCATTTTTCACCTCAAGGGGATAATTAAATATAGTGATATGTGAGACATGAGAGAATTGTAATGTAGAAGTTGAATTAGAGAGATTTTTTCTTACATATCTCTATTTTAGCTGTATTCAATTAAAGAATGTTTTAAGAAAAAAATCATTCATCAAAATATTTTTCTCTTTAAGTATTGTGAAATTCTTTCAATAAGAAATGGAAACAATTTAATCTGCAGAACCAAATATCATATGACAGCTCTTAGTATGAGTAGGAAAACTGTATAAAAAAAATTGAAAGCATGCATTATTTGTTTCTTATTCAGAATCTTACACTAACTCTATCCATGGAACCAGGAAGGTTAAGTATGCAGTTTCTCCTAACAGCCCCCTTGATGTTAAAGGTGGCAGTAAGAGAAGCTCAAGACTGTTCATGGAGAGACCCAGACATACGGACAACCTCTGAAGTGGAAAGGAAAGGAATTATTGGGCCTTGTGTAAAACTCGGCCTTTGATAGCAGAACTTTTCAAATTTGGTACTATATTGACATCTTGGGCTACATAATTCTTTTTAGGGGGAAGGGCTGACTTGTGCATACACTGCAGGGTGTTTAGCAGCATCCCTGGCCTCTATGCACTAGATGCCAGTAGCATTTCATCTACTTGTCATAAACAAAAATATCTCCAGAGGTTGCCAATGAACCCATGAGGAGTAAAGTCTCTCCTCAGTGTGAACCATTGCTTCATGTGTTTGCAGCAACCCCATTTTTAACCTTTCAGTCTTGAAAACAGGAAAAGGCTTTCAACATTTTGTACTACTTTGAACTCAGTTAAAATTAATTCAAATTTCCTAGTCAAGATATAGAGAAAAACACACCATTGGAAATAATCTTTGATTTCAAAGTGCCATTTCTCTATCCATTCATCCTTCACATCTTCAAAATCAGCTGAAGAATGTGGAAAATACTTGGTGTGTTGGTTTTTAGTCCACATTCTCTTCCGTCCATCGAAATCCAACTGGCGCCTCTACTTCGTGTATGCACTATCCATGAGTCAGGCAAAGAGATGCCCATGCTCTCTATTTGCATTTGCTGTGTTCTAGGACTTGAAGGCATCTACCTCTGATTAAAGAACACTGCTACTGTTCTTCCTTACTCCACCCTGTAAATACTTATGTTTCAGGCAAGTTTATACTTTACACTTTTTTAAAACAGGTGAAAAATATTTGCATTTTAAAGACGTTATCCCCCGGTAGTCCAGGGTGAGGTCTCTATTTTAAGGTCAACTAATAAACAACGTTAATTCCAAAATAAATAAATAAATAAAGATGTTATGAGGATTAAACATGCAGTGTAACTTATTATGTATGAATAATAAACTCTCTCTACAACCTTGTTTGCTATTTTTTAACCTATAATGTTATCACAGTCGTTTTCAGGTCACTAAAATATCCAAAATTTTCAATTTATTAGCTGCTTTTTTTTCCATATATATATGAGCTATAGTTTTGACCATTTCCCTCTTATTTAAAATTTAGATTACTTTGAAGTTTTGATATAATAAAAAATATTCAATGCATCAATAGACTTTTTTGTTAATAATTCTTATCCACATCATTATTAGTTCTTGCAATAGATTGAAATCAGTGAAACTAATTTGTCAAAAATGTCTTTTAAGGCTTCCAGGTCATAGTGACAAGAAGGATCATAGGTACAGGAAGATATAAAAGAGTATCCAATTCTCTAAACCCTGGGCGACCCTAAAGACCATAATTAACAAAATCATTATGTCAATGTTTTAGAAAAAATGCTAATGTAGAGTATCAAAGCTATTTTCTACATCTACAGATATCAATATGAAATATCAATAATAATCATATCAATAATAACTCAGAAGTTTATTATATAGTATAAAAATTTATATTTTAGGATCCCAATTTGGATAATTGATAAAAGGACTTGTGGGGGAAAATGGATTTGAAACCATGGAGCAATAAAGCTAATTAAATAATATTTTAACTTCTTCCTAATGATTGAATGTCCCTAAAGTGTGGAAAATAGTTTGAAAGAATCTTATAGGTTTCTGTATATGTCAGTGCCTTAATGTTTCTGCATGATTTGTGAACTAAACTGTGAGCCTAATCTGTGTTTCACTGTTTCAAAACACCTCCTAAGTTTCACAAAAGCAGTGTCTGATATCTTGTCAAAATTAACTCTCCTAATATTCTCATGTCTATTTTCAGGATACAGTAAAAACTCATATTTGAATCTTATAATGGAAAATGACTTTTGCTTTAGTTTTCTATTTTTTCTCCAACCCCAAATGAAGTGGTGACATGGACAAGGGAAACTGCAGCACTGTGTCAGAGTGCATTCTTGTGGGATTGTCAGACCTCCCTGAGCTGAGAGTCTTCCTTTTCCTGGTCTTCCTTCTCATCTATGGTGCCACAGTGATGGGCAACCTGGGCATGATCACAGTAATCCAGGCCAGCTCTCAGCTGCACACCCCCACATACTTTTTCCTGAGCCACTTGTCCTTTGTAGATTTCTGTTACTCCACCACAGTTGTGCCTAATATGCTGACCAATATTTTAGACAATTCTACTTATTTTGCACATGTTTGGTCACAGAGGTCATCCTGCTGGCCGTGTTGGCCTATGATCCCTTTGTGGCCATCTGTTACTCACTGCTGTACAAGGTGATCATGTCCGAGAAGCTCTGTTTGGGACTTGTGTCTGCTTGCTACATCTGTGCAACAGCGTGTTCTCTGATTCACATGTTTTTAGTTCTTCAGATCCTGTCCTATAGATCAAATGTAATTAACCATTTCTTCTGTGATATAAACCTTATCTTATCTCTTGCCTGCTCTGATGTGTCTCTGAACAGACTGCTACTGTTCATTGTGGCCACTTTCAATGAGATCACCATTGCAGTCATCCTCACCTCCTATTTGTTTATTCTCATCACCATCCTGAGGATGCGCCCTGCAGAAGGAAGGCACAGAGCCTTTTCCACCTGCGCCTCCCACCTCACAGCCATCATTGTCTGCCAAGGGGCAATCCTTTTCCTTTATTGCAGACCCAGTTCTGACTACAGTCTGGAAACTGGTAAAATGGACACTGTATTTTATACTGTGGTGATTCCCATGCTGAAACTCCTAATCTATAGCCTGAGAAACAAGGATGTGAGAGCAGCTCTTTGGAAAATGCTAGGCTATAAAATATCTTTTTAGAGAATGTTTTATAAATAAGACTCAGTTTTCTAAAATGGAGGGAGGTGGAGGGTGAGTAGATGGGTTGCAATATTACATTGGAGAGAAGAGTAAGGATCTAGGTAGCTTTCAATGAGTGCTTTTGATTCTCCTTTTCTGTGCCTGTTCAATTCCCACAGTAGGTTTGGGTATATTTCAAAATGTTCACACCACATTGTAATTTTTTCTTACCTGTTTTGTTTTAACTTGATATGGGACATGGTACTGATAATACACAGGCATGTAGTTTGATATAAAACCTTCATAAGTCTAATGAAAAACTCAAGAGAACTATACTTTGTGTAGTATCTGTTACAGAAACTATGATTCTTTTCAAAATTGCATTTCACTTTTCCACAATATATACATTTGTAATCATTTATGTAAAGTTTATTATCAATAACAGCATTTATGCCTCTTCTCACTGTATCTTTTACTTCTTCTCTTCGTAGTTACTCTATGATCTTTCCATAGTGGATTAAATTCTTCACAGAGCTTAGAATTTAATCTTTTTGTACTTCCTAGGATCTGCTCATTTATTTTTTTAATGTGTCTTTGCTTTTCCTGAACTGCCCTTTCTTTATCCCTTCTCTACAAGCCCAAATCTCACCTTTTACTCAGTCACATTTAATATTCAACAATTTATGATTTAATTGCACTTCCATTGTATTCCTTTTTAATTTTCTACATTACATTTATTTTTTTAAAGAGAGGATTTGCTCCTTCTTCCAATAACGATGTGAGAAAATTAATAAACTTGCTTTCATGGAACCATGGATTGGTGTCCTGCTTATGTTTTATTTTTATCGGGAAATAGTTGAAACTCTCCTATTCTTAGTTTCCTAATGTTAAAAATTGGATATTACCGCCAACATAATAGCATTATATTGAGAATAAATTATGACTACATATTTGGCATATGACAGCTCACTGGAACAGAGGAGATACTTCATTAATGTCCATTAAATGAAGTCTTTGAGGTCTGGGTTTTATCTTTTTCTGTTTAACTATCAATGGCATATTATAGTGTCTATTAATTTTTTAATTCAATAAATAGATGAATTAAAAAATTCTGATGAATAAATAGTATGCACCCAAATTTAATATATAAGCATAGAGCACTATATTGAATTTCAAGAATTGTGACCTGGATTAAAATTGCCCCATATTGTCATGAATATTATTTTATTTGGGGTTTACTCACTACAAAAATCCATGGGGGATTAGATGTATGAAATTTTAGGTGTTGAAATTCTGAAAGAGCACAAAGGGGGTACTGTACTAATTTAAAGATTATTAACTGCAGGAAACAGCTATTATACTTGATATTGGGAGAAAATAGGTAAGAGCCATTGTTACTTGAATCTCAGAGCTTGGACAAAAGTTCCCACTCAACTGCTTAGTCCTTCAAGACACATCATGCCTCTCAGGGTGTCTGAGCCTCTGAGGATGGGCTAGCATTCAGCAGTGTTCAGATCTCTGGTGGCATTTTCCAAAAGTCTGTGAACACCAAGGCTCCCACCTCTGAAGAGAGTGTGAAATGATGAGAAGCTGTCAGCCAGAAACAATTGCCTATTTTTGCTGGGTCCACATAAACAGTAATTGGAAAACAAGAAGGAATTCTCCACATCTTTCCAATCCTCTCTTTCACTTTCCTTGCCCCTCCACCTCCAGTTCCTCCACTTAGTGGAAACTAAAATGTAGACAGCCATCAAATTTGTCTGGGAGTGCAATGTATAGATTCCCAGGAACATCAACACAGCCCAAAGAATTTAGAGTAAGACACGGAGAAGAGACAAGAGGCATCAAACTCAATTTCTGAGGGATTCGCAATCGTCAATGCAAGGAAGAAATACTTTTTACCTCTTCTCATCTCTCCTAGAGTGAATAAATCTCTCCATAATTGAATACTCAAGTAAGCAAGCTTTACTTCAATTATATTAATCATGATGCAATTGATACTTTGAAACATTGTAAACCAAATGTGATGTTGATGGTGGTCACCTAAAGTCTAGGTGAGTAAAATTTCATGGTTCTACATCACATAGTTAATCTAATGCTTTCCCCATAATCTATAAAATAAGGAGACATGTATTCATTGGCTGTTTTTAGTCACAGTTACTAAGATGAAGCTCTCTTGGAAGAACTTATGAAGGAAGTGAAGGAGAGATATAAATGACTGAATCATGAGGATGTAGGTGTCATTTTTAAATTTACTTTCTCATTTTCTGTCTGTGATCAAATAAAGTTTTAAACAAATAATACTTTATTCATTTATAAATAAATTTATTTATTTACAAATAAGTAGTTATAAACAAATATTCATAAATTTATTTATTTACAAATAAATATTTGCCTTTGATCAAACAAAGTATTCAAAAAGCATGTATCATCATGAAAAATATAAAGAAACAGTTTCACTATAGTAGTATTTTGGGGATATAATAGGTCTTCAGAAAACGTTCTAATTCTGATTTTATCCAAGACAATAGATCACTTACATGACAATCTAAAAATTAAGGACAGAAAAAAGAAAACATTTTTTAAAGAAATTTTACAAATGGAAGCATTCCATTTTCAATTTTATTTTCAATTGTTTTCTGTGAGATTTTTGTTTAAGTGCTTAGATATATTTCCAATTGGTATTAATGTTTTCATAATGATTTTCAAGATATTTTATATATTAAGAACAATATTAAGGAAAGTATTTGAAAAATCATCACAGTTTGGTGTATATCACTTAACTTTATGAATTAGGCATGCTTATTGATGTGTAGTTTATTTGTTTGTATTTATATAAATATTTTTTTGTAATTTAAAATAAAACAGTGAAAACAAATAGTGCTCTATTCTACAATTTACTTTGATACTGTGTTTTTGTTTTTAAACAGGAACGTTAATTTCTTAAATTTATTGGTATTTATATGATTTTGTACATTTGCCAAATGATGACTTACGAAAAGTAATTGTTTCATTAATTTTCCCAAACTGTATAGTAATTTTTACAACTCTATTTATTTAAAACCCTTTCTTTTTCTATTGCTCTTTTATATATCTCTTTAAATATAAAACATCCTTAAAACAACTGTTTTTATGATTGATCATTCCTCCAGGCCCCTGATAATATCATACAGGCCTTACCTAATTTTTTTAGTAAAGAGAAAATGTAAATGTTCTATAATGTCATTTAGTACTCAATTTACAATTTTCTTTTCTAATGGAACCATAAAGTATGTTGGTATTTTGTGAGACAATAAAATATACCTTCTCTCTTCAATTAGTGAGTCCATACTGCAACATGGACAGAACTGTGCTGTGCTTATAGCTGGGGACAATAATAAGAAGTAGCAGGACGGCATTTACAAATTATTAAAAGATTAAACATCACCTTAAATAGGAACACATGGGGGAGTTCCTTGTAAAGATTTTTCCATAAGAGTTCATCTTATTAGGTATTCACATTCCAGGGAATCATTTAACTGTATAAGCATTTGCTCTTCTCAGACTAAAATTTGCTTTGGAAAAGGAAAATCAATAAACCTTTTTTGATTTTTAAATGTTCAGAATTTAAACATTAACCCAAATGTTTCAATACAAAACCTGTGTAAGAATTAAGGAATGAAACTTCAGATTTAAAATGATCCATTATCTGAAGTTTTGTTTTAATACACCCAGTTGTTAAATTCTTTTGGTATCACCTTATGTGATTTGTATTAAAATCAGAATCACTTTTACAAATGTAGAAATTAGAGGTAATTCAGGATGTTATAGGCTTAGGGCAAACCATACTTAATACTCCTAAAATCACTACAGTCATAACTTATTTTACTGAATTTTGTTTTATGGTGTGTTGCAAATATTGGGTGTTTTTACAAATTGAATTTTTGTGACAGCCTTGTGTTGAACAAGTCTGTCTATGCCATTTTTCCAGAAGTATGTGCTCACTTCATATGTCTGTGTCATATTTTAACTTAGGTATGTACATTTTTTTAGACATAATGCTATTGCATGCTTAATAGATTAGAGTGTAGTGTAAACATAAGTTTTATATGTACTATGAAACCAAAAAAATTCAAACTTACTTTATTGTGATCACTTTATGTCAATGGAACCAAACCCAAAATATTTTTAATTTATGCCTGTGACATAAATATCACAGCTTATGTGATTTGTATTACACATTTGAAGGTGAGCTTTTGTTTGTTTGTTTTTATGTTTTATTAAATAATGAATAATATTTAGCTGAAGAATATACAAAACAAACAGAAAAGTGAACAAAACAAAACCCAAACAACCTACAGTTTCTATAGCAAGTTTTGCCTGTGTCACTAGCTGTGATTTTACACAAATCCCACAAAATTCTTGTGGTCACAATTTCATCAGTAACAGTAACTTTGAAAGACAAGAACCTGGAAAGAATAAATCTCAAATTGCTCTCTAATTAGTCCTTAACAAATACATGAATATGTGAATTAAATACAAGGGAAAACTGTGACAAAGTGTCAGGACCACTATCTCTGATATGTTTCTCACTGTGACCCTTCTTCCCAATGTCCATTACCAATTCATGGTTAAACTCTCATAAGATTCATCATTATTAAGCATATACAAAATAAATAATCTTATTAATCAAACTATGGCATAAGGAATATTTTTTCCTAATTTTACAATAGATCCAATCTGAGAAATGTTATAATAGATGAAAATATATATTATAATGGATGGAATATAATTTGAATTCAGGTCTCTGAGGAAAAATAAGAACTATTGAGGTCACATTTTATTACACATTTTAAAGTGAATTTTCATAGTTCACTCAAGGTATAAATGCTTTTCAATTCATGATTATTTGATTCTTTCATAAAAGATGAGAGGCCAGTATAGGAAAGAAGAAAAGAAGACTAGATTAGTAAGACTGGAGACACAGGCCTGGATGCAACAAATAATATACGGACTTGAACAATGGTCATGTTCTTACTCCTAGTATGAAGAGCCTTATAGTTGTCTCAAATGTTTCAGATGAAGAGAATAAGTCTCCGAGTCTGTTTCAAAAACACGTAGTAGCATGCATTCCTCTAGACATAGAAATGGAGGAGGAGAATGAAAAGGTGAAGGAGAAATAGTTTCTGATCTCTAGGAACCTGTACTCTAATAGGAAAGAAAGCCAAATAAATGTATAAACAGGTAAGTACAACACACTATTGTCTGAGAAATAAGTAAAGAATGGACGGTGAGCAGAAATTTTGACTACCAAAGAATATGAACTTGGTTAGAGGAGTCAGAGCTCACATTTAGCAGGTTTTTGTTTGTTTTAATTTGTATCTTACAACCATGAGTATTTATCATTTCCATGTATTTGATTCCAGTCTTTTCCTTTAAGATACACATTTTTTTCAAATTTGAAATCACAGTGTAGATACCATTTCATTCCTTCTGTTTTCCATTTAATTTTACACAATTTTTTTCATGCTGTTAATGATTATATATTTCTATTATGTTTATATCAGCATTTTGATGGATAAATTTACTTAATTTGATGAAACGTTGCACAAACGTGCAGATATGCAGAAATGGAAATTGAATTATGTTTCCATAGGAGACATGTTCAAGTTTTAATCTGCATCCAGTGGCTGTGTAGCCACTTTTACGGATCTTTGAATATGTTGAAGTATGTCAGTGTGTGGACTTACTTGTAAGTAACATTTTTAAATATCCTATTTTGTGTGGGAAAACTTTACAAAGATGGAGCTTAATCCCTGTGACTGAAAACCTTATAAATAGAAAAAATCAGACCTGATATATCAGAAGTAACCAGGAGGAGACAGGGAGAGTTCTCCATGTCGTGGAGGATTGCCTTTACTAGGACCCTAGGGACTACAGGTAAAAGCTTGGCTTATTGACATCATGTTGCACATCTAGCCTTCAGAACTATGTAATGTAGTTTGCTTGCTGCTAAAACAAAATTGGTTCATGGTTTGAGGTTGAGCGGTCAGTCAGGTAATGCTTTCTCCTTAAAGTCTGTGCCCGTCTGGGCTGGCTGCCATGGAGTACGGTTCCTTAGCTTTTCCATCACATGACAATTGTCATGGGGATGTCTTCTTCTTTCTCTTTAGGGTTCTATTGAACACCAGATTGTGGCTGTTCTCCTTAGTGTTCTCTCTCTGCAAGAGAATTTCATTATGCTTATTTAGGACTCCTGAAATCCAGATTAAAGTTCATCCAGAAATCAGCTGAGCCAACATAACTGAAGTATCTTATTGAAGATATTTATTCTACAGTGGGTCCACACTCATCAGAATATGGACCAAGACAAAGCACATATCCAAACTGTGGCACACAATTCAGTCCACCACATTGTGAGACAATAAATTTTTGCAGATTAGTCCTACTAGTGTGTAGTATTTGTCAAAAAACCCCAACAAACTATGATGATGTGAACCTTAAATTTTTACAGAAAAGTGGAGAGGAATTAAGCTACTAAGAAGCACTTGGATGCCGTTATTAGGAACTTGAACATGTACCTATGTGACTGGGATTTACTTGCATTTACACACTGGGGAGTGATGTGCTTATGATAGATTTAACATAATTATATTCATTAGTTTACACTTATTTAATTTAATAATTTTTGAATAAGTAACTTTTTCACATGGTCTACTTTCTCTCCCTTTCCTTCAGTCATATACATAATTCCCAGTATATTTTTCCAGAGCTGTTTATGCATGTCAAATAAATATATAAATATTTACAAATATATTTTATAAATATTATTTTATTGGCTGTGTGATTGGCAAATATAAAAAGACATGTCTATAAGTAGGAAGACCAATTTAGAGGCTAATGAATGGTATGAGTATGAAATAATTAAAATATGGTCTAAGGAAATATCAGTGGTAAGAGAGAAAATAGAAACAAGAACTTGGTGGAAATATGGGTTGTTAAGTGAATGCAGAATTCTGGATGAATTAGTGAAAATGATAGGATACTCCAAAGCAAAGATGAGGTAATGCTGTGAATAGGAGATGCTATATATGTTTATCCAGGATGTGGGATTTGGGCAAAAACTTTAGAAACCCTAATAATAATTTTTTTAACCCAATCTATAGCTTCTTCTGGGTATACTGAGAAAACCACTCCCAAAATCTGTTGTCCTATCTTCAATATATATGAAGAGATACCTTGCATCTAATACCCTTGGCAGAAGATAACCACATAGCAGAGGGACTTGAAGTCAGAACGTTCCAACATTTCCAGTGCAGATTGGTCATTAGGTTTGTTATGCCTTGCAGAGGCAAGGAACAGGAAGACACTTAAGAAATATTTTTTCAGTAAATTAAAAAGTTAACTTCTGCTATGTTTCCTTATTATTCAACAAATTTTGGAGATTATGGGAAGATCACAGAGCACAGGGAGAAGACATTTATACTTTTAGCTAAGTTTTACCTAAAATGTTTCTAAATAGGCTGTTGGCTTCTTTCAAGGTTTCCAAAGAACCCGAATCACTGCAACAAATGGATATTAATATTAATTGCTTGTTTTGAGATGTCTGGGGAATAAAGCAATAGATTTTCTCTAGGTCCTGTTGCCACAGGAAGTGGAAGTAGATATGAGAGTCTTAGCATGTCACACAAACAAGTTCTCCAGTGCCAAGAAGTTGGCTGCCTTTTGCTTGCAGATTATAAGTAAATAGGTATATATTTTTAAATGTAAGACATGTAGAAGATACTTTTGGTTCAAGCAGTTCTTCATGGGACATAGGAAATTTATGGGAAATTTCCAGCCACTGCAGACATTAAATATTTGGATAATTGGTGTAGGGGAAGCAGACTCTACTGAGCCTTTTGTTGAAAACCGGGCTTTGCTTAGCTCTTCAAATGCAGTGTCTTGAACAAATGTTTCCCGGGAGTGGGAGAAATGGAATGACACAGACCTGAGAGGTTTTTATATTCTATATCTCTGTTCTTGTGAATTTTTGGAAGAATTTTAAAAGGGAGAAGACAGAGATATTTAAATAAAATGCACTTGAAAGGAATGAAATGAGCATTCTGTAGAAACAAAATAAATTACATGCTAGAGTATGGAAAAAAATGCTGGCTCATTAGGGCAAAAAGAAAAAAAAAGTAAAGAAGCTATAATGAAGATTTAAATATCACATTTCCTGGACTGAAAAATAGTGTTTTTAAAAAAATCTGTGTAATGGCATCATTTCAGGGAAAAAAAGATACCATGATATTAAATATACACATTAGTTATAAGTTTAATTCAGATAGCAGAAACCTTAAATCAACCAGAATCAAGGAAATAAGGGAGTCTTTCTCAACTAGGAGTTGTTAAGAGTACCCCCAACAGAAGCGGTTAATTCACAATATCTGGAGGAATTTTGATTGTCACGATGGAGTGAGAAGCAGCTACTGGGGTTTAGTGGGCACAGTCCAAGGACTTTGTTCACATGACACAATGCAAGGACAGCTCCCCACAACAAAGAGTTTTACAGCCCAACCTATCATTAGCACTGAGGTTGAAAAAACCAGAAAAAGTACACTAAGAAGGAATTTTATAATAGTGAAGATTGTCTGGAAAAGTCTGTCTTTTGATTGCCTTTAAGTCTTTGGATAAAGAGCAGATAGGACCATTGAGAGCCCTCATCTTTGCATGAGACCTCGAGCCTTCAGTGTTGCAACATCTGGACCCTGTCTCTTGGGTTGCAGAACCCGAGATGAACTACCAAAAGTAATAGTATATTAAGAAATCTTCATTCTAGGTTTCTGACCTAGGCAATTATTGAAATGTGAAATTTACAGCACTAAAATGAGGAATGTCCCCATTTTTGAGTTGTTAATGCTGAGATTCTCAATTGTTCTGGGAACAGAGTAGCCAAATTTAGAAAATAAAAATCCAAGATGCCCAATTTCATTTGAATTGCAGATAAATAAGAAAAACATTTTTAAATATGAGTATGCTCCAGGTAATATGTGGAATATACTCATACAAAAAAAAAAAGTCATTATTTGTCTATATTTTATCTGACAAACTTAGCTAGACACCAAATTGAGAAATCTGACCATGCTTTCTATATTAAGAACTCCTTATCATTAATGTATTTCAAGTGTAGTGACACCTTCTCATACATCTTCTCAACAAGTAATACTGGTTTCCACATGTATTCTAGATCCCTTGAAGGGAAAGAGGATTGAGGGACCTAGAAAATCTAGGCAATTTTTTCAAAGTTTAATACTTTTTTTCATTCTTATTCCTGAATAAGGGCATTTCTCTAAATTCCATTCCCCTGTGTTTCATTTTGACACAGCTCTTTCGAGACTTTCTTCCAAACTAAACACTTTCATTGGATGAAATACCATAAATTTATTTTCTAAAGCTTGTCTTATATTGAATAAAAACAATTAGTAAAAGGAAGCATTTGAAAATGTGAAATTTGTAAAATGAAAATATTAATATCTCACTCTGTATTGAGCCTTGAATGGAGAGATGAATACATTTCTGAGAGTAGGAGAATCTGAGTTGTATCTAATATCTTTACCCTACTGAGAAACTCATGGCTTCATTGGGTTTCCATTTACTTCCTTACAAAAGAAGGCAATATAATTAATATTCTTTTTTGACAGCATAAATTTGTATGTCTGATTTAATAAAAAAGAGGAGAAATGAAAAAGTGCTAAAAGGATGTTTAAAGTCTGGATTTAAATGATATAAAAAGAGATATTCTTTCTTTATATCACTATATATATATATATATATATATATATATATATATATATATATATATAAAACATATTTGTGTAGAGATTAGTTTTAATTACAGAAGATACTTTAGATGTTTCCACTTTTCACTAGTTTTTGTAGGAAAGACATAAACAGTTCTTTCATTTTCTTTCCAGAACTCATGAAGTTCACTGAGATTAGAATGTCTTATATGTGGAAATGATTACATGTTACTATCAAAAGGGTTTGATTTAATAATTACTACACTTTCAAGCCTTTAAAATTACATTCATGAACGTGAACAGAAGTAAGTTTTGTGATATTTGAAAAGTAATATTAACCAGTAATTCTATTTCTGAAATTTTAAAAATTCTGGTCTTGGAAACTTAATACCTATTAGGATTATGACAAAGGTCTGTTTTTCTCATCTTACAGTCTACACAGGGGAAACTTAACAATGCTTTTTGTATCCATTATGCTCCTTCATCTTTTATTTTCAGATTGATTTTCAGATTCCATCAACAGGAAATATGATTCTAGCACAGAGAAGCATAACTGCTGGGGCTAAATTTATTTCTTGGGCTTCTCAAATTACCCAGAAGTATAGGTTTTTCTCTTCTTGATATATGTGGCTATCTACATTATTATTCTTGTAGGAAATCATGGAATGATGCAATCATCAAAATTAAAACACAAACTGTACCCCCCACACATTCTTTTTCCTCAGCCACCTCTCATTTTGAATTTCTGCTAGTCTTCCATCACTGCTACCAAAATGCTGGTGAACCTACTTGTAAAAGACAGAGCCACTTTATTTTTAGGATGTGGAGTACAATTCTTTTTCTTTTGTGCATTTGTGGTGACTGAATCCTTTTTATTAGTTGTGATGTCTTACAATTGCTTTGTATCTATTTGCAACCTTCTGCTCTATACAGCTGCCATGTCTCAGAATATCTGTGCCATGCTAGTGGTTGAACCATATGCATGGGGAGTAACATGTTCTTTGAGACTCACATGCTTTCTTTAATATTATCTTTTTGTGGTTTTGACACAATCACACTCTTCTTCTGTAAGTTCACATCACTCCTTACTCTCTCCTTCTTTGATATCTATCTCAAACAGTTGCTGCTTTTTATCTTTGCCACCTTTAATGATGTGAGCACACCATTCATCATTTTACCTCTTATGTGTTCATCATTGTTACCATCCTGAAGATGTGTTCATCCAGTGGGTTCCACAAAGCCTTCTCCACTTGTGCCTCACACCTAACTGCCGTCACATTCTTCCACAGTACCATCCTCTTCCTCTACTGTGTGTCCTACTCCAAAATCTCCAGCTCAAAGTGTCCTCTGTGTTTTGCATAGTGGTGATCCCTTTATTTAGTCCTCTAATCTAAAGTCTGAGAAATGAGGCTGTCACTGACACAGTCAGGAGAATAGTGAAGAGAAATTTTTTTTTTATATATTAAATGCATGCATCAGCAATTTTTTTCTTCAGCTATTGCATAACATCTGTCTTTGATTTGTGAATGAACTTTTTATCAAGAATTCATTCTTTTTTAAAACCTCTTTAAAAATAAAGTTTATTATATAAAAAAAGAATTCATTCTTAAATATCATTTTAGATTTTCACAAAACTCTTTACAATGGAAGTAACATAAGTATTAGATCAAAAGAATTACTCATTTCTCTGCTTGTATAAACCAGGCAAAATTGTTTGTCTTTATCATCAGTCACTTCGTTCAAAACTGAGATTTAACTTATTTTATAAGGTGGCTTTATGTAGTAAAACAAAATAGAGACACCATATATGGTATGCTGTATATGTACAATTGCTTCATAACTGACATTCTCTTTTTACTTGGCCTTTGGGAAAGATTTGTAAGAGAAACAGAAGAGCAAGAAAGAAGTCTCATGTAGGAACAAAGAGCTTTAATAATGTTCAAGAGATGAAAACACCTAATTATGTCAATGACTGACAATATTTTTGAGCTACTACTTTATGCCATATACATGAAAATATGAAAAGCATCCTATTAGTTACTTGAAACAATGCAAATTTGAATTAGATATAAATACTATTCATAATTTTTTCAGTAAAGAATTCTAGTGTGGATGATGATAGGCTATGAAAGAGGTTTAGAAATATTAGATTGGACATCAGAATATTGAGAACAAAAACAGAGATGATATGGCTATGTCCTGTGTTTTATGCTTCCTTTCCATGATGTAACAATCAGTGCAAATATATATTAATCCACTATGATAGTTTGAGCAAAGGTATAACGTCATAATAGAGACAATTTTTGGGTCTTCAACTACACAGGCAAAAAAACCTTTTCAATATACTTCCATTCTCTAACTTTATTTTTCAAACCACCTGTGGTAGTTGCCAAAGCTGCTATGCTTTATATGAGTATTTCTTATCAGAAGTTTACACTGAAAATGATAATTTATAACTGCCGGGATATACCATAGCTATCTGATATCCATTGTGACTCATGGGAAATAAATAGCTCATCATTTTGGTCCATAAATTCATATTTAAAATCCATTGCCTTATTAATCAGACTAGTGTTATCCTTGGCAACAACAAAAATATGTCAAATTGACCTTTTACCTCTTGTGGTAATAAAGCTCTCTGTGATTTTCATCTATATTGAATTGTCATTTCAACTATAATTAATATACAACTTTACAAAATTTAATATATTACAAATTTTTGTAAAATTTTCAGAGAAACTAAAAAAATGGCATTGGAAATTAATCTAATGATATTGATGAGGCTGTTTTTTCCTTTATTTCAAGTTGTCAAGTTATGCATGACTAATTTCTTATTTCTAGATTAATACAGGTTTCATCATCCTTCAATTTGATCATATTGAAACAAAGATGAGAAGAGAATTGTGCTGCCTTTTCTAAATAGCAGTGTCACTCAACTTTTTTGACATTATCCACACATGTCAAAGTTTTCTTGGTCTTTCACCAAGAATGATTATTTTAAGAATTATTTAAATATGATTTTGTTCCCTTTTTACTTTTTTTGTTGCAGGCCAATGCATTAATCTCCTTATCTTCAAATGGAATTTTTATGCAGTCATTTAGAGGCATTCACTACCTTGGTTGCTAATACATTTATAAAAAGAGCTTCAGGGTGATTTATTAAATGAAAATTTTGAAAGCTTGTAAAATTTTTGCTTACTTGAATCTTATTTTAAAAATATAGTCAAATTTATGCCTTTACAGTACATAAACCTAGATATTCTGCCAAATCACAAGTTTTCAGGACCCATCAGATAGATGAGGACACAAACACTGAATAACCAGTTAGAGAATTCTATTTCTAGGAGAGAGAAAAGAGGCTAGAGAGAGATCCTCTCTGAGGTGTAGGTGCAAACAGAAAACCTAAAGCTTAGGGTAGATTAGATATTTTGAATCTTTGACAAATCAGAGAGTATCTTGGGAGATGCTCTCCAAGTTTAGTGACACACTTTGACCTAAAATTAATATATAAGAGACCAAAAAAGATGAAAAGCCTAACCATGAATTTAAGATATTTGGTTGAAGAATAGAAATTAAAGAAAGCTGCATGCACAACAATATTCCAATTTACCCCTTTGTTGTGGTCCATAGATTTTTACTCATGGGGTTATCACCACAAATATATTGGTTACAAGTTTTGTTTTTTTTTTGTAAATTGTGAAAGAAAAAGTGAGGAGGAGAACAAGAATATGCCCACAACATTGGAAACATTCCCTTTGAAAACCAATTTTAGGAGCACATAATATGATTGTTGAGCATATGAAAGTTGCTTTACTTAAAACTACTTTTTGTTCATGTACGCCTTGAAATGACTTTTAGTATGCCCATGGATATACAGACACACGTTAAAACGCTGTGATCTAGATTATTATTATAAAGAATGAGCACTCGAGGATAGATACTTGAGATGGTCTCATTTAATGGCTGCCAAACTTAGAGATTCATTAGGGTAAATGCAGCCCCAATGCTGGCTCTGGGTCTTATGGGTTAGAAAATCAGAAAGCAGCAGAAGTTTTTTACTTTGACTTTGGTGAATTTACACCTGCCTGTGCCTCCATCATCTCTGACATGTGGGTAAACAAAGAAGAGATACTTTGTTCAGATATTATGATTATTAAACTGCATATTTTAAATATTTAAGAACTTTAGGTGGGTTTTTAAGATTAAAAGGGTCGATACTCATATAATATTTGGACTAGACTCTGACTCGTATGTGCTCAATTGTGTAAACTAATAATATAAATTTTTGACCAGGAAGTTCATTACCTTTCTGGTATTTTAAAGATTCTGCTGTGGCCTTAGACTCTATGGCCTGTAGGAAGATAGGAGATTTTGTAATACTATGAGAAGGGGAAAATTCATAAGAAATATTCATGTAGTTTCAGAATGACATAAGAGCTATAGCCCACATACACCATACTGGGATGTAGAATTCCATAAGGCACCAAGAAATTTGGAAGGAGGCATGTGTATCATTAAATAATTGTTTCACAAATTAGTCTTGAAAGCAAATCCTGATTATATGTCCTAGAGATTAATCGTTTGCCTTGGTACCCTCTACACAGTTAGATTTATTTTCAATCTTTTTTATTCCATAAGGAATAATAATTGTTTGAGGAATTTAAGTTTGCCATTTCCAAGTAGCTTAATTATGATATAAAATCTTAAATCTGTTCTCTCACATCCTGGTATCTTCACGACTAAGAAATGTCTTTTCATCAGATTTGTCAGCTAGAACTCGAATCTGGCTATTTGAAAATGGAAATGAATTTATTTTCTATGCAAATATTGTTGAAAAAGTATGTTAAATCAGCTCTTCTAATTAGAGAACTTTTAAAAGAATCTCTAGTATGATGCATTTATAATGTGAAAAACTGCTTTTGTCATTAAGAGATTGGGACAATTTCATCTGAACACCAAACATTGAATCACATCTATTAGTGTGTGAAAGAATACAGACTAAACAAAATGGTATATCATTTCCTTATTTATTTTTCTTCATGCCTTTACCTTCCTCCTTCTTTCACACCAATTTCCTTAATGGAATGTAGTAAAAATGATGATACAGAGGCTCTCTAAATGTCACTTTAATTCTGAAAGTTGAATTAATATGTTTATGAGCTGGTCATTGGAAATCATGGACACATAAACTATCTCTTCTGGAAAAAGGAAATATATTCTTTTAAACTTTCTGTTGGGTTTACCAAAACCTAGTGTGTCCATTGGGCAGTTTGATGTAATTATGAATTCCAAAAATATAATTGGATCATGCTTGTAAACTGATCTGTTAATCTGGGCATGAATCAGTTATGATTAGGGCATTAACTGGGCCCCATCAGTAGGGTGTTGAGCCCCATCCCTTGGTGGGTGGGGAATCGAATATGAAAGGCAAGGCAAAGAACAGAGTAGAAGCAGTATTATGAGAAGCAGTTTTGATGTTGGAAAGAAGGCTTCAGGAGAAGAGAAACGAGCCGTTCACCTGATCACCTACAGCTGAACTTGTGGAGCAAACAGGAACTAAGCCTGGAGAGAAATGCAGCCCCAGGATGAGAGGAACCCTGGAAGCCTGAACCCTGGCAAACGCGGGCAGCTGTCTTGCTCTAACATGTGTCAATGGACTGTGGTGAGAGAAGAAACTTAACGCTTTATGGCCTGGTATCTGTGGACCTCTACCCCAAATAAATACTCTTTATAAAGACCAACCCATTTTTGGTATTTCACATAGCACCCCTTTGACTGACTAGTTTCCCATATTGCCTAGAAATCTGGAAGAAAATTTTCCAAGTTTATTTTCTTCTTTTAAACTCTGGGCTAAATAACTCACATATTTTTTTTATCATATTTTTTATTAAGTAGAGGTGAAAACTTAACTTCAGGACCACATTTTGTACCCATTTCTCTAAATTTAGTCCAAGTTATGGAAAAATTCAGGTTTTGTGACTTCTAATCCAGCCTCTCTGCACTCAGTTTTCATTGCAGACATGCATGAAGTCAGGTACGTACTCTTCCTGTAATCTAGGACCTCATATTCGCCAACAGGATTGCAGAGAACCTCACCAGGGTAAATTTATATTACTGATAGAATGAACCAAAAAATGTATATTATACAGTATCACAA
Organism: Tolypeutes matacus; assembly: GCA_026826555.1. Lineage (NCBI taxonomy): Eukaryota > Metazoa > Chordata > Mammalia > Cingulata > Chlamyphoridae > Tolypeutes > Tolypeutes matacus. The sequence goes on along the minus strand of JAKSZT010027144.1, from coordinate 760,567 downwards.
TAGGTAGAGCCATAATTCAACAGAGTTTATTAATCCTTTTAGGAAACAGGTGTTAATTTCAATGGGAGCAGTAAGCATTTCATTAATTTTATTTCAAAGTTCATTAATCACCTAACATATTAGAACATTTCAAATCTATTCTTGGAATAAGTGCAGAGTATCATGTAAAGTATCTTTGTTTTTAAAATAATTTTAAATCAGTGGGCTCCACTGAGGTATTTAACATTGGGAATAATTTGAAAATAGTATTTTTCATATAACTAATATAAACAGTGTTTGATATCAAGATTCCATTTTGCTGAAATTAATATAAAATAATTTTCCTCTAATTTCTTGTCCCAGGGGATAGATAAAAATGTGTGTTTTCTTGAATATGAAATATACTGGCATATGGACAAGGAATATTGGAGCACTGTGTCGGAGTTCATTCTCATGGGATTGTCAGACCTCCCTGAGCTGAGAGTCTTCCTCTTTCTGGTCTTCCTTCTCATCTATGACATCACAGTGATGGCCAACCTGGGTATGATCATAGTAATCCAGGCCAGCTCTCAGCTGCACAGCCCCATGAACTTTTTCCTGAGTCACTTGTCCTTTATGGATTTCTGCTATTCCACCATTATTGTGCCTAAAATGCTAGCCAATATGTTAAGCAAGGACAAAACCATATCTTTTCTGCGTTGCATGGTTCAATTCTAATTATTTTGCACTTATTCAATCTCTGAGGTCATCCTGCTGGCTGTAATAGCCTATGATCTCTTTGTTGCCATCTGTAACCCACTGCTGTGCATGGTGATCATGTCCTGGAAGTTCTGTATGGGGCTAGTATCTGCCTGCTACATCTGTGGAGCAGGGTGTTCTCTGGTACACATGTGTTTAGCTTTTGAGATCCCATCCTAGAGATCAAATGTGATTAACCACTTCTTCTGTGATTTACCCCCTATCTTTTCTCTTGCCTGTTCTGATGTATCTAAGAATAAGCTAGTGTTTTATATTGTGGTCACATTCATTGAAATCATCACCATCACGATCATCCTCATCTCCTATTTGTTTATTCTCATCACCATCCTGAGAATGCGTTCTGCAAAAGGAAGGTGCAAATCTTTTTCCATCTGTGCCTCCCACCTCACAGCCATCGTTGTCTTCTAAGGGGCAATACTTTTCCTTTATTGCAGGCCCAGTTATTACTGCAGTTTGGAAACTGATAAAGTGGCCACAGTGTTCTACACTGTGGTGATTCCCATGCTGAACCCCCTGATTTATAGCCTGAGGAACAAAGACGTGAAAGCAGCTCTCAGGAAAATGGTGGGATTCAAATTTCTATTTTAGAGGCCTTTTCCTTAGCTGAACTCAGGGTTTCAAATGAGAGCTTTAAGGAAGAGCTTGTGTTTGGGTGAATGAAGAAGAAATGGTAAAGCAGGCTGGCTTTTAAGAACTTGGCACCTTGATCCTTATATTGAAATACCCAGCATTGGAAAGAGCATATTTCAACTGTACCTGCCTCCTTTACTGCTCTTCTCCAAGTATTTTGAGTGGCGTGTGTAGGATCCTTTTTTTTTACATCTTAACTTTTATGGTCTAGGCAACATGAATTCTAATGAAGTTCAACTCAGAAGATATGTCTTTACAACAAACTTAATATATGTGACCTTTCTTATAGAATTGACTTCAGTTTTCTTCCAGAAAATAAATATACACTTCCTTCTTATAACTTGCATTTTCTTAAACATTTTGGACTGGGTTTCCCACTCTTTCATGTGTATTTGTCATGTTATTTTTCAGTCATATTTGGGTTGTTATCTTCTTATTTACTACCTTTTCCACTGCAAGAAATTTAGATAAAAATTTTCTCTTATCTAAAATAGTTATAATATTCTTAATATCATAAAATTATCATGAATATGAAATTAATATTTTGTTAAATAGTGTCACATATGGAATATTGCAATTGATTAAGTAATTTTCTGACATTGTTACTATTCCTTTTAACTTTTCTTTTGGCTTTGTAATACACTTTAATTCTTCATTACCTGAATAAATCATATATTTGGAGTATCCAGAATCTGCATCACTCTTGTCATTAAGGCTTCATTGACACACAGTATCTCTTTAGTGTTGTTAACTATCTGCTTCTTTATCCTTCTGAGAGATATGGGTGTAATGAGTACAAAGACTCATTATTATGCTGTTAGCAAAAAGGCAGTCTGTATTATATTCAGCACCACAAAAAGCTTTAAAATATAAGGTGTCTCATCTGTTCCAATGTCACTTCACAGGCAAGGCCTCCACTTCTCTGAGAATAATGAACCGACACTGAGTACTCTTCAAAGAAAGAATATATCTGTTCCTTCTTGCATTTCCTTAATCAATTTTACCATATGTATGTATCATAAACCAATCACAATCACCCCACTACTTAAACCTATAACAAAACTTTACAGACAAACTTACTATAAGGGAAAATATGCATTCCCAATTTCCTTGTAAATAGAATCTCAGTTTCCCTAGGGGAACCCACACTTCACTTCACCCATTCTCAGTGGGGCTCTGTCTCTGCACAGACTCTGGGCTTTGGCATGTATCCACTGCTGTCACGAAGAATCACAGTCATTCATTTCTGGCTCACTCTCGATTAAGCTAGTGAGCCAACTGTGGATTTTGCTTAAAGTATTGTTAGTAAAGAAAAGCTTCTTTCTGTGAAGATAATTCTCTGGGCAGGTTTAAGCAATATTGGTTTTGGTTCTCTTTGCCAAGAAAAGGAGAGAGTCTGCTTTAGAATTAAGTCATCAAAGAAGAAGCAATACTGAGAGCTGTAGAAATATATGTAGTACTTGATGACGTATTTTTGGAACAATTGGATTCTGTTAACTGATCTATGTCCAGATTTTAAAGTTATATCAGCAACAAATTCCTATCTTATTTTTGTTCATGTCATTTAAATCTGTTTGGCATCTGAATTTTCGTTTCAGCATTCTAACTTTTCAGTACTTATTACATTTAGCTAGATGCCAAATAAATGTTTCTGTTTCATAAAATAGTTGAATTGTTCTTTGCTTCTGTTAATTTTTAGGAAAAACTACATGATTTTCAAAGACATGGGAACTAAATTTTTACTACATTTTTATGCATAATCACTTCTTAAAACTTGTAAATCTCTCATTTATTTTCAGAATAAATTGTCTTTGCTTTTCTTAAAAAAAAAAAAACAGTTTGGCATCAAAAGATACCTTCTTTATCATAGAATAAAGTTCACTTCCCATGAAGAGAAATGCAAGTCCCTTTTTAGTCTAAAACAAATATATTTAAGCAGGTGTATATGAATACAATAGGCAACATATTGTCTCTATGTCTCATCTTCACATCTCCAAGCATGACCCAGAGTTTGCTATCTCCATGTAATTACTTTTTCCTCTCTCTTCTCTTATTCACTATTCCATCAAAATCAGTAATGCCTAGTTTATATCAACCAGCTTTTCTATTTTGTACTTAGGACAGTGTTGGGCCCAATATGTAAGACATACACATATTGGTTTAATGAAGATTTCCTGATCTGCGCTGGCCTTGGATTAGCAGAAATCAATTTGAACACAGATAAAAATATATCATAGAATTCATCAGAGTGATTAGCTTTCTTTCCAATTTTTTCTTTTTAAACATGCTGAGTACCAGGATCTTTTTATCTCTTGATGGTTAATTAGGTAAATTAATGTTTTCTCCCAGTTTATTTCACCATCCCTTCATATAGAATATTCCAATACTTGAATAATCAATTATTTGAGCTGGTTAAATCTAATTAGATAACAAATATTATAGCCTAATTTTCTCTCAAAGCCAAGATATACTTCTTTGGGGAATTCTCAACATGTAGAAAAACACATTACATCATTTTGTTTTGTGTTTAATTAACTCCTAAGTAGAACTGTTTAATTGCTTCCCCATCTTTTCCCTTTGGAATTTGGTTATCAGAGTTTAGGGTCCTGAAATCTGATGCAGCGTCATGAAGATGATCTTAACAATCTCAAGGCAAAAGATAAATAAGCCTTCATTTTCCTGAGGAACCACAGCCTTCCTATGGGAGGCAAAAATCTCTTCTAAGAACAGAGAAGGTTTGCCTCAAATAAATTCTGACAATGCTACAGGGAACTTTTTTTCACATTTGTCTGTGTTTCAAACTCAATTTTACCACTTGAAAATAAACTGAGGCTTTGGACAGTGAAGTAAGAAGGTGGATGAAAGAGGAGTATTAACCTGGTAAGTAATCTGACAGAATCATAGAATATTAGAGCTGGATTTGTGTTTCAAAGGCTCATCTCCTTATATTCATTAAGTTTACACAGAGAAAACTGATGTTCTGGAAGGAAACTAACCTGGAATAAGGTCATTAATTCTCCGGGCAATTATAATAAAAACAACAAAAACAATTGAACACATTTAACATGTGTTTTCTTTGGGCAACTGTCAGTATTAAGGAATTCTGGTTAGGAATCCAAAACTAAACACAATTCTAATTACCTCTTATTAAAAGTTAAACTGATTTATTATTAATACCTCTTATTTAATACCTCTTATTAAAAGTTAAACAATCGAGGCTGACACATTTTTAATAGCTTTTTTTATTTCTCTGTTATGGTAATACACTGATAACAACAATTGACACACAAATAACTGGACTGGGTTTGGAAGGCTAAAAGAACAAAAGTGGATACTAAGTATTAATTAAAAGTTCATTCTTTTTTTTTTATTATGGGTAAAAATCAAAATTCTCACAATACATACAAACATTTGCAAAATGATATATAAATATATATGCATATATGTGTATTTGCTTACAAAAATGTTATTTATATATATATATATACGTATATTTTAAGAGGTGAATAGGCAGTTAGTATCAGAATAACTTTTTTCCCATTAATTATAATAATTGAAGTATACATGGTCACCCTCTTTAAATCTGTGTTGTGTTCTTCTGGTTGTTGTTTATTTTTTCATTTGACTTGGTTTACATGTGTTCATGGCAATTTCAGTAGTTGCTAAACTCTTTGCTCAAAAAAGAAAGAAAGGAACAGAAAAATAACCAGTGTGGCAAGAACCATGTATGAAAAGGGTATTTCATATTAACTCTTGTACTTTTGATTATATTTCTGAATTATGTAACAAATTCTCAATTGTATTGATGAGGAAAATGAGGTTTAAGGATACTAATGAATAAACTCAATATTCAGAAAAAAATAAGTTCATTGACTGCAGGAAACAACTATTTTAATTGAAATTTGGAAACAATAGGAAGAGATATTGATATCAGAATATCAGAGCATGGAGGAAGCGCTTCACTCAGCTGCTGTTTACTCCTTGAGGAAGTGTTGTGACTCTCAGAATGGAATGAGTCTCGGTAGTGTTAAGATCTCTGGTGGCATGTCCCAACAAAGTATTCCAAAGTCTGCTGTTCCAACCTGTGACGAAAGTGATGAAATGATGAAAATCTGTTAGCCACAGCCAAGAGTCTATTTCTGCTGGATTCACAAAAACAGTAACTGGAAAGTAAGATGAATCCCCTTATCCTCTCCTCTCCACATCTTTGCAAAACTCCCCCTCTAACTTTCCTTCTCCCTCAACCTTCAGTTCTTCCAATTAGCAGAAACAAACAGGATGGCAGCCAGAAAAGTTGTCTGGGAATTCAAAGTGTAGAGTCATAGTAGCAATATCACAGCCCAAAGAATGGAAAGGAAGACATGGAAATGAGACAAGAAGCAACAAATTCAACTTTTGAAGGATTTGCCCTCTACAATCCAGACTACTTATTTCACAGAAATAAGTATTTATTTTTAATAAATGTTTTACTTGGCTGATTTTGGTCATAGTACCTAAGATGATGTTCCCCTGGGCAGCTTCCTTCAAAAGGAATTTTACTATTAAATAGAATATTTTCTTAGCAGTAGGTGACATCTGTCATTTTGTAGAATTGAAAGAAGGATTCAGAACTTAGGAAAGGGATGAATAAGAAACATACATTACTGAAACATAGAGATATAACTGTCACTTTTAACTTTACTTTCACATTTAGTATCTGCAGTCAAATAAAGTGATATATTCAAAGTGTATAAATCACCCAGAAAAATATATAAAGAAGATTTTAGAATGGTTATGCCCACTCTGTTTATAACTGAGAGGGGGCTTAGATCCCATAGGGCAGATGGATGGAGCTATCTTGCTTGCAGTTGGAGACACTCTTTGTTTCCTGGGATGGGCACTGTCCATCATCATCTCCTAGTTAGTTGTCCTGGGTGAGCCCAATTTACTGGAGAGTAGCTCTCGAAGCTCTGCTGAGATTCAGTGCTCACATGGCATGTGGATGGACCAATGATTTAAGTACCTGGGACATATATTTTACAAGTATATTGCTAACTATATGTTGAAATAAAAGGGGCAGAAGAGCCATGTATAGGGAATCTATAAATGAGTCTAACTGTTACACTGGGGAGTATAAGTTTCAGAATAAAACCCACTGACAGGGACCTGAATTTCTGAGCTTGTTTGTCCTGCTAATAGTTTCTGGATGACTCTAGAGCCCTCAGGTGCCCAGCTATTTAAGGTACTGTTTACTGTGGCAGTCAATGAGATCTTGCTGAGACATTCATAAGTGTAACTTCTGGAATGTCCTCCTGACTCCTTTTGAAATCTCTTAGCCATAAAAACTCATTTGTATTTAGTATTTCTCCCTTTACTATTCTAGCAATGGGAGAACTTTTATCATTGATATAAAGGTAGTATCCACCAGAGGTTCTGGTGGGAGGGAGAGGGAAGAATAGATGTAATAAAGTTGCATTTTTGGGACATTGGAATTGCCCTGTTTGTCATAGTGATGATGAATACAGGCCATTATATATTTTCTCATGACCTACAAAATTGTCTGGGATAGAATGTAAACTATAATATAAACTATAGTCCATGGTTAGTAGCAATGCTTCAGTATGGGTTCATCACTTGTAACAAATGTACCACACTAATGAAGGATGTTGATAATGTGGGAAAATTTGGGAGGGGGAGGGAGTAGGGCATATGGGAACCCCCATATTTCTTATGTAACATTTATGTAATCTAAAGCTTCTTTAAAAATTAAAATTAAATATTAAAAAATATATATATAAAGAAACATTTTTCTTAATATAATATATTTGAGCTATAATAAGGCTTTAGAAAACATTCTATTGTTGATTTTACCCAGAGAGTAGATTTCTTAGATCAGGTAGATGATCTGTCAGAATAATTCAGGGACAGAAGAAAAAAAAAGGAGAAAAATTTAACAAATGAAAACATTTTATTTTCAATTATATTTTATATTATTTTTTGTGAGAATTCTGTTGAAGCATTTTGTCTTATTTTTACTTGATAGTAATGCTTTCACAGTGATTTGAAAGATATCATATCTAAGAGCATTAAATCCTAAAGAACATATTTGAAAATTATTACACTTTGGTATATGTTATTTAATGTTATGTATTAGGCATGTTTCTTGAAGTATAGTTTACTTTTTTGTAGTTATAGTCAATTTTTTTTGCAAATTAAAGAATGAAAGCTGTGAAAATAAATCTTAATCTATTCTATATTTATTTGAACTTTTTACTTTTGAAAATGTAAACTTAATATATAAATTTTATTGGTTTTTAGGTGATTTTATGTTTCCTGAAAGAATGATTGATTACAAAGTAATTGTCTAACTCCTTTTCCCAAATTGTACAATAATTTCCATAGCACTATTTATTGAGAATCCTCTCCTAATCTATTAGTTTATGACATATCTGCTGAAATATTTACATCCTTAAATAAACTATATTTTAGCATTGTTCTTTTTTCCAGGTCCTTGATATATAACATAACACCCATCTCATTTTCTTTAATAAATATAAAAGATAAATGTTTTTCTAATGCCATTTAACACTTAATGAACAAAACTTACTGTAACAGAACCATGACATATATTGGTATTATGTGAGACAATAAAATATATCTTCTTTCTTCTATTAGTCATTGACATTGTTAAATGGACAAAACAGTCTTATGCCTTTAGGTGGAAGCAGAGCATTTATAAACTAGAAATGCATTAAACATCACCTTGAATGGGAACATTTGGTTAGTTCTTTGTGTATGTTTCCATAAGAGTTCGTCCTATAAAGTATTCACATGCCAAGGAATCAATTAACTCATCCATATCAGCATTTGTTCATCTCATACTAAAATTTGCTTTTGAAAAGTAAAATCAATAACCAGCAAACTGAGGCTCAGAATTCCAAAATTAACTTAAATCTTCACTACAAAATTAATTCAAGAACTGAGGAAACAGTATACAGGGTTAAAATGTTTCATATTCTGAAATTTGAATCAAGTTTGAAATATGAAATCTATTAATTATTTAATTCTTTTGGAATCATTTTAAAGCTATTTGTATTATAATCAGAATAATCTTTACAAATGTAGGAATTAGAGGTATTTCATGATACCATAGGGCTAAAGCAAACCACACTTTAAACTGCTAAAGTACAGACATCTTTCACTTTATTGCACTTTGCTTTATTGTGCTTTGCAAATATTACTTGTTTTTAAAAATTGAAGGATTGTGACAACCTTGCCTTGAGCGAGTCTATTTGAGCCATTTTCTAACAGCATGTGCTCACTTCATGTCACTGTGTCATATTTTAATTAAGGTCTGTACATAGTATTTTAGACATAATGTTATTGCACATGTAATAAACTAGAGTAGAGTGTAAACATAATTTTACATACAATGGGAAATGAAAAATTCATGTGACTTGCTATAGCAGACTCTTCATGATAGCATTCTGGAACCAAATCCACAATATCTCAATGGTATGCCTTCAACATTATTATCAGCTTTTAAGGAGTTTTTCTTGTTTGTTTACTTTTATTTTTTTGTTCAATATGAAATAATTAGATGAGAAATATACAAAACAAACAAAGAACAACAATAAAACTATAGTTACTATTACAAGTTATTCCTGTGTCACTAGCTGTAATTTTAGACAAATCCACAAAACCCTTGTGGTCACAATTTCATCAATAACACTTATTTTGAAAGAAACCACATTGGAAAGAATAAAACTCAACCCATTCTCCAATTAATCCTTAGAATACACATGAGTATTGTATTAGACAGATGGAAACACTGTGTCCCAGTGTCAGCACCACTATTTCTGAATGTTCACCTTTCTTCTCTAGGTCTATTATCATTTCATAGTTAAACTCTTATAATAGTTACCATTACTAAACATATCCAAAATAAATAACCCTTTTAATTTAACTAAAATATAACAATATTTTTATTCTTCATTGCAAAATACAGCCAATCTCAGAGATGTTATTACAGGTGAAAATATATTTTAAAAATCAATGAAAAATGGTATGATTTCAGGTCTGTCAGGAAAAAGAACTATTTAGTCCATATTTTATTCTATATTATAAAGTGAATTTTCGTTGATCACTCAAGGTCTGAATGCTTTTCAATTCTTACATCAAAGATGGAAAACCAGGAAAGGAAGGAAGAAAGATCAGAAGTCTAGAAATGAACATAAGACTGGGGATCCAGGGTGAGCTGCAGCAAATAACATAAGGACTTGAACAATGGGCATGTTCTTACTCCTAACATGAAAAGCATTATAGTTATCTCAAATGTTTCAAATGAACAAAATAAAACTTAATAACATGCACTCTTGGGTAGACATAGAAATGGGGGAGGAGAATACAAATGTGAAAGAGAAATAGTTTGTGATCTCTAGGAATCCACACTCTAGCTGGTGAGAAAGCCACATAAGTGTATAAACAGGGAAGTACAACACACTGTGGTCCGCTAAATAAGTAGAGAATGGATGATGAACAGAAATTTTGACTGCCAAATAATATGAACATAGTCTGCAGGAGTCTGACCTCATATTCAAAGGTTTTTGTTTTGTTTCTGCATCTCACAACCAGTAACACTTATGATTTCTGTGCATTTGCTACTAGTCATTTTCCTTAGAGATACACATTTTTACAAAATTGCATGTACCATATAGACACTATTATATGTCCTTTTTTTCACTTAAGCTTAGATAGTGATTTTTTCATGCTGCTAACTTTATAATTATATTTCTATTATGTTTACATCTCAGCAGTTTTTGTTGCATGATTCACTCAAATTGATGAAATATTTCACAAATGTGCCAATATGTACAATAGTGGATATCATTAAGTTGGACTTACAGCCCTCAAAATCATGTATTTTAGTTTCCTTCCTGAAAAAACAAAATTGGCCCATGGTTTTAAGACTAGGAGAAGTCCAAAATCGAGGTATTAGCATGGTGATGCTTTCTCCAAAAAGATGTGGCTGTCTGGGACTAGTGCCCAGTGAATGTGGGTCCTTAGCTTTTCCATCACATGACTATGATCATGGATGTGTCTTCTCCTTTCCTTCAGGGTTGTGTTAACCTTTACTTTTTGACTACTCCCCATGGCTTTCTCTATCTTTTTCTGAAGTTCATTCTGCTTATACAGGACTTCAGTAGTACAAATTAAATTACAACCTGTTTCAGTTGAGCCATCTCTTAAGTATCATTGTGAAAAGTTATTATTTATCTGGGTCCACTTCCATCTAAATACAGATCAAGACAAAATATATGTTTAAACTGGGGCATACAATTCAATCCACCACACGATGAGGCAATAAATTCTAGTTTTCATGCCAATCAGTTTGTAGTTTTGTCATATCTGCCCTAAAAAACTAAGATGATATATTTAGATATATTTTCTGAAATTTATGAACCTATAATTTTTACAGAAAAGTGGAGAAAAATAAGGCTACTAAAGAACTACATGGGTGCCATTTTAGGAACTTGGCAATGCACCTATGTTACTGGGAATCTCTAATATTTGCATACACTGAAATTATTCACTCATGATAGATTTCATTTGTAATGTAATGTAGTAAAAATTTATTAAAGGTAATTATTTTTGGAATAGATAATGCATTCACATGGTCCACTTTCTCTTCCTTTATCATAGTCACCCAAAAATTACCATTTTATCCTTCCAGAATTATTTTATGCCTATTACAGAAATATATAAATATAAGTTAATTTCTTTGTAGTTATTTATATTTTTTTGGATGAATTGTATGCTTTATTAATATGTATCAATAAATTTGATTTGTTAGAAAAAAAAAGCTTACTAAACCATTGGATGAAAGTCAAATTAGCAAAAAAAGGAACAGACTTGGCACTGCCATAGATATTCAGTAAAAAATATTATCCAACTGTAAATCATCCAACTTCAATGCTATGTGGTTAGAAGAAACTAAAAAATAGGTGTTTTGACTGGAAATTAAAAGCTGATGTATCTTCATAACAAGTTTTCTGACCATGGCCTCAATTTCTACTGACCCTGTCAGCAGGTGGTAAGAATAATCAATGTCCTAAAAAAATCACCTCAAGTATTCAACATTAGGTAGCAGGTTGAACTTACACTGAACTTTCTGTTTATTGATTACATTTTTCAATTTGTATATTTAAGCTAATGTATTTTCCACACCGAAATACTTCTAAGGACGTACCTTAGAATTGGTATTTTCTATAAGTTGTCACGATATTCATTATCTGAAGAATAGAGATATTTTTCTTTTTTCATTTAAAGATGCAACACACAAATGCTGACTTTATATATTCACATACAACTTTTTTGTTTACATTTAAAATGCAAAAGATTGGTGAACTCAGAGGAACTGCTGTAATCACTACACGGAGCATACTATATTAGTATTTCAAAAGTTTACTTCAACCCATTTCTTCTTTCATTCTCTAAAACATCTTCATTATGTTGGTTGATGAGATAGCCCCACAGAAAGACGGTGGTGGCGAATGTCAGGCCAAACTTCACCCAGTCCGGACTGCTATGCGGCGGCTCCCGAACGTAGAACTTTGACCGCGCTGAAAGACCGCTAGGGAACCGGGACAAGGCCAGCAGTTTGGAGTACGGACGCAGCAACGAGGACGGCGCCATCTGGCTGGCCTTTTTAATTGATGAGCAGGTATAAGAGGACAGGTCTATAGGCAGAAAGACCAATCTGGAGGCTATTGAATAGTAAGAGTGTGAAGTAATTAAAATATGATCTAAAGAAATAATCAGTGGTAAGAGAGAACATAGAATCAAGAGCTTGGTGGAAATAGGGATAGTTAAGGGAATCAGAAATGGGAAAGACTTGATGAAAATTATATGATAATTTGAAGCAAATATGAGAAATTGCTGTCAATAGTAGACAATCTATATGTTTATCAGGGATCTAGAATCTTGGCAATAACATTAGAAACCCTCATGATGCTGGTTCTAACCCAAGTTGTAGTTTTTTCTGAGGACACCAAGAAAACAAATTTTCAGCATTGGTTATCTGATCGTAATGTACATGAAGTGATACTTTGTGCCTAACACCCTTTGCAGAAGATAACTGAGTAGCAGAGGGACCGGAAGGCTGGATCTTCCCACTCCCCACTGTGGTTAATGTCACCAAGTGGACGGTTATACTTTTGCAGAGACTAGGATATGGAATACACTTAAGAACTATTTTTGATTAAATTAAAAGATGACTTCTGCTATAATTCCTTATTAGACAATAAACTTTGGAGCTTATGGGAAGATCACAGAGACAGGAAGAAAACCTTTAAACCATTATCTAAGTGTCATATAAAATGTATCTAAAACTACTGTTGTGTTCCTTCAGAGTTTCCAAAAAACTAACTACAGCAGAAAACAGTAGTTAATGTTAATTGCTTGCTTTGAGACCTCTGGAATATAAATCAACAGATTTTCTCTAGGGTCGTGGTAGCACAGGGGGTGGAAGTAAGCTATCTTAGCATATCTGCTAAACAAACTCTCCAGAGCCTGGAGGCAGACCTTTAATGAGGTGAACACACCACTCAGTATTTTAACTATTACATGTTCATTGCTGTCATCATCCTGAAGATGCATTCAACTAGTGGGTGCCACAAATCCTTCTTCACCTGTGTCTCACACCTGATTGCTTTCACAATCTACCATGTCCCAAACATTTTCCTCCACTCTGTACCCAAACCCAAAATCTACAGCTCAAAGTGGTCTCTGAATTTTACACATGGAGATCCCCATGTTTTAGTCCTATAATCTAAAGTCTGAGAAATAGATTTGTCAATGACATAGTCAGAAAAATAAACTGAAATTATTTTTTATTTGGAATGCATAAATCAGATAATTTTTTTCAGTTATTGTATATCACCTCTTTTCAACTTAACCATCACAATCACTCAATGCTGGAAGTCAGTAGGGTTTAGTACCAATTTTATTTCTAGTTTTAAATTGATGCAAATCCTGAGAAACTCTCACCATATTAAAAATAAATGGGAATAGAAACTTTACTGAATATTGACTTGTCATAATAATGTCATTCAATCTTTCAATACCATACAAGTTATGTGTAAATTTCTCACACTGATTTTTCATAAAAGTAAATTTTATGAATGCATTAAACTCAGTTAATTTGTCTTTTTATTTTGTTGAATGTCCAACATTTACAAATGACCTGACTTTTATAGATTTTTTTAGGTAAGGTAGTGCAAACATGGGCCAGATACTCCACTTCTCTCTGTACTGTTAACCATTGCCAAGTGACTGTGCAGCTCTTCTCATCAAGTGGTGGACTCTATATCTCCATTCATTGAACTTAGGCACTCATATAATTTGATTTGCTTGACAGAAGGTGATAATGTTCCAGTATAAAACATTTGAGAGGTCTTATGTCTTTGCACACTGTCTTGTAATCTTGTAAACCTGCCATGTGAATATTCATACACTAAACTAATAGAAATTGAGAGACTCGTAGCCTGTTGCCCTTACCCAACATTATAATAGATGACAACTAGCCAACCACCTCACTTGCAAGTGAGGGTCACTAATCTGCCAACTGACCATCTCCTACACATGAACAAGCCAATCCATAATCACCCAAGCCTGGACTAGATTAGTACCACTACTTAGCCGATTCCTGCAAGAGTGAAAAATATTAAGTAGTTGTTATATTTAGCAAATATGTTTGAGAGTGGCTTGCTACACAGTCATTGGAATCACTCACTTTCTCAAATTTTAGAAAAGATACCAAGAAAGACTTTTCCAAAATTTATCATATGACAATTAAGGATACATGTTATTTATATTTAGGAACACCTTGTTTAAACAATGCAATAAAAATTTGGAAATTTATGTTGATTTTATTGAGCATTATAAATACAACCTATTAATATTGTATTGTCTTATGTGCCTTTAAGTACATTTTTATCAAAAGCATAGGTTATCCCATATAGATGATTCAGTTCATGTATAATGAGCATGAAATCAATTCCACTCTTTTTTTAAAAATTTGAGTCAACATTTTTTAAAGACCTCAAAGTTCCTTAAACCAAAAATAAATAGATAGGCAAGGCAGATTTGGTGTGAGCATATTGCCTATATGATGAAAGGCATCAATGCAAACAAAGATTTTAAAGATGTTCTTATAGTTTTGATCTCATGGGTCTCTCTTCTTCAGTCAGGATCTATCCTTTGGCAATAATTTAGTGGTGCATTAAGAAAAAAAATATCGTTAATATTATCATCACTGTATTATATGTCTGATTTCAAAACATCACCATTTCGTCTAAAATATGTTTTTTGCCATTCATTTCCATGGAAAGTGGCTTAGCTTTCTGGCTGCTAAACAAATACCAAACAATGGGTTGGCTTAAATCACTGGAATTTATTAGCAAATGGTTTTGAGGCTAGGAGAAGTAAAAAATCAAGATGTCAGCACAACAATGACCTCTCCCAAAAGTCTGTGGCATTCTGGAGACAGGCTGTTGGCAATCTTTGATCTTTGTCTTTTCAGTTTGTTTTTTCTTTTCCAATTATTTTTGCTTGTGAAGAATTCAACTATTTTGGATTTAGGCTAATATTCATTCAGTTTGGTCACTGATTGATTAATAATTTCATCAAAGATCCTGGTTACCAATGAATTACCAACAAGGATCAGTGGTTGGGACTTGAAAATGCCCTTTTTGGGGGGATGTGATTCAATCTGCAATAGAAATAAATGGTAGAAAGCCTTGAAGAAATAGGAAGTCATACCATGATTTAAGGTGTTTTGATTAATAAAAGTTCAGGATAACAGTGCTTCAAGTTTTTTTTTTTTGTTTGTTATGAGTTTAGACTGTAATTTTTGTATTTGTTTTTGTTATGAGGAAATTCATCATGTAATGTGTGAATGGATAAGAGGAATATCTTGGTTTTGTAAAGTGGAAGAAGAGGAAAGTAAAATGTGCTAAGTGAGAAAAGAGAACCAAAAATAAACTCCACCCCTAAGGTTGTTCTCAGATTAATTTTATGCAAACAAAAATAATGTTAAAGATTTGGACATGGATTCACGTATAATTAATTTTATCCATGAAATTCTTGAAATGTTCAGTATTTCCAGGGCTAATAAACTGTGGTGTGAACATATTGGGTTAGGTAGACATTATGGAAACATCAAAGGACTAGACCTGGGAGAGCTCTTTGACAGATTCCATTTAATGGCCTCTGGTATTGAAAATGCCCACTGGGAAGTATGCCATCTCACCACCCTTCTGTCCCTCTGCTCTTCATGCAGTCAAATGGGTGGTGCAAACCAGAAAGCAGCACGTGGCCTTTTCCTACCAGGGACTTTTTGCATGATTCCGGGCAATTTACATCTGTCTGTAACTCAGTTATCTCATTTATAAAGAGGACATGAGGAAACTACCAATTTCATTTATTCTTATAAAGATGAAGAGAGTTTCTTGTATTAGAACAAACTTAGCATGTAAGAAGTACTCAGTAATGTGAGATATTATTTTTATTTTTATTATTATTGTTATTACGATTATTCCAAGTGAAGAAAGCTTATCACTCCCACACCTTTCTGGTATTGTAGAACTCTGTTGTGACTTCATACCTTATGTCCTGCAGGAATTTAGAGCTTTTGAATATATACAGACAACATTGTAAGTCATGTTTATATATTTCATAATGGCAATGTGAGCCCTGGCTTACAGAGGCAATGCTCAGATGCAGCATACAATGCTTTGCAATTCATCGCGACCTCTGGAAGAAATTGTATTGTATTACAATACTAATTCTCAAGTTAGGTTAGTTCCCCCCTTCCCACCTGATTTTACTGCATAGACATCACTAATTTTTTTCTGTCCCAATATAGGGTAGTGTTCCTTATATCTTGAGAAATGAATGTTTCAGAAAGCTTAATGAACATGCACCTCAGGGACACACAAAAATATATAAAGCCTGTAACATTTTCCATATAGCATCTTCAGAAACAATACAGCAGTGTCTTTCACCCAGCTTAGTCAGTTAGGGTAAACCTTGGTTTTTTGAGAATGGATATGAATGATATTTGGGGGAGAGCTGAATGTTTGTTTTTATTTTTCTCCTCAAAGGGATAATTAAACATAGTCATATCCAAAAGAAGTGAGAATTGTAAGGAGGAGTTGAATTAAATATTATTCTTACATTTTTAAGTTAAAAATATTATGAAGTTTAAATACACAATGCAACTTAAGTATGTAAGCATCATATTTCATCTGTGCAATCTGTCTTACTATTTTTTAAATTGCAATTGTATCAGTTATTTTTCAGGACACTAAAATTTCTTCAAATGTATCATTTTAACAGCTATTTAATATTCCATTATTTATATGTGCCCTAATTTGACCGCTTCCCTATTATTTAATATTTAGTTTACTTTGATGTTTTAATATAATAAATAATGCTTCAAAACATCAGTAGACAGTTTTGTTAATAATTCCTATTAACACCTTTGATCAGTTCTTGAAAAAGATCAAAAACAGTGAAATTAATTTGTCAAAAATGTCTTTTAAAGGCTATATGATCATATTTACAAGAAGGCTCATATTTCCAGGAGGATACCTAAGATTATCAATTCCCTAAAACCTCGCAAACACTGAAGAGCATAATGAATAAAATCACCATGCTTATGTTTTAGCAAAATTGCTAGTATAAAATATTAAAGTTTTCAACATATACAGAGATCAATAAAAAATAAAAACTGATGGATTAAAAGTCTTAATTATTTATGCCAAAATATCAATAGCTAACAGAGAAGTTTATTATATTTTATAAACATTATTTTCTAGTATCCCAGGTTTGATTGAAGGACCTGTGGGGAAAAATAGATTTGAAACCATGGAAAAATAAAGTTAATTAAATAATATTTTAACTTCTTTCTTATGATATAATGTCAAGCCATGAATTGTGGAAGATGAGTTTAAAGAATCCTACAGGCTTCTGTAGTTCTTTAGGTTTCCAACAATCTAGTGTGATCTGTCAATTAAACTGAGAGCTTTAAGAATCTGTAATCTATTATTTCTGACTTCCTCCTAAACTTCACAAAACCATGTGCTATTCTTTATTGCCAAAATTAACTCTCCTCATTATTCTCATTTCTGTTTTTAAGAGAGAGCAAAAAATGAATTGGGGATTCTATAATGGAGAATGACTATTAGATTTTTGTTTTTTTTTCCAAACCCAAATGAAATGATGACATGGTCAAGGGAAACTGCAGCACTGTGTCAGAGTTCATTCTAGTGGGATGGTCAGACCTCCCCGAGTTGAGCGTCTTCCTCTTTCTGGTCTTCCTTCTCAACTATGGAGTCACAGTGATGGGCAACCTGGGCATGATCTCAGTGATCCAAGCCAGCTTTCAGCTGTACACCCATGTACTTTTTCCTGAGCCACTTGTCCTTTTTGGATTTCTGCTACTCCACAACCATTGTGCCCAATATACTGGCCCATATCTTAGACATGGAAAAAGCTATTTCCCTCCTGGCATGCACCATACAACTCTACTTGTTTTGCACATGTGTGATAATGGATGTCATCCTGCTGGCCATGATGGCCTAAGACCACTTTGTGGCCATCTGTTACCCACTGCTGTACACGGTGATCAAGTCCCGGAAGCTATGTATAGGGACATATATATGGTGTCTGACTGCTACATCTGTGGATCAGCATGTTCTCTGATTCACGTGTTTAGCTCTTGAGATCCCATCCTATAGATCAAATGTGATTAACCATTTTTTCTGTGATTTACACTCACTCTTACAACTTGCCTGCTCTTATGTGTCTATGAATGAACTGCTGTTGCTCATTTTGGCCACTTTCAATCAGATCATTAGCATTTTGATCCTCCTCACCTCCTATTTATTTATTTATTCTCATCACCATCCTGAGGATGCACTCTGCAGAAGGAAGGTGAAAAGCCTTTTCCAGCAGTGCCTCTCACCTCCCAGCCATCATTGTCTTCCATCTATGGAAATAAATTTTCATTTATTGCAGGCCTATTTCAGACTACAGTCTGAAAATTGATAAAGTGGCCACAGTTTTCTATTCTGTGGAGATATCTGATCTACAGCCTGAGGAACAAGGATGTGAAAGCAGTTCTAAGGAAAATGATGGGCTCCAAAATATCCTTAAAGACTTTTTTTGGAAAGTACTCAAGATTCCTATGTTAAGGGTGGTGAAATGGTAGTAGGTGGGTTAACTTAGAGTTTAGAGAACAGTTAGTTTCTAGGTAGCTTTGAATGAATCTTTCTGGTTAGCATATATTTGTGGCTTTTCAATTTCAAAGTGTAGATTTGAGCATATTTTCAAAAGTTAATTCCATATTTTTCTTTTCTTCAATTTGTTTTGTTTTAACTGGCAAGGGAAAAGGCAATGCTAAGACAAAAGCATTTAGTTCGCTGTGATAGCATCATAAATCAAATGAATAACCATGAGAATTACATTTTGTTTCCATATCCATTATGTAATCTATATTTCTTTTCAAAATTGCATTCCTATTTTTCACAAGATATATATTTTTCTAAAAGTTTGTATAGCCATTATTATCACTAGCAGCATTTCTACCCTTCTCAAGTTATGTTATTTTTTGCCTCCATAGTGAATTTTCCATCAAATTCTTCCTATAGCTTATAAGTGGACTTTATAGCCTCTGATCATGTTCTTTGCATTGTCTTTGCTCTTGCTGAACAGCCTTTCCTTTACCCTTTCTCTACAATCCTTAATCATAGCTCTCCACTCAGTTACAATTAACATAGAGCAACAGAAGCTTTAACTGTATTTCCATTATGTTTCATGTAAGATTCTATATCACATTTACTTTTTCTTTTTTTTTTTTTTTTTGGTGCCACATTTTTTTAATATGTAGTTTTTTGTGTCTGGTTTTTAAAATAGACTTATTTATTTGTTTTATTTATTTTTAATTTATAACCTCAACCAGTTGGTTCTTCTCTGTCTGCTTATTGTTTGTTCACTTTATCCAGGAGGCACCAGGACCTGAACCCAGGACCTCCCACATGGGAGGTGAGTGCCCAGTGGTGTAAGCCACATCTGCTCCCCGCAGGCTGTGGCATCTGCTGGCTTGTGGCATCTGTTCATTTAGCCATCTCCTTGTTGCGGTAGGTGCAGCATCTGCTATTCTTCTTTAGGAGGCACAAACCTGGCTCCTACCATGATGTAGGGAGGTGCCATCCAGTTAGACACATCTGTTTCCCCACAATAACTTTTTAAAAAAGAGGATCTTCTCTTTCTACCAATAATGATGTAAGAAAAGCAGTAAGCTAGATTCATGAAATCATGGGTCTGTTTTTTTTTATTATGATTTCATTCATTTGGTAAATAATTGAAATTCATGAATCCTCAGTTTTCTGAAGTTCAAAAATTAGAGAATTCTGACATCTTCACAGTACTATATTGAAATTAAATTATTACAAAATATTTGACATATGACACTTCACTGTAACAGAGGAAGTACTTTGGTTAATGTCTTTTTAAATGAGGTCTTTGAAGCCTAGGAATATTTATCTATTTCTCATTAACTATCATTGGCAGTTTATAGTTTCCCTTAATTTTTATATTACTAAATGAATGAAAGTATAAATACAGAGGAATAAATAGGATGCATATCAGACAATATCATGTCAGACTTAATATATGAATTAGAATCCTATATTAATGTTCAAGAATTGTGAAATTGGCTTAAAATTGTTCCACATTGTCATAAGTATTAAATCATTTAGGATCCATTCACTAAAACAAATACTTAGAAGTATTTAATACATGAAATTTTAGGTGTTGATGGCTTTTAAAAAGCACAAAGTGGATGCTATGTATTAATTTATGGTTTATTAATTCCAGGAAACAGCTATTATAATTGAAATTTGGAGGCAATAAGAAGAGGTATTGATACCAGTACCTCTGAGCTTGGATGAAGCTTTCCGCTCAGCTGCTGTTTAGACCTTGAGGAAGGGTCGTGGCTCTCAGAGTATCTGAAACTCAGAGGATGGCTTAGATTTCAGCAGTGTTCAGACCTCTGGTGGCATGTCCCAACAGAGTCTGTGAACACCAAAATCTGCTGCTCCAATCTCTGAAGAGAGTGGTGAAATGATGAGAAGCTGTTAGCCACAGCCAAGTCTCTATTTCTGCTGGATTCACAAAAACAGTAACTGGAAAACAAGAAAGAATTTCCTTCTCTTCTCTCCAAATCATTCTAATCCCCCTTTCTCTTTCTTTCCCCCTTCACCTCAAATTCTTCCACTTACCAGAAACTAAGAGGAAGACAGCCAGCAAAGTTGTCTGGGAATGCATTGATTGTGTACAGTCTCAGAAGCAATCTCACAGCCCAAATATGGAAAGGAAGACATGGAAATGAGAAAAAAGGCAACAAACTCAAATTCTGAGGGATTTGCCCTCTACAATCCAGGAAGAGACTCTTTGTCATCTAGGGGAGATGAGAAGAGGAAAAAGGAATATGGCAGGGGTGGTGGTCACACACTGAGGTCTGAGCGAGTGAAGTTCCATGGATCCATACCAAACAGTAAATCTAATGTTTTCCCCATAATTTCTATGAAACAGGTAGCATTATGTTTTCCTTGGTTGTTTTAAGTCCTAGTAAATAAGATGAAGTTTCCCCGGGCAGCTTGTTTCAAAACGAATTTTCCTCATCAATAGAATATTTACTTAGCAGTTGGTGACATCTGTCATTTTGTAGAATTGAAAGGATGACTCAGAATTTAGGAAGGGAGTGAGTTGGAAACATACATGAATGAAGCATAGGGATATAGCTGTCACTTTTAACTTTACTTTAGCATTTATTGCCTGCCATCAAATAATGTGATATATTCAAAGTGTGTGTATGACCATGTAAAATATATGAAGAAACATTTTTTCCTGTAATAATATACCTTGGATATCATAGGGCTTCAGAAAATATTCTAATGCTGATTTTATCCAAGAAAACCAATCACCAATTGTAAACCTAATATTAGACAATATTAAACAGACAATTTCAGGGACAGAAGACCAAAACAAGAGAGAAATTTGACAAATGGAAGGTTTCTATTTTCAATATCTTAAATAATTTTCTGTGAGAATTCTGCTCAAGTACTTTGCCATATTTCCATTCAGTATTAATGTTTTCATAATGATTTGAAAGATGTCTTACATTTAAGAACATTAAATCCTAAGAATTATATTTGAAAATTTTCACACTTTGGTAGATGTCTTTTAATGTTACATACTATGATGTATTGATGTATAGTTTACTTTTTTTTTGTATTTATAGTCATTTTTTTGCAACTTAAAGAATAAAATCTGTAAAAATATGTCTTACCCACTCTATATTTTATATTAAATTTTCTCCTTTTAAAAAAACTGTGAAGCATAATTGTATTGGTTTTTATATGATTTTGTTTACATTTGCAGAAAGAATGATTGCTTATAAAATAATTTTCTAACTCATTTCCCAAATTATGCAATAATTTCCACAATACTATTTATTGAGAATCCTTTCCTTGTCTATTATTTTATGACATATCTGCTAAAATATATAATCTCCTTAAATAAACTTTGTTCTTATCATTGATATTTCCCCCAGTTTCTTGATAATATGACACAACAACTATCTCATTTCCTTTTTTTAAATATACTTTTTATTTATTTTTAAAAGATACTTAGATTACATAAATTGTTACTTAAAAAAATATAAAAGATTCTCATATGCCCCACTCCCCAGACCTCCAACTTTTTATCTCATTTCCTTTAATAAATACAAAATAGAAATATTTTCCTAATGCCATCTAACACTTAATCAACAAATGTTACTATAATGGAACCATGGTATTGTGTGAGGCAATAAAATACACCTTCTCTCTTCTATTAATCATTGCCATATTGTTTTAAATAGAATTGTCTTGTGCCTCTAGTTGGGTATTGTTGGAAAAGATGCTGAGACACAGAGCATAAAGGGTTAAGCATTTAAAAAGCATGCTTGCTGGTAGAGAAACATTAGTAAATGTCTCCAAGGACACTGCATACTACAAACATCAGTTGGAGGAGACAGAGTGGAATGAACACACCACTAAGATGTTATTGTTTGAATTCCCAAGGAAGATTGTCTGGGAACACAGAAACAGGCAGTGCTCTCATGCACCAAGCTGAGAATTAATGAAGGATGCGCTACTTTTCTTATTAGCTTTGTAGTATAAAAAGCAGCTTCAGCCTAAATAAACTTGCCTGCATTCCACATGGAGTGAGGTCCCCTGATCCCAATCTTTCCTTAGATCATTCCAGGCACTGTCTACCTCCACGTTGAATTACAACAGATGGTGCCCAACGTGGGGCACAACTAGTCTTTTCTCTGGATAAGTGCCATGGAAACAAGGACTTCTGGTTGGACAGTCCTTGCATTCTGTGTGGTGAGTCAACTAATCTTGATAATCAGGCTAATGGGTAATCAGTCGACTCGGTTAGAGGAATATTCCAAAGTTTTGAAGACCGTGTTAAAGAATACAGGGGTATCTGTGCCGAACCATGAGTTACTAAAACTCTGTTCTCTTGTACAAAAACATTGTTATTGGTTTCAGCCACAAGGGTGGAATGTGTTAAATTTGAAACAATGGAAAATAGCAATGAAATCATTGCGGCGAACTTACCAAGAAGGGGAAACAGTTCCTCTTCAAGTATGGTCTTATTTCTGCTGCTCTTGAAGCATTACAGTCAGATGAAAATGAAGATATTAAAATGGATACTGCTATTGCTAACACTGTAGCAGAACAAGCTAATGATAATTTTAATGAAAATATATATGAAAAAATTAATGAACAGGCAAAAACAGGTAAACTCATGTCTAATAAAAAGAAAAAAAGAAAAAGGGACTTTATGGATCTTTTCCAGCAGTCATTAAGCCGTCCGCTCCAAAAGATGATTTACTGTCTTTTGAACCAGCATTTGCGCCTCCTAAGGTATCTACTGATCCATTCTTTACAACATTTGATGACCCTCCAAAAGTTTCTGTTTTCATGCCAGCACCATCCTCTTCAAATATGAAAATAATTGAAATAAAGAAGGAAATTCAGAGGCTATGCAATACTTTCTTACTTTTCCAGTAACAGTAACTCAAATTTCAGTAGATGCTAACAATCCACAAGGGGGTGTACAATATGAGCATGCTCCTATTCCTTTTAAAACTATCAAAAAATTAAAACAAGCATGCACTCAATATGGTGTAAA
Organism: Tolypeutes matacus; assembly: GCA_026826555.1. Classification (NCBI taxonomy): domain Eukaryota; kingdom Metazoa; phylum Chordata; class Mammalia; order Cingulata; family Chlamyphoridae; genus Tolypeutes; species Tolypeutes matacus. The sequence goes on along the minus strand of JAKSZT010027144.1, from coordinate 736,906 downwards.
TTCTCCTTATACTCAAGAATTGGTGCAAGAAATGGCACAAGCAAACAAATTAATACCCTGGGACTGGGATTTGTTAGCTCAAGCTGTTTTTAATTCAGCAGAATTTTTACAATTTAAAACTTGGTGGGCTGATGAAGCTAATATTGTAGCACAACGAAATCAACAGCAAAATCCACCAGTGCCTATTACTGCTGAACAAATATTAGGAACAGGTCAATGGGCTGGGATTTCTCGCTAAGCTCAATATGATGATATTGCCTTTGTACAAGTGTGATTGTGCTGCCTAGCTGCCTGGTGATGAATCTCTACCCCTGAACAGGCTGTACAATCATTTCCAAAAATTGTTCAAGGAAATATTGAAACCTATGCTGAATTTGTAGCAAGGCTGGCAGATGTAGTTAAGAAATCAGTAACTCAATCTGATCTTAAAGAAATGCTTATTATAATGTTGGCTTTTGTTAATGCTAACAGTGAGTGTAAAAAGGCTTTATGTCCAATCAAGGCAAATAGAAGTACTTAACAAGATTATATAAAGGCATGCCAAGACATTGGGTCTAATACATATAACACGACCCTTCTTGTAGCTGCTCTAAAGGGACATAGTCCTATGATTAATAATTTAAATTGGGGAAGCGGTTGTGGCTCAATCAGTGGGGCTCCCGTTTACCATATGGGAGGCCCCGGGTTCGGTTCCCGGGGCCTCCTGGTGGGGGCAGGCCCGCCCGCACGGCGTGGTTGGCTGACCCAACGAGCGCGGGCAGCAAGGGGGGGATAAATGAATAGATAAATAAAATCTTAAAATAATAATAATAATAATAATAATAATAATAATAATAATAATAATAATTGCTTTAAATGTGGGAAACCAGGTCAAAAGTGTTTCAAAGAACAAGCTTATATATTACAGGTAACACAGATTCCAGAAAAAATCTTAAAAAGAGTAAAACAAAAGATGTGAAATGATGGAGGGCTTGAAGACAGCCAAACCAAAGGAGTGAAAATTATGGGTAAAATTAGTAAGCTTTATGTTTCTGTTAGTGTGTCATAATTCTTTTTGTATTTGTCTGTTTGTTCAGTGTCAATGTATATTTTAATACCTCTGGATGGTAATATTAAATTGATAAATGAAGATTATTATAAGAGCTCTACTCAAGTGGCCAAAAATTAAATAAGTGCTAATATTAATAAATAAATATGGATATTAGTTTAAAATAATAAAAATAGCTATACTCGAATCATTATTCTAACAAGTTTGTTTAATGTTGATGGTAATTATATGTTGTCAGAAGTTTGCTTGAAAATAGTTTCCAAAATAATTGTGGTAACTTAAGTATGGAAGGTATATAGAATGTGCTTTTATTATTAAAGAAAAAAAGGTAATTTTACCCTAAAATAAAATAACTAGTTATTAAAACAAAATAAAATGTGGGACAAAACCTGAATAAATATAAAAGCACAAAAGGCTTGTAAAAAAGGAATTTTGGGGGTCAAAGCTAAGTAAAATTTAAGCAGTCTATAAAAATTTAAAAGCTTTAATATCAAACAATATAATAATATAAAGTTAAAGTTTTATTCTTTCTCAAAGTTTCTCAAGTCAGTAGTCTGTTTTAGTAAAAGTTTACAAAGTTTTTCTCCCAAATAATCAGTATGCAATAAAGAAAGTCTATTGTATCAGAATAGCTTCTTGTACTTTAACCTTATCGTTTACATGGAGAAACAGGTCTTATCACTTAAAAAAAAAAAACACAATGTTCGAACCTGCTTTCTCAAAGTCAAATTCTGAAGTGTAGCTTTATTTCAAACTGTTACAAATAATTTGGTATTTTACCTAAAAAAAAAAGGTAAAATACTAAAATAGTTAAGTTCATGTCATATAAGTTGAATGAAGTATTTAAAACTGTTGTATAATTGAAAAAATTTTTCTAATTTTATAACAATTAAAGTTATATGAATAAAAAGTTCATATGAATACTTTAAAAGTGTATAAAATTCCTGAAAATATAATAATGTTTCAATATAGTATTAAATAAAATATAATGTTATTAATCATAATTTTTAGTTATAACTACAAAAAAAAAAAAGCAGCCATTAGAGGCTGCCGGGGTAGTGCATAACAATAAAATATAGTAAAATAAAATAACATCCCCACAGCATGCAGGGGTCCCAAATATTGCTAGTTGTTGCAAAAAATTAATATCCAGTTATGTCACTATCACTTTGTTTTAAAACTTGCTAAAGCTTTCTTTAATATTTTCTTTAAAAAGTCAAGCCAGCCCACATTCCCCTTCCTGTAAAATAGCCAACAATAAATCAAGTTTATATTCAACACAGTAAGCAACAGCCCCAATTCTAATTATAATGTTAACAACAAAACCAATACAAGTATTAAAATTACAAGTTAATGTATTACTCCACAGCCCAAATAGAAAATACTAATTTGTTTTTACCTGTGCCTCAAACTACATAAAATAAAAAAGAAATTGAGGTCATTCTAATCATGCTACTAAGAATCTTAAATGCTTAAGAAATACAAGTTTATTCATTGGATTTCTGTTGTTTTATAATTTACTATAGTTATGAATTATGTATAATACACTTAAATACTAATCAAAACTTTAATACAATACATTGCATACTTAAGTAATTTAATAACTTGTATGTTACACATAAAGGTATTTTATTAAGTATATATATAAATCTCTTGTTTTGAATTTGAACAGTCCTGAAACAATGTATGTTAAAAAAAGTTTGGTAAGTATTGTTCAAGCCTAAAAGTAAAGCATCATACAGAAAATTTTGTTACTCAACAAACCAATGCCTTGCTAGTTAACACTTTTCACATTTCAGGAAAAATATTGGAAATTAAAATAGTAAGCACATCAAGGATGTTTTATAACAAATTTAAAAAGATAAAGTGCATTTCAACGGGTGTTGCATTCCTTCCTGGGGGAGCTGGCCACTCTCCCAGGGACTGATGCATAAACCTTAAAATGTACTGCCCAGGGAGTGTTGTGTTCCTTCCTGAGGAGGCTAGCCCCTTCCTAGGGAATTAGCAAAAAAGTTGGCATCTATAGTATCAAATTCATTAATCCTAAACACAGTCAACAAAAACTTTAGTATCAGTTGCTACTTCAACACTTCCCAACTAAAAGCTAAATATTGATAAGTATATATATGTAAGACTGCTCTATTTATCTGTCATTCTGTAACTTTGTTCAATATTGACTTAATCTTTTAATTAGTTATATTATTTATGTTTCTCTAATTGTCAGTATAAGCTTATTAAACTAAATATACATATTAACATTTATCTTGTATCTATCCAAGACTCTAGCCAAAAATAAACCAAGTATATCACTGTATCCCCTGATTTAGTAAGCATGTAAATGTATGTATACTTATCATAAAAAATTAACAGTTAAACCTTTATAAATGCTAAAAAAAAGGGGGGGGGAATGGTGAGGTGCGGGAACAATTATATCAAGCATTATTTAGAATCATATATACATCAGCAGCAGAGCATTTCTGGCAAAAAACAGGCAAAAATACAGAAACAAATATTGGACAACTAGTTTATTGAAAGCATAAAAATAATAATAAATTAGACAAGGCAGAAGTTAAGTTAGGATAGAGGGTCGAGGTTTTGCTTTTATCATTACAGATAAGGGAGACCAGCTTTGGGTCCTGTCCAGACATCTGAAACCTAGACATAAACAAGCCGAAGTAGCTGACCGAAAAGCAGAAAAGATGGAAACTTCTAAAAGGCAGAATGTCACTCTAACACAGTTATTCCTTGCTATGCTTACCTTGATTACCACAGTAATAAGTAGTGCACCTTCACATAATTATACATATTGGGCTTATATTACTAATTCACTTCTTTTAGAATTGTTGACTTGGGGGGACAAATCCTACCCTGTTTATATTAATTAGTCTTTTCATTTTCCTGGGCCCATTGATTCTCGCCTTCCTCTAAAACCTGAGGAGGAAGGGAAATTTATTGAAAATTTAACCTTGCCTTTTCTTGAAGGACTTATCTGCATAGGATCTATCGATCCATGTATTTATTTTTTATTTTTTTATTTTTTTTTT
>JAKSZT010027144.1:659616-732414 GCA_026826555.1 Tolypeutes matacus | reverse complement strand
TTTTCTTGTCTCAGTGCTCGTGCAAGTACTTCTAAGACAATGTTAAATAGGAGTGGTGATAGTGGGCATCCTTGTCTTGTTCCCGATCTCAGAGGGAAGGCTTTTAGGATTTCACCGTTGAAAATGATGTTAGCTTTGGGTTTTTCATATATACCCTTTATCATTTTCAGAAAGTTTCCATCTATTCCTATCTTTTGTAGTGTTTTTATGAGGAAAGAGTGCTGTATTTTGTCGAATGCTTTTTCGGCATCTATAGAGATGATCATGTGATTTTTTTCTTTCAGTTTGTTTATGTGGTGTATTACATTGATTGATTTTCTTATATTGAAACATCCTTGCATACCTGGGATGAAACCCACTTGGTAATGGTGTATAATCTTTTTGATATGTTGTTGAATGCGATTAGCAAGTATTTTGTTAAGGATTTTAGCATCTAGGTTCATGAGAGAAATTGGTCTGTAATTTTCCTTTCTTGTGGTATCTTTATTTGGTTTTGGTATTAGGGTAATGTTGGCATCATAGAATGAGTTCGGTAATATTCCTTCTACTTCTATTTTTTGGAAGAGCTTAAGTAGAATTGGTGTTAGCTCTTTCCGGAATGTTTTGTAGAATTCAGCTGTGAAGCCATCTGGTCCTGGACTCTTCTTAGTTGGGAGGTTTTTAATGACTGAGTCTATCTCTTTAATTGTAATTGGGCTGTTGAGTTCATCTATTTCTTCATTCATCAATGTCGGCTGTTTGTGGGTTTCTAGAAACTTGTCCATTTCCTCTAAATTGTCATTCTTGTTGGCATATAATTTTTCAAAATATCCTCTTATGATACTCTTTAGTTCTGTGGAGTCAGTAGTGATAGCACCTTGCTCATTCCTTATTTTATGTATTTGCATCTGTTCTATCTTTTTCTTTGTTAGTCTGGCTAAGGGTTTGTCAATTTTGTTGATATTCTCGAAGAACCAGCTTTTGGTTTTGTTTATTGTTTCCAGTGCTTTCTTATTCTCTATTTCATTTAGTTCTGCTCTAATCTTGGTTATTTCCTGTTTTCTACTTCCTTTAGGTTTAGTTTTTTGTTGTTTTCCAATTCCTCCAAGTGTGCAGTTAGGTCTTCAATTTTAGCTCTTTCTTCTTTTTTAATATATGAATTTATGGCTATGAACTTCCCTCTCAGGACGGCTTTCGCTGCATCCCATAGGTTTTGATATGTTGTGTTGTTGTTTTCATTAGTTTCAAGGTAGTTACTGATTTCTTTTGAAATTTCCTCTTTGACCCACTGTTTGTCAAAGAGTGTGTTGTTTAAGTTCCATATCCTTGTGCCTAACCTGTTTCTCTGGCCCTTATTGATTTCCAACTTCATTCCGTTGTGGTCAGAGAAATTACTTTGTATAATCTCAATCTTTCTGAATTTATTGAGTGTTGTTTTGTGGCCTAGCATGTGGTCTATTTTGGAGTATGTTCCATGTGCACTGGAGAAGAATGTAAATCCCGCTGTATTTGGGTGTAGTGTTCTGTATATGTCTATTAAGTCCAAATTTTCTAATGTATTGTTGAGTGCCTTAGTTTCTTTATTGATTCTCTGCCCAGATGTTCTGTCTAATGATGATAGTGGTGCGTTGAAGTCCCCTGCTATAATTGTAGAAGAATTTATTTCTCCTCTTAGTTTTCCCAGAGTTTGCCGCACGTATTTTGAGGCACCTCGATTAGGTGCGTAAATGTTGATGATTGTTCTCTCTTCTTGAGAGATTACTCCTTTTACTCATATGTAGTGTCCATCTTTGTCTCTTACAATAGTTTTGCATTTAAAGTCTATTTTTTCTGATATTAGAATAGCTACTCCTGCCCTTTTTTGTCTATTGTTAGCTTGTAAAATGGTTTTCCAGCCAATCACTTTCAGCCTCCTTGAATCCCTGGACCAAAGGTGGGTTTCTTGTAGACAGCATATAGATGGATCATATTTTCTTATCCATTCTGCCAATCTTTGTCTTTTGATTGGTGAATTTAATCCATTAACATTCAGTGTTATTACTCGTAACGAATTTCTTACTTCAGTCATTTTTTCTTTGGGTTAATGTATGTCATATGTTGTTTTGTCTCTCTTTTTGAGTTTTCAGTTGTTTTTAAACTCTCCTCCAACTCTCTCTCCTTTGTTTTTTCCTTTCAACTTGTAGAGATTCCTTTAGTATTTCTTAAAGTGCTGGTTTCTTCTTGACATACTCTTAATTGCTGTTTATCTGTGAATATTTTGAACTCTCCATCATTTTTGAATGCCAATTTTGCTGGATAGAGAATTCGTGGCTGGAAGTTTTTTTCTTTTAGTGTTTTGACTATGTCATACCACTGTCTTCTTGCCTCCATGGTTTCAGCTGAGAAATCAGCACTTAATCTTATTGTGCTTCCCTTGTATGTGATGGTTCTCTTTTCTCTTGCTGCCTTGAGTATTTTCTCTTTGTCTTTACCATTGGACAATTTGACAAGTATATGTCTTGGAGTTGGCCTGTTGGGATTTATACTATTTGGGGTGCACTGTGCTTCCTGGATCTGCACATCCATCCCTCTCAATAGAGTTGGGAAGTTTTCAGCCATCACTTCCTTCAACACTCCTTCTGTTCCCTTTCCCTTCTCTTCTCCTTCTGGGATGCCCATAATGCATATGTTTGTGCATCTTGCATTATCGGTTAATTTCCTGAGACCATACTGGATTTTTTCTATCTTTTTGTCTATCTTTTCTACAATCTCTTTGATTTCAACTGTATTGTCTTCATTGTCTCTAATTCTTTCCTCTGCCAGTTCAATTCTGCTGCCATGTGAGTCCAACGTCTTTTTCATTTCTTGACTTGTGTCTGTTTGCCATCATATCCATTACCTTTTTAGGTGTGTTATCTATTTCTTCAATATGTTCTCCCAGTGTCTTCTTTATATCCTTAATCTCTTCCTTCAGTTCTTTAAGTTGGTCCATGATATTTGTTTGGATAGCTTTGATTAGTTGTTCAATGTACTGCATTGCTTTCTGGTTTTTATTTTGTGCATTAGACTGGTCCATGTTTTCCAGTTTCTCAGAGTCATTTGTATTTTTCTGTTGCCCTCTGGTCATCATATTATCTTGATGGGTTTGTTCAGTTGATTATCTTTTCCTATGCTCTAGAATTTTATTTAGCTGTTGGTTCTGCATGTGATTTAAGTTTTCTCTTTGGCAGTTTTTCTTCTTATTTTATTTCCTTGCTTCTTTCCATGTTCCCTTGAAGGCAACAGGTTAGGGCCAGAGGAATCAAAAGATGTAAGGAAGGCAGAATGATAATAGAAATATTGATAAAAGTTAGAAGAGGGGCAAAATGAGACTTAATGAGATGAATATTTAACTTGTGTAGGCAGTGTAGAGTAGTAGGAAAAAATATGGTGTTCCTACAATGGACTGGGAAAACAAATGGAGGAATATATGTATATAGTGATTTAGAAGACTAGAATTATGAGGAGGGAGAGAAATAGTAGAGAAAAGTCTGAAAGGAAAAAGTTAATACTAATAAAAAAAAAAGAAAAAAGAAGAAGAAGAAAACAAAATAGATGGGATAGAAATTGACACCCTTAAGTTGTGGGCCTATGAAAAAAATGTTGTCTCTAAGAGCCACAACAGAAAACAGAAGGCAGAAAGTTGCAGGAAGGATAAGTGATAGTTTGTAATACAAAATCAATATATACAGCGAGTGGGAAATTACTGAATAAGAAGCCCAGCAAAGAAGTGACCAGCTGGCAGCACCTATTTAAAAAAAAAAAATAGAAGGAAAAAGGAAGGGGGGAGGAAAACAGGAATAATAGCAATAGACCAGAAAGTAACAGAGAGAAACCAAAGATCCACACAGGCAAGCATTCAAACAGAGCTAATGGGGGTCAATGATTCCCCTAGGGTCCACGTGGATCCTTCCTGCCTACTTGTGTTTATCAATGAATTTCCCCACAGGGTGCTATATGCAGGTCCTGAAGCAGCTTTTAGCTATTAAACTAAATTAAAATGAATTTATTTTTCATTTGTTGAGGTGACCTCATTTTTTTTAGCCAAATGCAGGACCCAAAATAATTCCTCCTTTAGACCAACCCCCTTACGGAAGGGACCCTAGCTGGGCCCGTGGAAACTAATCAAGCACGTCCCACTTTCCGGACTCCCCAGTTTAGCTGAAGCTCTGATGTTAGTCAGTGAGGAGTGCTAAAGACGGCGTGTTCCGCCCCTTCTGGCGCCAAGCTCCAGCGTCACCGGGCTGCTCATTAAATCAGTTTGAGTGCAGATTCGCGTCTGCTCTCAGCCTAATGGTGCTTCAGGTCAGCTTATCTGCTCCCCAAAGCTCTGGGGCGGTGCAGGCAGGCAGATCAATGTCTAAAAATATAAAATACCCTTCCCTGTCTTCCAACTGAACCCTCCCTTTTTGGGAAGTGTCCCTTCCTCCTGGCTCCGCAGTGGCCTGGGTCTTATCCCTGGGTGGCTAGGGAAATCAGCTGCATTTCCCAACCAAAATCCCCCCTCCAGTTCACTGGAGCTGATTAGCTCATTTGCTCTGTTCACACAAGTTCCAAGGGGCGCCAGGCAGCCAGATCCCCAGAAAATAAAACTTTTTCGCCCCACCCACAGCTCCAAATGGCCATTTTATTTAATTTTTTTTTTCCCCTAACTGTGGGACTCAGCCGCCTGTGCCAACCTCCACCGGCAGCCTCAAAACTCACGAATCTCCACTGTTCGGTCCACGCCGCCGATCCGCGCAGATAGATGTCCCAAGCTTCTCACTCCACGCGTGCACAGCACAGAACCCTGGGCAGGACCCTGTCCACAATCCGCCTTGCTCTGGGAGCTTGCAGTGTGCGCCCTCCTACACTAACGCCCCAGCATCATCTTTTTTTTTACTCCTCCTCGTTCCATGTATACAGCCCCCAAATCTTAGTACAATGTGATTAATCGCATACATGCCATATTTCATATGAAGTTGTGCTCTTTAATAATTCCTATAGAATTGTAAAGAGTCAGGCATTATAGGGATACCTAAACCTAATGTAAACACAGCCATAAATTGAAAAATTAGTAATTCAACAAAAACAACTAATGAAAGTTATCATTATTTTTGGAATTTTGGGGACGTCATAAGTATAAATACGTCACTAAATTGGACTCATCAGGGAAGATTTATCCCACAACTATGGAACACTAAACAAAACTGAAAATTATTTGTGGAAATTATTTTTGGGAACTAGCCCAATTTTTAAATGGCAAGGCAGTAAAACTAATATTACCAGTTTTAAAAAAATAATAATCCACTTAATTTCTTAAAGTATGTGTACAGGATCCCATTGTATTTATAGTAGGAACAGTGACCATTAATCAAACATGGTTTTTCTGCATCATTTGCTCCCTTTACACTTGTGTATCAGAATCTGTTTTACCGGAGAGTTCTACTGCAGTTCTAATGGGAAAATGGCATCATGGAATATGGCTTCCAGGTCGCATGAATCACTGCTGGCAGTCTTTGCCTGAGAGCCAAATCCTTTGGCACTTTCTAAATCATAATTTGAAAAGAACCAAACATTTAATTGGATTAATTGTAGCTGCTGTATTAGGGCTTATAAGTATTATTACAGCTGCTGCTGTGGCAGAAACTGCCCTACATAACAATATGTTAAAATTTTGCATCATAATGCTGGTGAGCTATGGCATAGTCAGGCATATATTGATGAACAAATTAATAATAGGCTTAATGACTTAAAGATGGCTGTTACACAAATGGGAGATCAGGTATTTAATCTAAAGTTAAAACAAGGTTTGAAGTTTGATTGGAATAAAAGTGCTTTTTGTATCACTCCTCTCCCATACAATGATTCCCAATATAAATGGGAAAAATGAAAAATCATTTAATAGGTCATCACACAAATTTATCTATAGAAATTACAGATTTGCCAAAAAGGATTTTGCGCATGTTTCAGAATCAACTTACTATGATTCCAGGTAGCAAATTTTGGCAATCAGTAACATATTGATTAAATAAAATAACCCCTTACATTGGTAGAAATCAATCTCTACTTACTAATGTCAGTGTAGTGATCATTGGTGCTCTGCTATTCTTAACTGTATTAGGAGGCATTTGCAAAGCCCTGCTGTCCCGCATTAACGGCTGAAAAAGCCAGCATGCTAATAACTTGATTCTGCTTAAAACCCTTGACTCTCAAACCTCTGTCCATGGAGCTTGGCTTGTGGCCAGTGACGGGTAAGACCTTCAGAGGAGGGCAACCTAAGACAGGCACAGTCACCCTGGACAAAAAACAAAAAAAGGGGAATTGTTGGAAAAGATGCTGAGAGCCAGAGCATAAAGGGTTAAGCATTTAAAAACCATGCTTGCTGGCAGAGAAACATTAGTAAATGTCTCCAAGGACACTGCATACTGCAAACATCAGTAGGAGGAGGCAGAGCAGAATGAACACACCACTAAGATGTTATTGTTTGAATTCCCAAGGAAGATTGTCTGGGAACACAGAAACAGGCAGCACTCTCATGCACCAAGCTGAGACACTAGTGAAGGACACCCTAATTTTGTTATTAGCTTTGTAGTATTAAAAGCAGCTTCAGCCTAAATAAGCTTGCCTGAATTCCAAATGGAGTGAGGTCCCCTGATCCCAGTCTTTCTTTGGATCATTCCCGGCACTGTCTACCTCCACATTGAATTACAACAGGGTACAATAGTTATCAGTGGAAGGAGGGCATTTTTAGACCAGAAATCATTAAACGTCACATTGAAAAGAACATTTTGATGAGCTCCTTGTATACATATTTTCTATAAGTGTTCATCTTATTTGGTATTCACATTCAACGGAATTGATAACCATATCAGCATTTGTCATCTTAGACTAAAATTTGCTTTTGCAAAGAAAAATCAATAACCAGCAAAAAATGATGTTCAGAATTCAAAAACTAACAAATATTTCAATACAAAATCTGTTGTTTAATTCCTGAGGAAACAGTCTAGAGGGTTAAAATGATTTATATTCTGCAGGTTGAATTAATTCTGAAATCTAAAATCCACCCAGTTGTTTAATTCTTTTGGAGTCATTTTAATGCTATTTGTATTATAATCAGAATCATCTTTACAAATGTAAGAATTAGAGGTAGTTCAAGATATTATAGGCCTAGGGAAAACCACACCTAAAACTGCTAAAGTTAAAATGGGCATACCTCATTTCATTGAATTTTGCTTTATTATGCTTTTCAAATATTGCTTGTTTTTATAAATTGAAGATTTGTGACAATTCTGCCCTGAGCAAGTCATTTTAAATTGAATTTTAATAACTCACTCTAGGTATGAATGCTTTTCAATTCACGATTATTTGATTCTTACACTAAAGATATAAGTTCAGTAGAGTAGAAGATAAAATAAGAGTGGAGAGCCGGCCTGGCTGCCGCAGTTACTACACAGGACATAAGCAATGGACCTGCTCTTACTCTTAGCGTGAAGAGCACTATAGTTTGCCTCCAATGTTTCAGATGAAGAAAATAAGTCTCCAAGTCTGTTTTTTTTTTTTTTAATTTATTTTTATTGTGGGTAAAAATCAAAATTCTCACAATACATACAAACATTTGTAAAATGATATATAAATATATATGCATATATGTGTATTTGCTTACAAAAATGTTGTATATATATATATATATATATATACATATATTTTAAGAGGTGCTTAGATTACCCCCAAGAAATTATAACAGGTCTGTTTTAATAACACTTAATAACATGCATTCTTGGGTAGACATAGAAATGGAGGAGGAGAATAAAAAGGTGAAAGAGAAATTGTTTCTGATCTTCAGGAATCCATACTCTAGTGGGAGAGAAACCACATAAATGTATAAAGATATTAGCACAACACACTGTGGTCTGAAAAATAAGAATGAACAATGAACAGAAATTGTGGCTGTCAAATAATACAAACTTGGCCCAGAGGAGTCAGCCTTCATATTTAGCAGTTTTTTGTTATGTATCGATTTTGTATCTCACAACCCATAACCTTTATCTTATCTTTGCATTTGCTTCAAGTAATTTTCCTTAAAGACATATATTTTCACAAAACTGTACTCACAGTAGATACCATTTCATGTCCATTTTTACAATTACGGTTATAATAAATTTTTTCATGCTGTGAATCATTATATTTCTATTATGTCTATATCTCAGCATTATTTATTGGATGAATTCACTCAAATTGATGAAACATTGCACAAATATGCAGTTTTGTAGAATTGGGAATATCATTAATTTGGACTTATAGCCTTCAAAATCATGTGTTTTCATTTTCTTGCTGCATAAACAAAAATTGGTGCACAGTGTTGAGGATAGGAGAAGTCCAAAATCAAGCTTCAGCCAGGTGATGCTTTCTTCCAAAAGATGAAGCCTGCTGGGATTAGTGGCCAATGAATGTGGGTCCTTAGCTTTTTCATCACATGACAATGACCAAGGACATTTCTTCTCCTTTCCTTCCAGGTTGTGTTGACCTTCACCTTCTGGCTGCTCCCCATGGTTTTCTCTGTCTTTGTCTGAGGTTCATTCTGCTTAAATAGAGCTTCAGTAATATGAATTAAAGTCCGGCCTGTTTCAGTTGAGCCATCCCTTAACTGAAGTATCATTGTGAAGCAATATTACTTACAACTCCCATCAAAATACAGACCAAGTCTAAGTACAGGTCTAAACTGGGATACACAATTCAATCCACCACACAATGAGACAATAATTTCTAGTTGTTTATGCCAAACAGTTTGTAGTATTTGTCATATTATATAATGTGAGGATGGCTTCATGAAAATTGCATGATAATTTGAAGCAAATATGAAAAAATGCTGTGAATAGTAGACAATCTATATGTTTATCAGGGATTTAGAATCATGGCAATAAAAATAGAAGCCCTCATAATACTGGTTCTAGCCCAAGATGTAATTTCTTCTGGGGACATTGAGAAAATAAATTCTCAACATTGTCTATCTGATCCTGAAAGTACATTAAGAGATACTTTGTGCCTAACACTCTTGGCAGAAGATAACTAAGTAGCAGAGGAACCTGAAAGTTGGATCTTCCCACTTCCCCAGTGATGTATTATAAGAAAATTATTATTAAGAATTGTGAATTCATAAGCTTTCTAATCAATAGTATCTGCTGTTTTAGCATAGAACTGTGAATGATTAATTTGTCCTTTGTCCTTTGGAATGTTATAAAGTTGCTATGCAGGCAACCCCATCATCTATTACCCAAAAACAAATGTTTAGAAGCAGCAAGTCACCAGACGTGATATTTACACATCCTGTTTGTATCCCCTGTAAAACTAAAAGCTAAAACCTTTATGTTCCTGTTCAGTGTACCATAAATAGAATAGAACAAAGAACCCTGGAGACACTATGTCTCTCCTGTGGAGGGATGGCCACCCCACACCTGATGGATTCATTTACTTTTGATGAGATAGTTCCTCAGGAGTTGCAAGATTCATTGGAGAGCTGGGGTTTGGAACCCCACAGAAGGGATGATCCCTAAGCTGTCAGTCAGAACTCACTCAGGAGGGGACTCTCTACCTGGAACGATTTTTTCAAATGGGACACTGATAGGCTGCAAAGGGGCTCCCCAGCCACATGAGAGTTCAGATGTTGTATTTCTCCCTGATTAGGTGAGTAGTTGTATATACTTTCATTTTTTCCCTATGTCTTTTTTTTTTTTTTTTTAAGATTTTATTTATTTATTCATTTATCCCCCCCTTGCTGCTTGTGCTCGCTGGGTCAGCTAACCACGCCGTGCGGGCAGGCTTGCCTTCACCAGGAGGCCCCGGGAACTGAACGGGACCTCAGTATGGTAAACGGGAGCCCTACTGATTGAGCCATAGCCGCTTCCCTTCCTATGTCTTTAATTAATTACTCTTCTTTTTTTGTGATTGCTCAATTGTTATAATCATTTAATATAACCTGAAACTCATTTGATTGAATAAATCTGCCTTTGCCTAGCATTTAGTGTTTTTGCCTCTTCCTTGGCAAAACACCCAGTGTGGTTAGTGCCACCAAGGGGTGGTTATGACTCAAAGAGCCTAGGAGCATGGAATTCATTTAGGAAATGTTTTGATTATAGTAAAAGATGAATTTTGAGTCTCTATAATTAGAAATAGAACAAAGGTGGTCTCTTCTCAAAGTGAATTCCCTGCTTCAAGTCTGCCTCACCCTCCCACATTCCTCTCTGGGTCTTATCTAACCCTCCCACATTCTTGCTTGAATCCTAATCACAATAAGTTAAACCCCACATTCCTACACTCCCTACCTGTAGCTCATCTCCCTGACATCAGTTAAGGTGTCATTCCATAATTGGGCTAGTTTTCATAGTTTTCTTTGTGCTTAAGATTGTAAGCCCTTAGTCCCTGGCCAATGGGGAAATGGGTGAGGCAGGGAGGGAGGGAACTGGGACATTGTGTCAGGGTCAGCATATCTTTATTCTCGCACTGAGCGCATGTGTCCCCCCCCCCTACTTTCTTTAGTCTGGGAGTGTTACTTGCTTTGAGAGATCTGAAGTAAAGGCAACAGATTTTCTCTAGGGTCCTGGTGCAACAGGGTGTTGAAGTAAAGAGAGGGGTCTTAGCATATCCACTGAACAAGCTCTCCAGAGCCTGGAGGCAGTCTGCTTTTGTTTGCAGATTCTGAGAAAATATGGATATTCTTTTGCATGTATGATATCTAAAAGATGCCTGTGGTTCAAGTAGCTCTTCATTAAAAAAATCAATTTGGGGAAATTTCCAGCCACTGCAGACATTAATAATTTGGGTATTTGGGGAAGGGAAAGCAGAATCTTTCCACTGAAATGCATATAGAAGATTTGGCTTAGCTTGACTCCCCAAATGCATGTTCTAAAAAACTTTCCTGGGAATGGACAACATAGAAAGCCCCTAACCTGAGAGTTTTCAGGTTTCTCCCTAATTCTGTGAAGTTTTAGAATAACTTTATAAGGGAAAGTAGGCAGGTATTTAAATTAAATTCACATGAAATGAATAAGATGAGACTTATGAAGAAAACAAGCAAACAAACAAAAACCAGTTCCAAATAAGATCTTAAAGAATGCAAAAAATATTAAGACAAAAAGAAACATAACTGAGAAGGGATTTTAAGGAAGAGGAATTTAGGTACCACCTCCCTGTATTAAAGGTACTATTTTTTTTTCTTAATCTATACTTTTGACAAAATTTCGGAAAAAGAAACCATGATATTACATCTACACATTAATTGTAAGTTGAATTTGGAGAGCAGAAATATTAAAATCTATCAGAATTAAGGAAATATGGGAGTCTTTATCATATAAAGTTGAATATAAACATCCCCAATTCAAGAGGTTATTTGACCATATCAGGTGGCATTTTTGATTGTCAGGACTGGGTTGGGTGCTGCTACTGGAATCTAGTGGGTACAGGACAGGGACACTGCACATGATATAATACAAAGACAGCTCCCCACAACAATATCAATAAAACAAAATATCAATAGGGCTGAGGTTGAGATACCCACAAATAGGACATTAAAAGTACCTTTATAATAGTGATGATTGTCTATAAAAAGTCTTTCTTCTGACTTGTTCTTAAATCCTTGTGTCCCTGAACAGCAGGAGCTTTGAAAGTCCTCATCTTTGCATGGCATCTCAGGCCTTCTGTGTTGGAACATCTAGAACCTGTCTATTGAGTTTCAGAATCAGAGATGTCCTTACCAGAAGTGGTAGTCTAGTAGGAGATTGTCATTTTAGGGACTCTGACTAAGGGGATTCTTTTTTTTTTTTTTCCCTTTATTTTACCGGGAGGTCCCAGGGATCAAACCCAGGTGCCTCCACATGGCAGACGGATGCCCAACCATTTGAGGCACAAACGCCCCCTCAAGGGGATTCTTGACATGTGGAATTTACAGCACTAAAATGAGAAAGTCCACATCTTTTGAGCGGGTGATGCTGAGATTCTCAGTTGCCCTAGGTTTCTCAGATTTAGCAAATAAAAATATAAGATCCCCAATTTAATTTGAAATTCATGTAAATAATGAAAACAATTTTAAATATGAATGTACTCCAGATAATATTTTTGACATGCTTACTCCAAAAAAAAAAAAAAAAAAAAAAAAAAAAAATCATTCTCCATCTGAAAGTCAAATGTAATTGGTTGTCCTATATTTTATTTAACTTAATCTGGGCAGCAATATACAAAATCACACCACACTTTCTGTATTAAGAACTTGTTTATCATAAATGTGTGTAGAGTGTAGTATCACCATAAGATTCTCATCCATCTTTTAAACAAATAATAAAGGTATACAATGCATATTCTAGATCCCTTGAAGGGAGAGAAGATTGTGGAGCCTAGAAAAGTTAGGTAACTCTGTCAATATTTAATACTTTTTTGCATACTTAATTCTGAATGAAGATATTTCTCTAAATTCCATTCCCTTATGGATTATCTTGACACAGCACTTTACATCCTCTCTGTGACTTTAAACAATTTCGTTGGACTAATTTCCAAAGTTTTATACTCTAAAGTTTGTCATATAATTGATTAAAAGAATTAGCACAATGAAGCATTTCTAAATGGAATCTTTATATAATGAGTTTTAATATTTCCCACTGTAATAATGAGCAAAGCATAGAGAGATAAGTTCATTCCTGGGAGTAGGGGGATGACAGTTGGAGCTGTAGGTAGATTATCTAATATCTTTATTTCATTTGGAAACTCATGACTTCCTTGGACTTCCGCTTGCTCATCTGTAGAATGAGGCAGTTAAATAGATATTCTTTGTTGGAAAAAATAAGGCAGTATTGACCTTGATGTCAGATTTACTGCGTCAAAAGAGGAAGAATGGGAAAGTGGAAAACTGCCATTTAAAGTATTGATTTAAGTTATACGAAAAGGGTTATTTTTTCATTACATTATAATATATGCCTATCATTTTTATTTAGAAATTAGACTAGTTACAGAAGTTACTTTAGATGTTTTCACTTTTCATTAGTTTATGTAGAAAAGACATATACAGTTATTTCATTTTCTTCCTGAAACTCATGAAATTCAATGAGATTAGAATGTCTTCCATGAGGATTTGATTGCATGTTATCATCCATATTGCTTGATTAATAATTACCACAATTCCTAGTCTTTAAAATTACATTTGAGAACATAAACAGAATTAAGATTTACAGTTCTTGAGAAAGTATAATTAATTAGTATTTCTATTTCTGAAATTTTCCAGTCTTGAATACTTAAAACAAATCAGGATTATGAAAGAGGTCTAGTTTGTTTCACCTTGTGCTCTAAATGGATTAGTTAACCATTCTTCACATTTCCATCATGTTCTTAAATATTTTGTTTTCAAAATTAATTTTGATATTCCATCAACACAAAATATATTTCTGGCAAAGAGAAGTATAATTTCTGGGGCCACATTTGCCCTCTCAGCCATCTCAGATTATCCAGAATCGAAGTTTCTTATCTTCTTGATATTTCTGGTAATTTAATATATTATTGTTGTAAGGAATAATGGAATGATGGAAATCATCAAAATTAAATCTCAAACTGCACACCCCCACGTCTTTTCCTCATCCATCTCTCACTTGTTGATAGATGCTATTCTTCCATCACTGCTCCCAAATTGTTGGTGAGCCTACTTGAAGAGGATGGATCCATTTCATTTTTAGGATGTGTAGTACAATTACTTATCTTTTATAACATTTTCTGTGATGAATCCTTTGTATTAGCTGTGATGACCTATGACTGGTTTGAGGCTTTTGTAACCCTCTACTTTACACAGTTGCCATGTCCCAGAAACTGTTCTCTTCTATCCATATCGGACAGATATGTGCAATGCTGTGCAATGCTGGTAGTTGTATCATAGAAATGGGGAGTCGCCTGTTCCTTGATACTCACATAGCTCTGCTTAAAATAATCTTTTTGTGATTTGACACAGTCACTTCTGTCTGTTTTCTTCATTACTTTCTCTCTCTTGTTCTTATATTTTTCTCAATCTGTTGCTTTTCATCCTTGGCATGAAAAGAGATGAGATGAGCACACCACTCATCATTTCACCTTCTTACAGTTTCAACATTGCAACTGTCTGAAGATGTATTCAGCCAATGGGTGGTGCAAAACCTTCTGCACTTGTGCCTCACACCTGACTACCATCACAATCATCAAGACCTCATCCTTTTGCTCTACTGTGTCCCCAAATCCAAAATATTCACCTCAAAGTGGTCTCTGAAATTTACACATGGAGATCCCTGTGTTTGAGTCCTTTAATCTACAGTAAGAGAAATAGGGATATCAGCAAAATAGTCAGGGAAAAGTTAACAAATTATTTTTTATCTGGAATGCATAAATCAGATAATTTTTTTCTTCAGTTATATTATATCACGTCTTCTGAACATAATCATCACAAACACTCAATGCTAGAGGTCAACAGTTACAAGATTAATTTTACTTCTACTTTTAAATTGATAAAAATGCTGAGAAAACCTCAGCAAATTAAAATTAAAGTCAGTGGCCATCAGAGGTTCTGAGGGGAGGGAGAGGAGAGAATAGGTGTAATATGGGGGCATTTTGGAGACATTGGAATTGTCCTGCATGACATTACAATGATGGATACAGGCCATTATATATTATCTCATAACCTACAAAATTGTGGGGGACATAATGCAAACTATTATGTAAACTATAGTCCAGGATTAGGAACAATGTTTCAATATGTGTTCATAAATTGTAATAAACATACCACACTAATGAAGGATGTTGTCAATGTGGGAAAGTGTGGGAAGGAGAGGGACTGGGGCATATGAGAATATCCTATATTTGTTATGTAACATTTATGTAATCTAACGCATCATTAAAAATTATGAAAATTTAGAAATGGGAATAGAAACTGCTGAATTTGACTTGTCATAACAATGTCAAACAACTATTTCAATTCCATCCAAATTATGTGCTAATTTCTCACATTGATTTTTCATAAAAAATTTTTAGAATGATTTAATCTCAATTAATTTGTCTATCAATTTTGCTGAAAGTCCAACATATCAAAATGACTTGACTTTCATGAAGATTTTTTAGTTAAGGTAGTGCAAACACAGCCCAGATTCTCCTCTTCTCTTTGCCAATGTGATGTTTTAGCTCTTCACATCAAGTGGTGGATCCTATATCTCCATTCATTGCCATTAGGTTGTACTTATAATTTGCTTTGGTTACCAGAAGGTGGCATTGTGCCAGTACCAAACATTGGAGAGGCCTTTGCTCACTCTCTTGAATCCTGAAAACCTGCCATGTGAACAATAATGACTAAGCTAACAGAAATTTAGAGACTCATCCCAGATACCCCTACCCCACATTATACCTGCTGACAACTAGCTAACCACCCCACCTGAGAGTAAGGCTATCTAAACTGCCAAATGACCATCTCATACAGGAGCAAGCCAAATCAAGATCAGCCAAGTCTGGAACAGATTAGCACCACTACAAAATGACTGCCTCAAGAGTGAGAAATAGTAAGTGGTGGTTGTATTTAGTGAATATGTTTTATAGTGGCTTGCTATCAGTCATTGGAGCCACTCACTTCCTCAAGTTTTGGAAAAGATATCAAAAAGACTTTTCCAAGATTTATCATATGACAATTAAAGATAACTTACTTTTATAATTAGGATCACTTTATTTAAACAATGAAATAATAATTTGCAAATTTATGTTGATTTCTTTGAACCCTACAAAAGTAACATTTTATTAAAATTGTATTATCTAAATATGCTTTAAGTACATCCTCATCAAAAGCATGGGGTTTTATGTTTAGATCATTCAATTTTATATATAAAGAGCATGAAATCTATTCCACACAAGTTTCTTTTTAATTTCAAAAATGTTTAAAAAGACATCAAATTACTTAAAACTAAAAGAAATAGATAAGTAAGGCAGCTTTGGTGTGTGTGCTTTTCCTAGATGGTGTAAGTCATCAATGCAAAGAGTGATTTTTTTGACATGTTCTTATAGATTTGATCTCATGGTACTCACTTCTCAGTAGAGATCTATCCTTTGGCAGTAATTTGATGGTGCACTAAGAAAAGATTGAAAGGTTTTTAAATATTATCATCACTGTAGGGGAGTCCTCTCTGAAGATATGCATGTTTGTTTTGTAATGTCACAACTTTTACTATACACTTATTGTTTATGAATGTTCATGTATGAATGATAAATGTTCATGTATGAATGATAAACTTTTGCTATTCTTTTCCATGGAAAATGGCTTAATTTTCTGGATGCTAAACAAATACTTAACAATGAGTTGGCTTAAACAACTGGAATTTATTGGCACATGGTTTTGAGGCTAGGATAAGTAAAAAATCAAGATGTCCACAAGACAATGACCTATTCCCAAAGACTTGACATCCTGGGGTTTCGGAAAGCCTTGATTCTTGTCTTTTCTGTTTGATTTCCCTTGTTTAATTATCACTGCTTATAAATAATCCACCTATATTGTATTTACGCCCACCACCCTCACTCAGTTTGTCCTCATCTTCATTAATACTTCATTAAAGGTCCTGATTACCAACAGTTCATACGGAAAAGTACCAGAAGGTCAGACTTGAAAATGCCTTTTTGGGGAGATGTGATTCAATGCCCAATAAAATGAAATGGTAGAAAGCCTTACAGAAATGACAAGTCATACCATGATTCAAGGTGTTTTTATTAATAAAAAATTCAGGATACAACGTTTCAAGTTGTCTTTTTGTTTTGAGTTTTGACTATTATTATTGTTTTTGTTTTTTTCCTCTTGGGGCAATTCATCATGATATTTGTGACTGGCTAAGAGTAATATCTTGATTTTATAAAGTGAGAGACTAGGAATTGTAAAATATGCTAATGGGAAAGAAGAACCAAAAACACTCCCCAACCTAAACACATTCTCAGATAAATTTTATGAAAACACATATATTGAGGTTAAGAATTTTGACATAGATTCATCTATAACTAATTTTATACATGAAATTCTTGAAATTTTCAGTAAATCAAGGGCTAACAAGTGTGATGTGAACACTATTGGGTTAGGTAGACATTATAGAGTCAGCAATTGACTAGGCCTGGGAGAGATCTTTAAGGCATTCAAATTTAATGGCCTCTGGTATTGAAAATGCCCACTAGGAAGTATGCCATCTCACCACCCTTCTATCCCTCTGTTCTTCATGCAGTCTTATAGGTGGTGCAAACCAGAAAGCAGCATGTGACCTCTTCTTACCAGTGACTTCTTGCATGAATCTGGGCAATTTATATCTGTCTGTTCCTCAGTGATCTCATTTATAAAGGGGACATGAGCAAACTACCTATTTCACTTATTCTTATAAAAATCAAGAGAGTTAATTATTGTATTTAGAACAAAGAGCACAGAGTAAGTGCTCAGTAATGTGAGCTATTTATTGTTTTTATTAGTATTGGTATGTTTACTATTATCCAAAGTAAAGATAGTTTATTACTCCCACATCTTTCTGGTATTGGTGGAACTCTGGTATGACTTCAGACACTATGTCCTGCAGGAAGTTAAGAGCTTTTGTAAGACATGTTAACATACTTAATATTGGCAATGTGAACCCTGGCTCACAGGCAAGGCTCAGACACAGCATAAAATGCTTTGCGATTAATCATGAGCTCTGGAAGAAATTGTGTTGTATTACCATACTATTTCTCCTCCCTTCAGACCTGTTTCTATTGCATAAACATCAATAATTATTTCTATCCCATGATAGGTAGTTGTTATGTTATCTTATTTCTATCCCACAGAGATAAATGATGGTTTCAGAAAGCTTATGGAAAATGGACTCCAGGGAAACACAAGAATATATAAAGCCTATTACATTTTCCACATGGTATCTTCAGAAACAGGAAAGCAATGTTTTTCCCACAGGTTGGTTGTTAGTATAAACTGAGGTTATTTATTTATTTATTTATTTTGTACCAGGAAATCAACCCAGGATCTCATACATAGGAAGAAGGCATTCCACCACAGAGCTACATCCACTCCCTAATGAGAGTTGATTTTTTCTTTTTTTTTTAATTTTTATAGATGTACTGAATATGAAACACTGGACCACATAAATGGGAAGCAGACATTCATCCACTTAAGCTACATCTGCTCCCAAAAACTTTGGTTATTTGAGAATGGATATAAATGATATTTAGGGGAGAGTTGGATGTTTGTTTTCATTTTTCCCCTCAAAGGGATAATGAAATGAAATCATATTTGTAAAAGTGAGAATTGTAAAGGAAGAGGTGACTTAGAGAATTTTTTTACACATTTCTATTTTAGCTGTCTTTTAATTAATGACTATATTAGGTAAAAACATGTTTTTGATCACCTTGTCATAGAAATATTTTTCTGTGTGTTTTATGAAATAAGCTAGATAAGAAATGGAAACAATTTAATGTGCAGAACCAAATATCCTGTTGCCACCTATTAGTATGAGTAAGTACACAGTGTAAACAACATAGGAAGCATGCATTATTTGTTTTTCAATTTGAACTTTTGCACTAACTTCACCCATGGAACCTTGAAGAGAAAGCATGGAGGTTCTCCTAACAGTCATCTTGATGCTGAAGGTGGCGGTAAGAGACACTGAGGACTGTTCATGGAGAGAAGGACATGTGAACAACATCTAAAGTGGAAAGGTGAAGCAACATTTTGGCTTTGGGTAAGATATTCTTAAATGCAATTTGATGACAAAGCTTCTCAAAACTTGTATTATGTTGAGAAATTGCACCAGAATAGAGGAAACATATTGCTGTGCTGGTTTCTAGTTCGGATTCTTTTCACCCATAATAATCTAACTGGTGCCTCTAGAGTTGTGTATGCACTAACCAGGAGACAGGAGGAGAGATGTCTTCTCTATATGCATTTTATTTGGTCTTGGTCTTGAAGACATCTACATCTGATTAAAGAACAATGCTATTGTTCTTCCCACTCCACGCCAAAAATACTTATATTTTGTGAGAATTCAGGCAAGTATATATACTCAAGTTTCTTTTAAAAAAAGCAAAGTAAATTATTTACATTCGAAAGATAAAGTTATTATAAAGATTAAATACACAATGCAACTTAAAAAGGTAAACATCATATTCTATCTGTAAAATCTGGCTTACTATTTTTAACTTGCAATTGTATGACAGTTATTTTCAGGTCACTAAAATTTCTTCAAAATTATCATTTTAATACCTACTTAGTTTTCCATTACTTATATATATGCCATTTCCCTTTTATTTAACATTTGGTTTCCTTTGAAGTTTTAATATACTAAATAACACTTCAAAACATCAGGAGATATTTTTGTTAATAATCCCTATCCACACCTTTTATCACTTCTTGAAATAGATTGAAAGTAGTGAAATTAATTTATCAAAAATGTTTTTTAAAGGTCATATTTACAAGAAGGTTCATATTTACAGGAAGATACCTGAGATTATCAATTCCCTAAACCCTTGTGAACACTGAAGAGCATAATGAATAAAATCACTAAACTAATGTTTTAGTAAAAATGCTAGTATAGAGTTTCAAAGCTTTCTACATATACAAATATAAATACAAAATAAAAACTTGTGGGTAAGAAGTCTAAGGCATTTATCGCATCACTTCAATGGATTAGAAGAAAAGTTTATTACATATCATAAACATTATTTTCTAGTATCTCAGGTTTGGATAACTGATTGAAGAACTTGTGGGGAAAAATGGATTTGAAACCCTAGAGCAATAAATCTACTTAATGTATTCTTTCAAATACTAGATGTCAATCTATAAATTGTGGAAGATGAGGTTAAGAATGTTATTAGCTTCTGTAATTATCATTTTTTTTTTTAAGATTTTATTTTATTTATTCATTCCCCCCCGCCCCTTGCTGCTTGCGCTCGCCGGGTCAGCCAACCACGCCGTGCAGGCGGGCTTGCCTTCACCAGGAGGCCCCGGGAACCGAACCCGGGGCCTCCCATGTGGTAAATGGGAGCCCTACTGATTGAGCCACGGCCACTTCCCTGTAATTATCATTGTAATGATTTCATGTGATCTGTGAACTAAATTGAGAGTTTTATCCTTCAGTAGTCTATAATTTCTGACCTTCTATTAAACTTCACAAAAGCAATGTGCTATTTCTTTGTTGTCAAACTTAACACCCATCATTATTTTCATTTCTGTTTTTAGCAGAAACCAAAACTAAATTTTTGATTCTGTAATGAAGAATGACTTTTTGTTTTAAATTTTTTCCAACTCCATGAGGAGTGATGACATGGACAAGGGAAACTGCAGCACTGTGTCAGAGTTCATTTTTGTGGGATGGTCAGACCTCCCTGAGCTGAGCGTCTTCTTCTTCCTGGTCTTCCTTCTCATCTATGGAGTCACAGTGATGGACAACCTTGGCATGATCATGGTGATCTAGGCCAGCTTTCAGCTGCACACCCCCATGTACCTTTTCCTGAGGCACTTGTCCTTTTTGGATTTCTGCTACTCAGCCACCATTGTGCCAAAAATCCTGGCCAATATCTTAGACAAGGAAAAAGCAATTTCCTTTCTGGCATGCACTGTACAATTCTACTTGTTTTGCACATGTGTGGTCACGGATGTCATCCTGCTGGCCGTGATGGCCTATGACTGCTTTGTGGCCATCTGTTACCCATTGCTGTACGTGGTGATTATGTCTCAGAAGCTCTGTTTGGGACTAGTGTCTGCTTGCTACATCTGTGGAACAGCGTGTTCTCTGATACACATGTGGTTAGCTCTTCAGATCAAGTCCTATAGACCAAATGTGATTAACCACTTCTTTTGTGTTCTACCACTTCTCTTATCACTTGTTTGTTCTGAAGTGTCTATGAATGAACTGCTGTTGTTCATTGTGGCCACATTCAATCAGAAAATCACCATCTTGATCATCCTCACCTCCTATTTGTTTATTCTCATCACAATCCTGAGGATGCACTCTACAGAAGGAAGGTGCAAGGCTTTTTCCACCTGGACCTCCCACCTCACAACCATCGTTGTCTTCCACGGAAAAATCCTTTTTATTTAATGTAATGCTAATTCTGATTACAGTCTGGAAACTGATAAAAGTGGCCATGGTGTTCTATACTGTAGTGATTCCCATGTTGAGCCCCCTGATCTACAGCCTGAGGAACAAGGACATGAAAACAACTCTCATGAAAATGATAGGCTATAAAATATCATTTTAGAGAATGTTTTATAAAGAGGACTTAGGTTTCCAAAATGGAGGGTGGTGGAGGTATTAGTAGGTGGCTTTCATTATTACAGTGGAGAGAAGAGTAAGGCTCTAGGTAGGTTTGTTTGTTTGTGTGTGTGTGTGTTTGTCGTTTTTAACATTTTTTTTTTAGTATATAGTTTTTATTTTTTTTAAAGATACTTAGATTACATAATTGTTACATAAAAAATATAGGGATTCCCATATGCCCTGCTCCCCATACCTACCAAATTTTCCCACATAAACAACATCCTTCATACCATGGTACATTCATTGCAATTGATAAGCCCATTTTGGGACATTGCCACTGAGCATAGATTATACATTGGAGTTTATACTCTCACCCACACAATTCTGTAGGTTATGGGAAGATATATAATAGCCTATAACTGCCATTGCAATGTCATTCAGGATGATTTCCAAGTCCCCAAAATGCCAGCGTATTACACCTGTATTTCCCTCTCCTTGCTCTCAGATCCTCCAGTGGCCACTGCTTCCACTCAATGTTGTAATTTCTTCCATTGCTATAATCACAATAAGTCTATAGTAGAATGTTGATGTTCAGGAACTGGGTCTGTGAAAACAGTGCCATGGATGAGAAAAAATGAGACAAAGAGAAGAGATTGCTGGGGTCAGGGGACCCTCCATCCAAAAGGAGGAGAGTCCCCCTGCATAAAACATCCTGGCTTTTATTTAGCTTTAGAACAAAGAAAATATGTGTGCACATGTTCAAGGGTAATAGATACGTGACAGTTCACACTTTACTAAAATCAGCAAGTTTTTTGGGTTAATGGTTCAGTTCTTACATTCCTGCATGTAACAGACCTTGTTAATCATTATCTGACATATACCAGACACTCTCTTTGAAGCACAGGATGTTTCTCCACCAGGCTCCTACCAGATCTTATCTCAGTGTCTTGAGACTAGAGACACCTATCTCCTACATACCAAGGCAGCCTGCTTTCTGTCAGTTGTCATGGCCTTTAATTGAATTCCATCAGTAGAATACCAATAAGTCCACTCTAGTCTATAGCTTATTCCCCAATCCTGAGGATTCTGGGATGGTGATGTCAACTCCAACTCTAATTAAGAGGGGGCTTCAATCCCATACAGCCAATGGATGGGACTCTCTTGCTTGCAGTTGTAAACTCTCTCGTTTCCTTGGTATGGTGGTTGTTCATCCTCACCTCCTCGTTAGTTGTCCTGGGTGAATCAAATGAACTAGGGAGTAGCTGTTGCAACTCACCGAGGCTCAGGGACCATCTGGCATATGGACAGCACATAGATTTAAGTCTCTTGGATGTACACCTACAAACTCCAGCACCAACTACAGGTTCAAATAGAAGGGACAGAAGAGCCATGTGTAGGGAAGCCATTATTAAGTATACTTCTGTCACACTCAGGAGCACAAACTCCAAAAAGGGCCCACTGGCAAAGAACCAAACTCCAGAGCTATCTGCCCTGACCTGAGTGTCTCCAGAGACCTCAGGAGCTCCACTACTTTGGGTACTATCTTCTTTGGCAATATGTGAGATCCTGCTGAGATGTGCATAAGCATTACCTCTGGGATGACCTCCCAACACACTTTGAAGTTCTTAGCCCTACACACTCATTTGTCTTTAGCTTTTCACCCTTTTATTCAAGGTCTTTTTCCAGTTGCACTCCTAATTGGTGCTTGGTAATAATCCCTCTGTGCCAAAGAGGCTCATCCCCAGGTGTCATGCCTCATGCTGGGGGAAAGTAATGCATTTATATGCTGAGTTTGGCTTAGAGAGATGACGTATTTGAGAAATAAGGAGGCTTTCAAGAGGTAACTCTTAGGCACCCTATAACACTAAACTAAGTTTAAATTTCAAGAGCAAAGACTCATAAGCATAGTCATCAATATCAAGGGCCCATCAGTGGACCATCCTTCTTCACTAGTCATTGCCCCTGTACTTGGGAGATTGTTGCTGTTCCATTAGAGAATGTAGCAGAGCTCTCCATGATGGGAATTCAATATTCTTTTGGTTATTGTATGAATCTCCACCCACTGTGACAATGTGCTGTGAATGTTTGAACATATTTACATACCATATATGTATGCCCACGTGAACTTCCTCCCATGTATCTACCATCAATGACACCCCACACCAGTGATCCTCCCTTGCCCCATTGTAACCCTTCTGTGATTCAAAGTTTCTTCAAAAATGAAGCCAATAAAATATCCAAATACAATAAATAGGTAAATGAAATAATGATAGATTTAAATATAAGAAATAAAATACATAAAAATTTTTAAAAAACTAATACTAAAGTAAAATTTAAAAATTAACATATTAAAAAATAATGACAAGTACTTAAATTTTTTTTTGACATTTTGCCTTTCATAACTGTAATATCTGTTGTCCTGTATGAACAGTAATGTTTTCTTCCATTTATTCCCCAGCATCTTAATTTTTTTTTAAATTTTGTTTTCAAAGATGTTTTAGGTCACACTAAGTCACATGCAGAATACAGGCAATTCCCATATACCCAACATTCTCTTCCTTTTCCCCCTACCCTTATTAATACTTCTTTATATGTGGTTGGTACATTGGTCACAACTGTTATACAAATAGTGAAATATAGCTATTAACCATGCTCAATGGTTTACATTGTGGTTTACAGTTTAGACCATACACTTTTATAAATTTTGATGATATTTAACATGGTGTGTCCATAATTGCAAGATCGTGTAGAACACTTCCACTACCCACTAAATATACCCTGTTCCATCTATTCTATGTATCCATCCTCCTCCCATTGGATTGCACAGCGATTACAAGGCTTAACTCCTTGGATGACAAGATTCAGTTACTTGCAACAACACTGAGGTCTTGACCCACTGGTTTGGCCTCCTCTCTTAGGAACCACCCATGCTCTCCAGGGACTCCTGCCCTCTCTTTGCGAACATATCAGCCCTCCCCAGGATGGGAGTTCAACTCCTTCCTGCTCATTATGTGGATCTCCACTCACGGATAAAGCACATTATGACAAAATGATCAATCACACACTCCCTAGAAGCCTGCCCCAGGTGTGCCCCACCCCAATTGCACCCCCTTCCAATACCCTAAACCAGTAACCCTTCTTTGTCATATTGCCGTAAGAGCATTCCCAACTTTGTACTTTGAACCACATACCAGCCAATCCCGGGTATTCATCTAGGTAGCTTTGTATGAGTGTTTTTGATTACCCTATTTCTGTACCTGTTCAATTCCTACAGTAGGATTGGGTATATTTTAAAATGTTCATAACACCTTTTGCTTTTTTTCTACCTGTTTTGTTTTAACTGGATATGGGAAATGTCAATGGTCATCCACAACCATGTAATTTGCTGTAATTTGCCATAAGTCCAATGAAAAACTCAAGAAAATTACCCTTTGTGTAGTATTTGTTATGGAAACTATGGTTATTTTCAAAATTGCATTTCTCTTTTCCACAAGATATACATTTGTAATCATTTATGTAGCCATTATTATCAATAGCAGCATTTATGACTCTTCTCACTGTATCTTTTACTTCTTTTCTTCATAGTTACTTTATGATCTTTCTATAGTGGATTAAATTCTTCGTGGAGCTTAGATTTTAATCTTTGTGCAATTTTTCCCCTCTGCTCATTCTTTTTTGCATGTGTCTTTGCTCTTGATGAATCACACTTTCTTTACCATTTCTCTAAAGCCTAAATCTCACCTTTTACTTAGTCACGTTTAATATGCAACAATTGATACTTTAATAGTACTACCACTATGCTTCCTGTTATATTTCTACATTACATTTACTTTCTTAAAGAGAAAATTAGCTCCTTCTTCCAATAATAATATGAGAAAAGTAATAAACTTACTTTCATGAAACCATGGATTGGTGTTCTGCCTATGTATTTTTTTTTCATTTGGGAAATAATTGAAACTCTCCTATTCTTAGTTTCCTAAAATGTAAATATTGGATAATATCACTAACATAACAGCATTATATTGAGAGCAAATTAAGACAACATATTAGACATATGACAGCTCACTGGAACAGAAGCAGAAGTCCATTAAATGAAATCTTTGACGTCTGGGTTTTATTTATCTTTTTCTCTTTGACTATCATTGGCATATTACAGTTTATATTTATTTTTAATTTCATTACATAGACGAATTAATAAATACTGATGAATAAATGGAATTCACAACAAATTTAACATATGAACTTAGAGCACTATAGTGACTTTCAAGAATTGTGAATTGGCTTAAATTTGTCCTACATTGTCATAAATATTATATCACTTAGGGTTTACTTACTAAAATAAATCCATAGAGAATTAAATGTATGTAGTTTTACGGGTTGAAAGGCTAGAAGAGCACAAAGTGGGTACTTATTAATTTAAGGATTATTAACTGCAGGAAACATCGATTATACTTAATATTGGGAGAAAATAAAAAAGAGCTATTGTTACCTGAATCTCAGAGCTTGGTTGAAACTCCCTACTCAGCTGCTGTTTAGTCCTTGTTGAAGCGTCGTCCCTCTCAGAATGTCTGAGCATCTGAGTGTGGATTAGACCGCTGCAGTGTTCAGACATCTGGTGGCATGTCCCAATAGAGTTTATGAACAACAAATCTGCTGACCCCATCTCTGAAGAGAGTGGTGAAATGATGAGAAACAATCAGCCAGAGAGAATTGTTTATTTTTGCTGGATTCACATAAATAGTAACTGGAAAACAAGGAATCTCATCCTTTTCTTCTCTCAACATCTTTCCAGTCCTCCCTTTCACTTTACTTCCCATTCCACCTCCAATTCCTTGTCTTAGTAGAAACTAACAGGAAGACAGCCAGCAAATTTGCTTGGAAATGCAGTGTGTAGTTTCCCAGAAGCACCATCTAATCACAAAGAATGGAAAGTAAGACATGGAGATGAGAAAAGAGGCATCAAACTCAATTTCTCAGGGATTTGTAATCTCCAATGCATGAAAGAAATACTTTTTACCTCTTCTCATCTCTCCTAGAGTAAAAAAAATTCTCCATAGTTGAATTCTTAAGTAAGAAGACTTTACTTCTTCATATTAATCATAGATGTAATTGATACTTTGTAGCATTGTAAACCAAATGTGATGGTGATGGTGGTCATCTAGGTCTAGGTAAGTGAAATTCCATGATTCCACATCAAATAGTTAATGTAATGTTTTCTCCATAATTTCTATAAAACAACGAGGTGTGTTTTCCTTGGCTGTTTTAATCCATAGTCACTAAGATGAACCTCTTCTGTGAAGCTTTTTTCAAATGGATTTTTAGTTACCAATAGAATGTTCTCTTAATAGTTGGTAACTTCCCTTATATGATAGAATTGAAAATATTATTCAGAATTTGTGAAGGGGATGAGGGAGAGACATACAGGACTGAATCATGAGGATATAGGCGTCATTTTTACCTTTGCTTTCTCATTTTATGTTTGTGATCAAATAAAGTTTTAAATAAAAAATACTTTTTTATTTACAAATAAATTCATTTCTTTACAAAAAATATTTACATATAAATATTTACAGTTATTTATTTACAAATAAATACTTTATTTGTCTTTGCTCAAATAAAGTATTCAAAGAGCAGGTATCACTGAGAAAAATATGTAAGGAAACATTTTCACTATAGTAATGTTTTGGGGCTATAATAGGTCTTCAGAAAATATTTTAATTTTATCCAAGAGAATAGATAACTTACATGACAACCTAAAAATTAGGGAGAGAAGAAAAAAATTTAAATTATAGAAATTTGACCTATGGAAACATTTCATTTTCCATCATATTTCCAATTACTTTCTAATTATTTCCAATTGGTATTAATGTTTTCATAATGATTTGCAAGATATTTTATATATTAAGAACATTAACTTCTAAGGAAAGTATTTGAAAAATCATCACAGTTTGGTATTTGTCATTTCACTTTGTGAATTAGGTATGCTTCTTTATGTATAGTTTATTTTTTTGTATTTATGTTCATTTTTCTGCAATTTAACAAATAAAACCAAGAAATAAATAGTGCTTTATTCTATAATTTGTATTGAAATTGTGTGCTTTTTTAAAAAACTTGAACCTTAATGTCTTAAATTTGTTGGTATTTATGTTATTTTGTACATTTGTCAAATGATTGCTTACAAAGTAATTGTTTAGCTCATTTTCCCAAATTGTATAATAATTTTGACAACACTATTTATTTAGAATCCTTTCCTTCCCTATTGGTCTGTTATAAATCTTTAAAATATAAAGCATCCTTAAATTAGTTATGTTTTTGTGATTGATCTTTCCCCCAGGTTGCTGATAATATCACACAGCCCCCACCTAATTTTTTTTTTTAGTAAAGTGAAAATCTAAATATTTTATAATGCCATTTAACACTCAGTGAACACTTTTTTCATATTGGCACAATAAAATATATTGGTATTATGTGATACGATAAAATATACCTTCTCTCTTCAACTAGTGATTGTCATCCCATAACCTGGACAAAACTGTATTGTTCCTCTAGCTGGGTACAATAATCAGAAATAGAAGAGGGCATTTACAATTATTAAAAGATTAAACATCACCTTAAATAGGAACACATATGAGAATTCCTTGTAAAGATTTTTCCATAAGATTTCATATTTTTTGGTATTCACATTCCAAAGAATCATTTAACAATATCAGCATTTGCTAATCTCAGACTAAAATTTGCTTTTGAAAAGAAAAATCAATAACCAGCAAATAATGTTGTTCAGAATGAAAAAAAATGAGTCAAATGTTTCAATACAAAACCTGTTTAAGAACTAAGGCAACAGACTACTATTTTAAAGGGATCCATACCCTGAAATTTTGTTCCAATACACCCAGTTGTTTAATTCTATTGGTATCCATCCCCTTATGTGATTTTTATTACAATCAGAACTATTTTTATTAAGGAAGAGATATTTCAGGATATTATAGGCTTAGGGCAAACTGTACTTAAAACTCCTAAAATCACTACAGTCATACCTTATTTTATTGCACTTGGTTTTATTGTGCTTTATAAATATTGGGTGTTTTTACAAATTGAACTTTTGGCAACCTTGTGTTGAACAAGTCTGACTGTGTTGTTTTTTCCAGAAGCATGTGCTCACTTCGTGTGTCGGTGTCAGATTTTAAATAAGGGGAGGGTATTGTGGGAACTTGTTCATCTGGTTAGGCAGATAAGGCTCAGCTATGACTAAAACAATGGAGAAAGAGCTAAAGGCTGCCTTGGAGATGTGCTTTGGGGTACAGCAGACCAGGGAACTGCTTCACAACTCCCAGGAGAGTGAGGGACAGAACGATGAAGCCGAAATAACAAACCATGAATTATTAAACCTCCTAGCCACTGGGAAGGACACCCCTCCCCCACCCCAGAGGCATTAAGAGAGGTTAAAACTCCTGGTGCATTGCACGGAACTGAGAGGAAAGCAGATTTCTTCCTTCCTGCCAGCTGCTTTGGATATATATAGAATGGGAGGTGATCTGAGCCGTCTAGGAGGGTACTGGAAAGATTAAGTGGCAAAGCCGCAAGATGTGTGTATCTATTGTAGGTGATGTGCCACTCTAATGAAGGATGTTTATGTGGGAGGTTGTGAGAGGAGTGGGAGGTGGGGCACATGGGAATCCCTACAATTTTTATGTAACATTTATGTAATCTAAGTATCTTAAAAAAATTTTTTTTCTTAAAAAAAAGAAAGATAAAAAAAAAAAAAAAGAAAGAAACCAAATGAGAAACTTGAGTTGCTCACCCTTGTGGCTGCAAGTGGCACATATAACCCTGCCCTCAGGACAAATAGCCTAGTTGGAGTGCAATGTCCTTACTCCAAACAGAGAGTAAAGATGGATTCCCTGGGAGGAAGAGGGGTCTGGGAGGGTTGATAGTGATTTTAGTAGATAAGTTTGGCCAGCTGAGCCCATTTTGAATCTCAGAAGGGACCCTGATTTGACATGGAGAGAGGAGGGGGATATCTTCAGGCAGACTGTCATGTCCAGCTGCCCAGGTAAAGAAAGGAATTAGATTAGAGAGGAGGCAGAGACTAAAAGACACCTACTCATCAGGAATTGGTAAACTGCAAGGGCTCTAACCTGCCCAAGGGAAAGGGGGCAGATAGATTTCTGAAAGGCCAACAAATCTAAGGGGATAGTTTAGCTCAGTGGAAGCATTCCTTCCTTATTTATACAAGGTTCCTGGTTCAATTCCTGGCTCTTCTTAGGGAAGTAATCCACCTGGTTATCAGGCATCCAGCTGAAACTTTATGACAGGGAACATATAGAAATTCATTTTGTAAAGGTTTTTCTTGGATCTCTTATTTAAAAAAAAAATGTTTTCCTTTTTAACAAGTTCCTTATTTTACTCACTAAAACCCAGTTCAAAACCTGCAGAGATCAGGCTACAGGGTCATGGATTGATGAACATCAGCAGCCTCATAAGATCCTATGGCTGTTTTTCCATGTTTATTTTTTCAGTTTTGTTCTTTTTTTCTTTCTTTCTCATTTTTGTAAAATTAATTGCTGCTGTCTTGTTTCTTGTTTGTTGTTTCCCCTCCTTTGTGTGCCTGTTTTTTTTTTCCTTTTTACTTATTAATTTTCTCTACCTATGCTATTTATTTTCTCTCCATCTTTCTACCTTCTGTTTTCTGTTGTTGTTCTTTCATACCATCTATTTTTGTTTGGTCTTCATTTTTTCTTGTTTTTATTTCCTTCTCTATCCTTTTTCTCTCTGTTTTCTTTCTTTTTTCTTTCTTTTTTTCCTTCTGTTTTTTCTTTCCTTTCTTTTTTCTTTTCCTCTCTTCTCATCATTCTGGCCTTTTAATTCATTCTGTATATTTTTCTCTATTCTGTTTTACATTTCATTATTTCTATTCCCTTGTTTTATTTTTATTCCTTGATAGTCCTTACTTGTGTTAAATATCCATTTTCCTAAGTGTGATAGTTAGGCCAATGTGTCAACTCAGCTAAAAAATTGTGTCCAGGTGTTTGGTCAAGCAAGCACTGGGCTCATTGTAATACAAGAGCATTTATGGACTTCAGCCACCAGTGAGTTTACTGCGTGGATGACTGATTACATCTGCATCAATCAAGGAGATTGCATCAACAATGGATGACACTTTTATCCAATCACTTGAATGCCTTAAAAGGCGAAGTGATTTCAACATTCAGAGAGAATTTCCCAACTCGTCTTTGGACAGTAAATTTCTCCCTTGAAACTCATCAAGTACCTTCATTGGACTTTCATTGGAGTCCCTGGCTTGCAGCCTGCCTCTAGAACCTGGATTTGTGTATCCCCATGGACATGTGAGAGACTGTTATAAAATAGATCATTGACAGATATCTCCTGTTGAATCCGTTTCCCTAGAGAACCCTGACTAATGCAGCTTTGTACCGGGAGTGGTTTTTGAAGAACAGAGTCTTAAACACAGGATGTCTGAGGTGGTTCTGGGAGTTTTGTAATTGGCTCTCTACTTTAATTGGACTCAAGGGTACTAATGACTCCCTTTCCAATAATGAAGAGGTCTCTAACAGTACATGGCATGAGGTGGCAATAGAGATACGCAAAATAGCATCACTGGATTCCCCTACTTCTGCGCTTGTAAGAAGCAAGGATCTTGGTGAGAGTGTTTTCAACACCTTAACAGAATTTTGTGGAGTCAAAAGGTGTAATGATGTTGGCTTTCTCCTCCTAGATGCTCTGGATATGGTTACAAAATAAATTGAGCTAAATTCTTCAAATTTCAAACTTAAATGCCCCATGAATGGTGTGAAAGTTGCTATTCTGCCCTGAAAAAAAAAAAATCTTGTTCTTGTAGCCACAGACTCGATATATCTGAGAATCAAACCCAGACTCATTGTACGAGTAGCAGAGTTACAGGGGAAACTAAAATCTCAACTCTGCAGGGTTTCTGCAATTAAAGTGAAGGCATTGATTGGAAAGGAGTGGAACCCAGAGGATTGGGATGGAGACATATGGGATGATGATAATATTCGTGGAGATATTAGAACCCTAAATTCTGCTGAGACTTTACCAGATAAACCTTCAATGGCCTGCCCTGTGGAGACTACACCTTGTCAACCTTGTATCATCCAGCCTTCAACCTGCCCCAGGGAATCCAGACCTCCTTCCAGCCCTGAGGTGGGTACCAGCCAATCTGAAGCCTGCACTGCCCAGCCTGTGGCCTGCCCCAGGGAGTCTGGACCTCCTCCCAGCCCTGAGGCAGGTACCAGCCAAACTCCAGCATGCACTGCCCAACTTCCAGTCTGCCCTGAGGAATTTGCCTTCCAACCCCTGCCTGAAGAGGTTAATCCTGTCTCACCAGAAGAATATGAAAAAGAATTCCCTGAGGTCAATAGCTTACAAGGCATTTCTTATCCTTCTTACCCACCTCCACCACCTCTCTTGTCTTTGAGACCTATTACTAGACTAAAATCACAACAAGCCTCCAAAGGTGAAATACAAAGTGTGATCCATGAGGAAGTACACTATACTATGAAAGAACTTCATGAGTTTTCCAACTTATATAGACAGAAATCAGGGGAATATGTGTAGGGATGGATACTAAGAGTATGGGATAATGGTGGAAGGACTATAAATTTGGATCAGGCTGAATTTATTGATATGGGCCCAATAAGCAGAAATTCTGGATTCAACACTGTAGCTCGAGGGGTTAGAAAAGGCTCTAACATATGAAACCATACAATGGGAAAAATCCTATCCATGAGCGTAAAGCAACTTAACTGAAGAATTAAAAACTATAGAAGGCCTCAGGCCCAATATTAAATGTTATCCAATTGTTTTGGTCTACAGGTTTTTACTCATGGGTGTTATTACAACAAATAGGCGGGTCAAAGTATTTCTTTCTTTTGTAAATTGTGAAAGGGAGATTGGGAAGGAGACCCAGAATGTCTCCTCAACTTCAGGTGCATTCTCTGGCAGATCTGCTTTAGGAACACATTATATAATAGTTAAGACTATGATAACTGCTTTACTTGAAACTAATTTTTGTTCATGTACACCTTAAAAAAACTTTGAATACATACAGGGATACACAAAGTTTGAACAGTATTTCCTAGATTGACATTATAAAGAAGAAAACACTTAGAAAATATTTTTTTGAGTTGGACCCACTTAATGGCAGCCAACATTGGAGATTCATTAGGGAAAATCCAGCTCCAGCACTATCTTTAGGTCTTTTCTCTTCCACATGATTCATACAGCAACATGAGGCTATGATGTTGACTTTGGCCAAGTTATGTCTGTCTGTGCCTCAGTTAACTCTTTTGATAGGTGGAGATAAAACAGAACTGATCTCTTGTATAATATTTTGGATCTATTAGTGAGTTTTTAAGAAGATAAAATGAGTGAAAAGTGCTCAATAAATGTAATATAGTTTTTTGACTAGGAGACTTTTTACCTTTTTGATGTGGCTTTAGACAGTATGGAATGCAGAAAGATAGGAAATTTTGTAATACAATGAGAAAGGGAAAGTTCATAGGAAATATTCATGTAATTTCAGCAGGATAATATGAGATATAGCTCACATATATAATAATGACATATAGAATTCCATAAGGAACCAAGAAATTTGGAAGGAGACATTTAGTTTCAAACAGTTGTTTCAGAAATTAGGGTACTTTTAAAATTCCTCATGATATGCCAGAGAGGTTATTATCCGTTTTGATACCATTTATAGAGTTACTTTTATTTTTATTTTGAACTTTTTTACTTTTGGCATTCCATAGAGATTAATAAATGTTATTGGTACTTAAGGGATTCATTTCCCAAGTGCTTAAATTACAGTATAAAATATTAACTTTATTCTGTACAAATCCTGACATCTTCAGGACCAGGAAGGAAATGTCTGTCCATTAGGCTTGTTAGCTATAACTAGAGTCAGGTTACTTGAAAATGGAAATGAATAGGAATAGATATTCTGAACAAAAAATTACTTTTGAAAAGTATACCTAATTCAGATCTCTAATTACAGTATCTTTTAAAAGAACTCATATTCCTGGACAATTATGGCTTGGAATATTTCTGTCATTTAGTAATAAGAGATGGTGGATGGGAAATTGAACCAATTTCTTCTGTAATGCCAAATCTATTAGTGCATCTTTTTACCCTCTCTCTTTTCTTCCTTCTTCCACACCAGTATTCTTCATGGAATCTAGTAAAGATGAGCATGGAGATGCTCCTTAAATGTTACTCTAATTCTGATGGCTGAATTAATGTGCTTATTAACTGCTTACGAGAATTCATGTACATGTGAACTATCTCTGCTTAGCAAAGGAAAAATATTCTTTTGTAATTTCTATTTGACTTAACATAGACCAATTTCCTCATATCAGCCTGGAAAATTGGAAATAAAATTTCCAAGTTTATTTTCTTGTTAGCTTGGGGCAGGAAAATACATTTTTGTTCAGATTGAGAATACTATGAAAACAAGATGACAATTTATTCATGTTTTTAAATTTAGTCCAAGATATGGGGAAAATTAAAGGCTGGGTGTGTTTCTAGTCCAGATTCTCTTTGCTTGCTTTCCATTGCACGTCTGTCTATAAAGTCTGGTATGTACCCTTTTTGCATCTAAGAGGGAGAATAGAGAGTAAAATCCCTCAATTTCTGTATACGATTTCTTTAAAAGTCTGATATTACACAGAATATACAACATTTCACATCCTATTCTTTGATATAACTTGGGAAAGTTTTCACAATTTCATTTTATGTGGGTAAAATATTTATCAGTATGGGTTGTATCCAAATAAAAGTTACAGCATATAATATCTTTTTCTCCTTTCAGATATATACAAATACTTCTTCTTCAACATCTCCATGTCCATCTATATATCATATCTGCTATTAGGTATCGTGTTTTTAATTAGACATCTTCAAAGCAATTTTAATTAACATAATTTTCTATCAAAGATATGGTAAACCGCAGCTTAACAATTTCTCTCTTTCTGTTCTTTAAGCTTTTCCTTCTGTGGATTTCATAAATAATGCTTCAGTGGACATTGATCATATTTTTATAATAATTTTGTCAATAAATTTAAACCATTCTTATATTAGATTATCATAATCTCTCCTAAAAAAGAATATCATTTAGCTTTTATTGCTTTGGAGGTCAATGCTTTGAATATACCTTGCCTAACTGCTTCCCAGTTAAGTTTACACCAGAACTTCCATTTTTCTGAATCATTGCTGACCTTGACCATATAGTTAATAAAATCATTTTGTTTACTGATAAGCAAAAGTGATTGTCTTTTAGTGTATATTTGCTATCTTTTTTCTCATTTTGATTCATAGTAATGCACAGACTGTTTATCTTCATGAATTTCAAAGAAGATCTCACACTCCCCAACGATAAAATTGTGGAAAACTAATTCTGGTCTAAATTTATGTTACTGATAGACAGAATGAAAAAAAAAAATGCTGTATTATCAAGTATCACAAAAGACCTATCCTGATTTGGACAGATATTATTAAGGTTTTTCAAGGACAGGGGTTAATTTCCATGTGGCCATACATCATAACATTGAATCTGTATAAAAATCCACCAATCACTCTAACTTAATAGAACATATAAATCTATTGTGGTACGTAAGGGTTGGGTATCATTTAACTTTTCCCCAACTTAAATTATATTTTTCTACTCTAATGAGGATTTTGACATTTTATATTTGTTTTATTTTCTTACACATCTGAAAATATTGTGATATCAATGTTCTATATCTCTGAAATAATTTTTTTAAAAGCTACTATTTCACTTCTTAAGAAACAGACAAAATCTCATTTGTTTTTACCAAACATGCAATGTAATGACAAATGGAGAAGAGAAACTGCAGCACTGTGTCAGAGTTCATTTTTATGAGATTGTCAGACCTCCCTGAGCTGAGCGTCTTCCTCTTCCTGGTCTTCCTTCTCATTTATGGAGTCACAGTGTTGAGCAACCTGGGCATGATCAGAGTGATCCAGGCCAGCTCTCAGCTGGAAATCTCCATGTACTTTTTCCTGAACCATTTGTCCTTTGTGGATTTCTGCTGCTCCACCACCATTGTGCTTAAAATGGTGGCCAATAGCTTAAGCAAGGACAAAACCATATCTTTTCTGGGTTGCATGGTACAATTCTGTTTATCTGGTACTGTGCAATCACAGAGGTGTCTGCCTGCTACATCTATGGAGCAGGTTATTCTCTGGTATATATGAGTTTAGCTTTTGAGATTTCATCCTATACATCAAATGTGATTAACCACTTCTTCTGCGATTTACCCCATATCTTTTCTCTTGCCTGCTCTGATGTCTCTATGAATAAACTGGTGGTGTACACTGTGGCCACATTCAACGAGATCATCACCATTGCAATCATCCTCACCTCCTATTTGTTAATACTCATCACCATCCTGAGGATGCTTTCTGCAGAAGGAAGGCACAAAGCCTTTTCCACCTGCGCCTCCCACCTCACAGCCATTGTTATCTTCCATGGAACAATTCTTTTCATTTATTGCAGGCCCAGTTCTGACTACAGTCTAGAAACTGATAAAGTGGCCACAATCTTCTATAATGTATTGATTCCCATGCTGAACCCCCTTAACTACAGCCTGAGGAACAAGGACATGAAAGCAGCTCTCACGAAAAGGGTGAGATTCAAATTACTCTTTGAAAGGACAATTCCTTAGCATGACTCAGGATTTCAAATTGGGTGGATGTGGATGAAATAGTAAAGCAGGTTGGCTTTTAAGAGCTTGGTTCTATGCATCCTTCTTTATTGTCTACTTGCCTTGAGACTTATTTTAAAATACCCAATGTTGGAAAGCGCCTAATTCAAATGCTCCTTCCAACTTTATTTCTCTTCTCCAATCCCCAAATATTTTGAGTGGGGTGTGTGGGATGTTTTCTTAAATCTTACTTTTGTGGTATAGGCAAAACTAATTCTAACAAAGTGCAACTCAGGAGACATGTCTTTACAACAATCTTAATATATGTATCCCTTGTTATTGAGTTGCCTTCATTTTTATTCCAGGAAATAAATATACACTTCTTTCATATTACTTGAATGTTCTTGAAAATTGTGGACTCTATTTTCCATTGTTTTATGTGTATTTGTAGGTATTGTTTTTTAGTCATATTTTGGTTGTTATCTTCTTATTTACTACTTTTTCCTCTGCAAGGTTTATAACAATAAATTTTAGAAATTTCTCTTATCTAAAATGGAGATACTATTCTAAGTATCATAAAGTTATCATGAATATTAAATGATTATTGCATGTTAAATTATTAATGTAACATATGGAATACTGCAATTTATTGGATAATTATCTGACATTGTTACTATTGCTTTTACCTTTTCTTTTGGCTCTGTAATGCACTTTAATTCTTCATTACCTGAATAAATCATGTTTGGAGTATTCAGAATCTATTTTCCTCTTGTCATTAATGCTTCATGGACACACAGTATATCTTTAGTGTGGATAACTATCTGCCTCTTTATCCTTCTGAGAGATATAGGGGTAATGACTATAAAGACTCATTATTATGCTGTTAGCAAAAATGCAGTCTGTGTTAGATTCAGTATCACAAAAAGCTTTAAAATATCAGATTTGGGAAGCAGATGTGGTTCAAATGTTTGGGTTCTCATCTAGCATATGGGAGGTCCATGGTTCTATTCCTGGGGCCTCCTGGTGAAAAAATAAGCTTGCCCATGTGATGAAGTGCTGGCCCACGCAGAGAGCTAGCTCAGCAAGATGACACAACAGAAAGAGACACAGAAGAAAGACAATGAGAGACACAGCAGATCAGGGAGCTGAGGTGGAGCAAGAGATTGAGCAGCCTCTCTCACTCCGGGAAGTCCTGGGATTGGATCCCGGGGCCGATTAAAGAGAAGAACGCACAGGAAGCAGAGAGAGAGCATGAAAAATGAGGAGAGGAGGGAGAAATAAATAAATAAATCTTTAAAAATAATAATGAAAATATCAGGTTTTTCCTCTGTCCCAATATATCTTCACAGGTAAGGCCATTTCCTGAGAATAATGAACCTACACTGAGTACTCTTCAAAGAAAGAATATATTTGTTCC
The DNA here is from genome assembly GCA_026826555.1 of Tolypeutes matacus. Lineage (NCBI taxonomy): Eukaryota > Metazoa > Chordata > Mammalia > Cingulata > Chlamyphoridae > Tolypeutes > Tolypeutes matacus. The sequence goes on along the minus strand of JAKSZT010027144.1, from coordinate 695,074 downwards.
TTCTTGCATTTCCTTAATCAATTTTATCATATATATCATATATCAATCACAATCACCCCATTACTTACAAACTATAACTAAAAACTATATACACAAACTTAGAATATGCATTCTCAACTTCCTTGTGAATAGAATCTCAGTTTCCCTAGGGGAACCCACACTTCACCCATCCTCAATAAGACTCTGTCTCTGCACTGACTCTGGGCTTTGGCAATTATCAACTGCTGTCACCAAGAAGCACAGTGATTGGTTTCTGGCTCATTCTTGATTGAAGTAATGAGTCAACTGTGGATTTTGCTTAAAGTATAGGTAATGAAAAGCTTCTTTCTGTCGAGGCTAATTCTCTGCATGGATTTAAGCAAAATTGGTTTTGGTTCTCTTTGCCAAGAAAAAGAGAGGGTCTGCTTGAGAATTAAGTCGTCAAAGAAGAAACAGTACTGAGAACTGCAGAAAGATATGTACTTGATGACAATTTTTTGTACAGTTGGATTCTCTGTTAACTTATCTATGTCCAGATTTTAAAGATATATCAGCAATAAATTCCTATTTTATTTTTGTTCAAGTCATTTAAAAAAAGAGTTTGGCATCTGAATTTTTTATTCAGACTTCTAGTTTTTCAGTACCTATTACATTTAGCTAGATGCCAAAGTAAATGTTTCATATTGTTTAATAAAGTAGTTGAATCCTTCCTTGCCTCTGTTAATTTTCAGGAATGCCTGCATGATTTTCATAGATGTGAGGTCTAAATTTTTATTACATGTTTTATGCATTATCATTTCTTAAAACTTCTAAATCTCATTTATTTTCAGAATAAAATGTTTTTGCTTTTCTGAAAAAAAAAAAAAAAAAAAAGACTTTGGCACCAAAAGATGACTGATAAGCTTATCTTCTTTATCAGAGAATAAACTTCACTCCCCATGAACAGAAATGCAAGTCACTTTTAATCTAAAACAAATATATCTTTGCAGTCATATATGTATATATTAGGCAACATATTATCTCTAAGTTTCATCTTCACATATCCAAGCATGACCCAGAGTTTGTTATTTCCATATAATTACTTTTATCTCTCTCTTCTCTTATTCATTATTCTGTATTTGAAAAAATCATTAATGCCCAATTTATATCATCCATCCTTTATATTTTGTACTTAGGACAGTGTTGGTCCCAATATGTAGGACATAAACATATTGGTTGAATGAAGACTTCCTGACTTGCTCTGGTCTTGGATTAGCAGAAATCAATTTGAACAGATAAAAATACATCATAGAGCACATCAGAGTGATTAGCTTCCTTTGTTCTCTTTAGACGTGTTGAATGCCAGGATCTTTTTTCTCTTGATGGTTAGCTAGATAAATTTTTGTTATCTGACACTTTATTTCACCATCACTTCACATAGATTATTTCAATGCTTATATAATCAATTACTTTAAGCTGGTCAAATCAAATTAGATAACAAATATTATGACCTAATTTTCTCTGAAAACCAAGATATACTTCTTTGGGGAATTTTCAAGATGTAGAAAAATACATTACATCATTTTGTTTTGTGTTTAATTAACTTCTAAGTAGAACTGTTTAATTGCTTCCCTATCTTTTCCCTTTGGAATTTGGATATCAGAGTTTTAGGCCCTGAAATCTGGTGTGCACATGAAGATGATCTTAACAGTTTCAAAGCCAATGATAAATAGGTCTTCATTTTCCTAAGGAACCACAGTCTTCCTATGGGAGGCAAAAGTTTCTTTTAGGAACAGAGAAGGTTTGCCTCAAATGGATTCTGATAATGTTGCAAGGAACTTTTTTTTTACATTTGTCTCTGTGTTTCAAACTTGAGATTACCACTAGAAAATGAACTGAGGTTTTGGAAAGTGTAGGAAGAAGGTGGATGAAATAGAGGTACTAACCGGTAAGTAATCTGACAGAATCATAGAATATTAGAACTGGATTTGGGTTCTAAAGGCTCGTCTCCTTACATTCACTTAGACTACACAGAGAAAAATGATGTTCTGGAAGACTACAAGTCTGGAATAAGACAGGTCATAAATCCTCAGGGCAATTGTAATAAATAAAAATAAAAAAAAAAACAATCAAACACTTTTAACATGTTTTCATTGGGCAACTGTCAGCATTAATGGACCCTAGTTAGGAATCCAAATCTAAATATAATTCTCATTAGCTCTTATTAAAAGTTAACCTGACTTATATAGCAATTGAGGCTGACACATTTTTTATACCATATTATTTATTCTATGCACTGGTAATACACTGATATCAACAACTGACACACAAGTAACAGGACTGGGGTAGGGGTGGGGGCCTGGACTTAGGGAAATAGCCAAAAATGAGAACTTGCTGCAGGAATATATTATCTTGCTGAACACCTTTAGAAACGTCTTTTGGAAACTGGAAATTGCATAGAACATTAATTGGTACCTCTTTTTTTTCTTCTTAATCTTTCTTTCATTGCATTGTTCTGTTTGGCCTCTCATATTTCATTTCTGCATCCTTCAGATAACTTTTAGTTTCAATGTTTATAACTTCCTTGAAAGACCATTACAAGTAATACTCTATATAAATTGTCTAATTGATTTCTTCCCAACATTCAAATGTGTAATAAGAAATAAGGGGGTTTCAAGGAAAATTACCTTCAGCAAAGAGATGGGTTTTCCTCATGGCCCAGACACCAAAATTATTTCAATATTGATCCTAAAGATGAGCCTCTTTCTTTACTGCCTACTTTTTCAAGGGTTGTTCTTCACAGTTACCAAAATATTGTATGGCACAGGAGAGAAGCACTTCCTTCCACCCTTTACTTTCTGGACACTGGATATAATTTTATTTCTCTCTCACCTTCACAGCAGTGGCCGTTGCTCCTCTCCTTAACCAGTTTAAAGTCTTTAAATCTTATCTTTTAGACAGGAACACATGGGCTTCCAAGCTGATATTTGCTATGGAGAAAATTATGTATTTCAGGAAAGCAGAAATCCAAAGTGTTGACTTTGAGATCAATAATGCTATCTCTCTCCAATTAAACTTTTTTACAGAAAACAGAGCATAATCTTGTTGTTACAAAAATAAATAAATGCTAAAGTCTAGTGAAGCTCTAACTTGACCCAAAAATTGAATAGTAATAGCTAATATTTATTGACTGCTTGGTATGTTTTAAGCACTCTTCAGAATAATCCATATATATTATTAGATGGTTTAATCCTCATCACAACCCTAGTGCTATAATAATATACACTTTACATATTAATATTAAGCAATAGGATTATTAATAATAAATTCAGGCATTCTGCCTCCAGGATCTATGTTTTTAATCACCACATCATAAATCTCTGTTATTGTGGTGAAAGAAATAAACTTACCTGTTCTTTCACACATAGCTTAAAAGAAAATTTAACTTAATTTATAACTAATAACTCTGTATCAAAAGTAGTACATTAAGCTGCGAAGAAATAATGACACCTACTTAATATTCTTTTTATGTTCTATCTGTCTCAGATCCATATTCTGGAAAGAAAAAGTTTAGTGGAGATATTTATTATCCCAATGTTATAAAATTTCTAGTTTCTCACCCTCACAATTTTATAGCAGAGCTATGCAACCCAATGCAATCACCAGTCCACATTTAACTAGAACTTGCCCAATTTAGTTAGCCAGAAAAGAAACAAAGGTAGAAAAGTAAACTTGGAATAATATTCCAGAATTCATAATCATTATTGGATTATATTTCATTCTCTGTTCCAGAAAATAACTCCTGAAATACATTGTTTCTTTTCTCTAAATTTATATACAAATTTTTGAATGTTATCGATTCTGGTTTTATTATAGATGATTGGTTTTAAAAATGGTAACTGAGGAAATGTATGTGATATATACACTGCATTAAACATATGGAAAATATGTTACAGAAAGTAGAAGAACTTGAACAAGTACAAGCACTATGATAGAAATATTACATGAATTAGCAATTTTAATATGGACATTTAGATTTATTAATAACCTGTGGCAAATTGAGGTGATTAACAGTTGCTAAGGTGATTAACAGTGAGATAAGGTTTGGGATGGTATAGATAGATGAAAAAGAGGAAATAAATATAAATATATAACAAATCTGAAGGTGTTTAAATTCTGAGCTTGAAGGAGACAGAGAATCACTGAAGGAGTTAAGTAAGAAGGTAACATAATAAAAAATCTATTTTATACAGGGCTTACTCAGATAGTTGTACATGGATAGATTTTGCTGGATGTTTGGATATAGGGTGGAGAGACTAGAGGGAATGGGGCCAATTAAGAGGTTCAAATGAGTATAAAGGACTAGTGATAAATAATGGAGTTAAAATAAAGAGGAAAGTTTGCATATTTACCATATTCACAAGAATGATTCAATGGTTTCTTGGCTAGGTTTTAGTTAGGAGAGGCTTCGTGTTTGTACCAGTAGTGTGGGGTCATAGAGACATATTTCAAGATAGAGACTACAGAATAGAATAAATTGTAGGAAGTGAAGTTTTTCTACATTTATAAATCTTATTTTAGATAAGCTTAAATTACATGAAATTTACATGTACCAAAATGGATATTGCCATTTAAATATGCCCTGACATAGGGAATACAGTTTGACTGGAACTGAATTTTGGAATGGAAATATGAAATTTATCATTGTAAATATGGTAATTTAAGAAAAGACAAAATAAACTAGAAATATTGTACTTGGTGAGGAGAGAAGCAGGTCAATAATGAAGCCGTGGGAAAGTGAAACTGTCTATGAAGGAGACTAAGTAAGGGTATATTGGATTATAGGGGGAACTCAAGAGAGGTGTTTAGAAGCCAAGAGTGGTATGAATTTAAGACAAAAGATTCAAAACTGTCATATGGGATGGAGAAATCAAATGCATTATGTATTAAATAATACTCTTTAAATTTAGCAGCTATGACATAGTTTGAGATGTTGGAAAAAAGGGGCTCTAATTAAGTTAGTATTGAAGCTGTAGCTTGAGAATAATAAAAGTGGAAAGATGTTTTGTCAAAAGAAATTGCATGTGCAAAGGCTCTGACTGACAGGGCTCATATAATAGCACTACACAAAGGCACCCCTCTGTGAGAGTTAATGGACATTCAAATCCTGTTGTGCTACACTAGCTGAGCTGATCTCTGTCAAAGAGCTGAGTTAACTGAGTAAAGGAACAACTTTTCCTTTGCACAAAACCAACAGTTCAGTGGGGTTGCATCATTCTAGTGGTGGCAACTTTCCTTTAGATTCAGCAATGCTAATGGAGGCAAGATCTTAATGTGTCAGGAGGAGTTTGTGTGACTGGAAGATGGCAGATATGAGGAAAATGGATTGGATCAGATAAGACTGGACTTGGGGAAGATGATAAAGAGGGTAGGGCAACAGTCTAGGGCTGAAATAAAGGAGACTGATTGGTATGATGGTAAGGATTGGAAAGAGTGGATAGAGATGGGATAGCTTAGTTGTAGAATCATTGATGCAATAGATGTGGTGGATAAGAACGTTGAAAAAATTATGGATGAAGCCCAGGTTTAGAGTTCAGAAATTTGATTGATGGCAGTGCATTTAACATGGAAACAAATAGCTTTAAAAAATAAGAGATGTGAAATTTAGCAATTTAGTTAAAAATTGCAGGATTCCACCACAAAAATATTTGAAAACCTATGCATTATATACCACACTAACTATAAACATGCCTAGGTGGTTTCTGGATGCTCAGATGAATTTAGGTTTACTGCTCTATTTTTTTAAAACCTTTTTTGTTTGTTTGTTTTTGGTCAGTGCCTAGGTTATTACTGATATTATCATCATTACTCTGCCATAGCTCCAAAATCCAGGAACACTGCAGACATATGGATGAGGAGAATGGCACTATGAAGACTGAATTCTTTCTTCTGGGATTTAGTGACCACCCAGAATTTCAGAGTCTTCTATTTGCTGTGTTTTTTTCCATCTATTCTGTGACCCTGATGGGGAACCTTGGGATGATTTTTTTAATCATAACCAGTTCTTACTTGCACACCCCTATGTACTTTTTCCTCTGTACATTGTCCTTCATTGATGCATGTTATTCTTCTGTTATTACTCCCAAATTACTTGTGGACCTGGTTTCTGATAAGAAGACCATTTCTTATAATGGCTGTGCTGCACAGTTATATTTTTTCTGTTCTTTGGTTGATACAGAATCTTTCCTTTTGGCTGCTATGGCTTATGACCGGTACATAGCAATATGCAATCCACTACTTTATACTGTTATTATGTCCAAGAGAGTCTGTTGCCAGCTTACAATTGGAGCATTTTTGGGGGGCACCATGAGCTCAATTATACACACTACTAACACTTTTCATCTGTCTTTCTGTTCCAAAGAAATTAACCACTTCTTTTGTGATATCTCCCCATTATTCTCTCTGTCCTGCACTGACACTTACATGCATGACATGGTTCTGGTGGTCTTTGCTAGTTTGGTTGAAGCTATCTGTCTTTTAACAGTTCTTGTCTCTTATGTCTACATCATAGCAGCTATCTTCAAGACAGGCTCTGCTGAGGGAAGAAGGAAAGGGTTTTCCACTTGTGCTTCCCACCTGATCGTTGTCACTATCTACCATGGTACTTTAATCTTCATTTATTTGCGCCCCAGCACAGGTCACTCACTGGACATTGACAAAGTGACCTCTGTGTTCTATACATTGATTATACCTATGTTGAATCCTCTGATTTATAGTCTAAGGAACAAAGATGTCAAAAATACCTTTAGGAAAGTAATCAGCCTGAAACGGTTTTCTTAAGAAATGATAAAAATGGACGTGACAACCTTTTACAATGCCCATTCCTTGTGTGGTTAAAATTGATGAAAAATTCAGTTTAATGTGAATGTTTCCCAAATCTGCAGGTAATGAGACCTCAAGCACAGAATGGGGCCAGGGACTAAAATCCAAGTCAGGGTACTCACATCACTTATTTCAGATGCAAATTGAAACTTCATTTTATCTCCAATATTTCATATTCTTACTCAATGTATCTTCTCACCTTAACCTTCCATCACAATTAATCACAATATTGGCCAAGGATTGGCATACCATAATCACTTTTGTGTAAGAAAATAAATGCATTCACTTAGTCTCTTTTCCAATTAATTTTTGTTTCTATGTGCATTGTAGCTTAGTTTTTCAAATTCTACTCATACTAAGAACTGCTCAAATAGTAACCCTGCATGATTTTTTTTCTGAAACCTCCTTTAATTTTCAAATGATAACTTGTATTCTGAACTTCACTAGACTCTTATATACACTTTCTTTTAAGACCCTCAGTATTTTCTACCTTACCTTGCCTGGTAGCTCTTTGGGACTCTCATATATTCTTCTAATACACTTATTCATTAACTTCTTATTCATCATTTGATCCCTTGCTGCTTTATCACAAGATCCAACCCAGTATATATATGAGTGAATCTTCATGAAGTAAACATAATTAAGTTTACTATTGATTGTTTTTAACTTAGATTTACATACTTCAAATAGGAAGACACTATTTCTATCTCTTATAATATCACATTCTAAAGTGTGGCACTGAATACATAATTGACTTAAAATAGGTTGCCTAGCATGGTAGCTTATTTTAGACACCAATTTATAAATATTGACTAAATTAAAAACTGGTTCAAAGAATATTTTGTCAAAAATATATTCATTCTGAAGTCTTTTCCTTGGTAAGCAAATAGCTCATTGTTCTGTGCAATGGTGTGCTCTCAGAGCCATAGATCAAAACTGGAATATATGAATGGTGGCATATAATCTGGTGTATTGCTGGGGTCTATTGCTAATCCGTTCAAATGCACACAGAGAAGGAGTGACTGGAAATTCTAAAGAAAGTGCTAAACCAAAAGGTGAGGGAGAGAGGATGAACTAGAGAAGAAAGCCTCTGACAATGAAAATTTATGGTGGATTCTAATTCCATACCACAGTTTCCATTCACTGCAGTGGGATCTATTTTCACAAGATCACTGAAAGAGCAGAGCTCTGGCCAGTTTTTGCTTTCAACAATGAAGACTGGAATGCATTGCTTTCTGAGGCTGATAAAAACCAATTCTTTATTCCTAAGTACTGAGCAAGAAATATTCTCTGAAGTGCATGGATCAGTTAAAATAGATAGTTACTGGTTCATTTGAAGCTAAGTGTGTCATTATGTTTATGGATCTGGGGATGTAGTCAATGGGATATCATAAAATCAGGTACACTTGAATTAATTATCTAACTCACTTTTTGGGAATGGGATAGGAAGAAAAAGTCTGAAAATAGCTGAGCAGAGAACAATAAACCTGGCCCGAGGTTAGGATCTACAATTGGAGTCTGCAGAAGTGAGCCAGTTCTAAAAAGTATAGAAGATGTAGCTCCTTTTCATGAGATGATATCTTTTCTTCCAGCACTGGGGATACAGTCCTTGGATAAGGAGTTCATTGTTAAAAACTTTATATAATCTTGGAAAATCTCTTTGGAAATATGTGTTTCTGTAATAATAATTAGCATCTTTTGAGCCTTTTTTTTTTTTGAGGTGCAAAAGTTTTTAATTTTGAGGAGGCCCCATTTATCAATTATTTTCTTTCTTTGCTCATGCTTTGGGTGTAAAGTTCAAGAAACCATTTCTTATTACAAGATCTCCTAGATGCTTCCCTACATTATCTTCCAATATTTTTATGGTCTTGGCTCTTATATTTATATTTTTCCATTTATTTAGGTCTTCTTTGGTTTATTTAAAAGTAAAAATTAGGGAAGAGAACCTGAATAAAAAACCTCATGTAACTCCTCTGTCTGCTATCCCAGAATTAGTGAAGAATGCCTCCATGTTCCTTTCATAACAACAATCAAAAATAAAACGAATGCCATTGGGCACCTGAAAATGTTATTTAAATTGTGTCTTTTTGTGTCTCCTTTGAAATAAACCAGAACTCTATTCTAAGCAAAATTTTAATAGTGGTCATCTCTTAGGGGTTGGATATTAGGTAATCTTAATTTTATTTCTTTTGCATATCTGCATATGTGAAAAAACTACACTAAATTTGTATTGCATTAAGAATAATAAAATCAGAAACTTGTTTTTTAATAATAGTTTGGTCATGCTTGTATACGGATCTTAACTATGAGTGTGCATTTTGTTTGTGTGTATGTGTGTATGTGTATAGATATGTGTGCCTGTGTAGTGGATATAATTGCAAATTCATTAAAATTGACTTTACTCCATATGTTACAACCACATGTATTCCTTCTGATGGATAAGCTACAGCAGGTCAATTTACACCTGTTTTATAATTCATTTTATACCAATCTGTGACCAATTCACTAGATAAAGCATTCCTTGAAACATCTAAGTACAGAAGCCTTAAGGACAACAATAACCTGTGCAAAGGCTCCTTTTTGCATTGAATTTGCAAGAGGTCACTCATTCATTTATTTATAAATGGTTTTGAATGATATCTTGGAGTTGAGCATTGTGAAAAGCAAAGCAGAAATAATGGTGAACTAAACAGAAAAGGGCCTTGCCATTATGGAACTTTGAGTCTAGTGCAGGAGATTCCTTCACATTGTCTCATACCTGTCTATTTACACCTAAGTGTTAAGACAGAATATTTAGAGTGACCATACCAGTACATAGGTTAGACACAAATGCAACTAAGTTTTACCCATTAAAACTCCCTTCTGGCTAAACAACACTTTTTAAATCATAACTTTAAGGAGAGTATGTTGAATTGGTGTTTTTGCTGGATTTAACTCATGAATTCTCAGTGGGACATACTTATGGACAAGAAAGGTAGGTATAAAAGGACTTTGGCAACAAAATAGCAAGGTGATCCCACTGCTTTTCTCCTTAGTTTGGAAGGAAGACTAAGACCAGTAATAACTGCTCCCGACACTCAGCTTAGGCCCAATAATAACTGAAGAAGACACTTAGGAGGAAATATTGGTTAGGCAGCAGGAACATATATTAAAACTCTTGAACTTATCTCTCATAATTTTTAATAAATCCTTTGGATGGAAAAGATGGTTTTATACAGAGCACAATTTAGTGCTGATTGTTTTTTTCAGGGCACCTTTCACATCCTTATTCCTCAGGCTGTAGATCAGAGGGTTTAACATATGGATCACAACTGTGTAGAAAACAGAGGCCATTTTGTCCATATTCATTGAGTAACTCGAACTTGGCCAGAAATACATGAACAAGAGTACACCATGGAATATAGCCACAGCGGTTAAGTGGGATGCTTTCCGTCTACCCTCAGCTAAATTCATTTTACTGATTGTAGTCATGATATAGCTGTAGGAGAAGAGGACAGTGACCATGCTGTACCCCACAATGCAGCCAATGAAAGTGAGCTTTACTTTCTCATTTGTTGTTGTATCTGAGCAGGAAAGGGTTAGTAAAGGTGGGACGTCACACAAAAAGTGATTGATGACATTGGAATTACAGAATGACAATCGAAATGTGCAGCAAGTGTGGACTGCTGAATCCACCAAGCCTACAAGGTAGGCACCGGCCACTAGCTGGGTACAGACATTCCTGGACGTGGCAGTTGTATAAAGAAGTGGATTACAGGGAAGCGGCTGTGGCTCAATCAGTAGGGCTCCCGTTTACCATATGGGAGGCCCCGGGTTCAGTTCCCGGGGCCTCCTGGTGAAGGCAAGCCTGCCCGCACGGCGTGGTTAGCTGACCCAGCGAGCACAAGCAGCAAAGGGGGGATAAATGAATAAATAAATAAAATCTTAAAAAAAAAAAAAAGAAGTGGATTACAAATGGATACATAATCGTCAGAGGCCATGACAGCCAACATAATACATTCCACATTTGCAAAGGCCCCCAAAAAATACTACTGGATGGCACATACATTATATAGAATCTTCTTTTGCTCAGATAAGAAATCAGCCAGCATTTTAGGAGAGACGCTAGAGGAGTAGCAGACATCACAGAAAGACAGATTGCTCAGGAAATAATACATGGGTGTGTGAAATCTGGGGTCCATCACAATCAGTAGAATCATCCCTAGATTGGCAATCACAGTTGTGCCATAAACCCAGGAGAAAGAGCACAAAGAGCACCTGCTGCACATCCTGTCTGCCACAGAATCCTAAGAATACGAAGTCAGTAAACAAATTGTTTGAAAGTTAGATAAAGAACAAACAAGTATCATACCTCCATAATGATCTAGAGATCAAAGTAAAAATTTCCATTTTCCTAAAGGGTCTATCCCTGTAGACATACCTTTAAAAATAACATTTCCTGTATTGAAAAAGTGTGTTTTAAAAATATATAAAAGTACCCATAAAAGACTAAGAAGAATAATAAATATCCTGACTATGTTCCCAATCACCACTTGTATTGTGTTTTATATTGATACATATAAATAAAATGAAAGTTTTTACATAAAGTTCCATACCCTCTTTTGGTTTTATAACATGAATTTAGTAGAAAGGGGATAAAAGAATAAAGAAACCTAAAAGATAGATCAGAAAAACAGCAAAAATTGTTAGTACCTGTTTCACAACTATTTTTTGGACACAGCTCTTTCTGCACGAGTATATAGCATTGTCTCCTGAATGATCAAGACTTTATAATTATCATTGTGTTTGGTCCTTGGGTGTTCAACACTTGGTCTCTCCGGAATAAGTAGCAGATATAATCATATAGTTTATTCATCTGATATTCTGTATAGGTAGGGTGAATGAGATGGAAATACAGACTTTTTTCCCATTTTGTTTTAATTCCATAATATACATTAAAAACTCATGCACACCCATAAGCACAAAAATGCACACACACACTCAAATAAATTCACAAAATAAAGATATTTAGACAGCCAACATTAACCATAATCACTCTTCCTGAGAATAACCAGCCCTTGTTGTACAAATGCTCACATTTTATATTTTTGAAACAAAAATGTCAGAATAAACAAACTTAATATATAAATACATATCATGAACAGATTTATTCTTTCCTATACACATTAATTTATTTAACATATCCTCTGCTAATAACCATTTGGTTTATATACAATTTCATATCACAATTCTGAAATGAGTATAATTATGCATACAAAATTTAATATAAATAAGTTCTAAGAAATGATCCCTAAGGACAAAGATATGTGACTTTAAAATCAGGCAATTTTGGCATTCTTACCATATATCAGGTATTTTTCATATATTATCTATCACTACATATTATCTTACATTTCATACATCATCTCATATGTCCTGAGTTTTCTCTAATCACCTAACAATCTCATCTTACAGGGAAATGAATTGACATTCAGAAGTGATAGTTAAATCTCTAAAGCCTTATAGATTTTAAGTTTTTCTAACTCCAAAGCAATTTCCCACAATAGATTCATGAATACTATGTAGTGAAGTATACTTTTTCAAAGTTTCATTTTACTGCTCTCATAGAATGTTATAGAGTGTTTATATTAAAGTACATGATTGAAAATTCACAAAATTAATGACCCATAGAATCACAGAGTTTTAAAAGAATTGAGAGGCCATCCAAATTTCACTTTTAAAGCAAGGCAGGATTTCAAAAGTGCTTCAGGACATGGGGGAGCAAATAGCAAGAGTTGCCAAATTGGGAGGTGGTCTGTTTTATTTATATCAGCTGGGCAGGTGAACATTATTAATTTTGGTGGAAAGAAAAAGTGACATGGAGAGCTGCTGTATTGTATATTTCCAGGGAGCATGTAGAAAATAAGAAAATTAGTGCCCCTGAAGTTGTACAACCAGCAACTGTGTGAGATGCTCTCTATATTTTCCATATACAGAGCAATATTTGATAACTCGTAAACCATTGCAATACAATTATACCTGTAGGGTGCTGTATGTTCATTAAGCATCTGCAGTCTATTTATATTTAAAGATAATGTATAATCATATTACACATCAGCTATACATCCTGACTCTTAATTTAATTGCCACCAGTCAAAGCAAAATTTGCATTTATAAAAACAGTAAAGGGGAGCAGATGTGGCTCAGTGGTTTCCCACATATGAGGTCCCAGGTTCAATTCATGCTCGGTACCTCAAAAAAAGAAAAAAAAAAAAAAAAAGAGGTGAAGAATAACATGTGTCTGGTATGTAGCATTTTATGCACACCAATGCTCCTGATAATCTCCTGTTTCTTCTGAAACTTGATCTGGGAGTAAAAGGGACACAGGTTTTTTTGTGGTTATTGTTGATTTTATTTAGATTGTTGTTGTTGATCTTTCTCTTGCTTTCTAAAAAGCTAGAACACCCAGACTAAAATCAGGGAATTCGGTATGTTTCTGCTTTAGGCAAAAGTGATTTTTGCCACAATTTTTAATGCCTTTTCATATTTCATTGCCATTCTTAGTGTGATGATCACAATGCTAAAATACCCAAAGTACTCCTGTGGGAAATTTTGTTGAGATGAACCTCAAACCACCTAAGTAATTGTAATATTTTTACAACAGGTACACTCAACAAACCTTTCTATTCATGCTTCCCAAGAGCTTTATTACTCTTATCTACTTTTCTGGTACATATTTGAAGGAGAGGGAGTCATTCCTTGGTGAGGTGTTTCCCTGTCTCCAGGGATCCCAAATTCCCTCAGGCTTCACTCTATTTAGGCAGGATCCAGTCTTTACCTTCCCAAAAATGATTGCTCATCCACCTCATATATCATGTATTATAACTTGGAGAGTATATACTGCTGAAAATTGGATAATCTAAATTATTTCCAAATAATTTAATGATTTTGTGTGTTTTAATTGAGAATGACTATCAAAATCATAGGAATAAAACATATTTAAAGTATAATTTAAGACATCTAGGACAAATAAGGGAGAAAAAAAATCATACCTACCTGAATGATTTTCCTGTTGTCACTGATGCCTTTAACATAATGCTACATTGGCCATTGTCTACTGATAAATCCCTTCCTTGAGAAAATCGTTGTCTGGATCCAAGGCATGGGCCGTTGTGAAATAAGTTGAGTGCATGAAAAGCAGGTTTGTCTCTCTATGCTGGAAACAAGACTAAAGTGCCCCTAGGTTGATCATGAAACCTCTGTTCTGTAAGAAAAGCATTGCATTCTTAGTCACATAAAGGATACTTATTTAATGAAAATATTCTATGAAAATCCCATGCTTTATTAACTTTATAAACATATTTTGGAAACTTTTTGTATATAAGAAACTGCCAGAGATTTTTTAAAAATCATAATAATGATCTCTGGCTGTTGCTTAAAATCTAACAGTGTATAGACTTTGTCTCTGGAAAATCTTCTAAAGATAGGATATACATAGAAAATGATCATAAAATAAGTATACATCAAGTGAATTTTCAGAAATGCAAACATCCCTACACCCAGAACCCAGATCAAAAGACAAACCTTTACCAGCACTTTTGTGACTGCATGTGGGCTTCATCATAAATTGATATCCAGTATGGTAGATTAGTATTAGATGTTTTTTAGCTATATAGAGTTAAATAATATTATGTGTGTGCTTTTTGTCTGACTACTTTTGTGCAACATGATGTTGGAGAGATTCCTAAGTGTCATTGTGTGGTAATAGTTCATTTCTTCTCATTGTGGTATAATATTCCAATGTACAAATACACCATAAGTTATTTCTCTAACCTAGTTCTAGGGGAGGCAAAGTGTGAGCCACAATGGTTTAAATGAACATAGTCAAACCTATTCATTTATGTATGCCAATGGCTATTTTAATAATAAAAGATATATTTGAGTAGTTGTGGCAGATACTATATGACTTGCAAAACCTAAAACATACTATATAGATCTTTAAGAAAAAGTTTTCCACACACTGATTTAATGTGTTGATAGAAATTTGAGTTGTTTTCTGTTTTATGCTATTGCAAATAATACTACTATGAACATTTTGAACATTTTGGCAAATGTTTTGGGTAGACATATTCATTCACTTCTCTTGAGTATAAAACTAGGAATGGCATTTTTGGGTCACAAGGTATGTATATGTCCAGCTATAGTAGAGTCTTCTTTATAGTTTTTTTTTTTAAACATATCAATTTTATTGATACATATTAATGAAGCATAGAATTCTTCCAAAGTGTACAGTCAATGGTATTTACTATCATCATAGTTGTGCATTCATCACTTCAATCACTATTAGAACATTTCCATTATTCTTTCATACTACATGTTTCCATACAGTTTTCCAAATAGGGATGACAATTGTCCCTTGGCCTACCAATATGTAAGAGCTATGATTGATCCACATACTTACCAATAATTTTTAGTTTTTATTGTCATTTTAGTCATCGTGTAGATAGGTGATTCATGGTATTGCTTTGAGGGTTTTTTTTAAATTTATAAATTTGTTTAGAAATATTAGGAAATGTGTTGGCAAATTTATTAGGAATTATGGGACTTTTAAAGTAATTTTTATTTTTTTAACTTTTATTTATTTTTTTATTTTATCTCTCCCTCTCCCATTGTTGTTGTTCGTGTTCACTGTCTAATCTCTGTGTTCATTTGCTGTGTGTTATTTCTGTGTCTGCTTGTCTTTTCTTCTCATCTTTCTCTTTAGGAGGCACAAGGAACCAATCCTGGGTCCTCTGCTTTGGAAAAGAGGTACTCAATAGCTTGAGCCACCTTAGCTTCCTGGTCTGCTGCATCTTTCACTGTCTCTCCTCTGAGTCTCCCTTTGTTGCATCATCTTGCTGCACCAGCTCAGCTCTCTGTGGTGTAGTCTTCAGCTCTCCACAACATGAGCCATTAGCTCTCTGTGGCATGGGCCAGCTTGCCTTCACCAGGAGACCCCAGGAATGACACCCGCGGCTGCTCATATTGTAAACAGGAGCTTAACTGCTTGAGCCACATACACTTCCCTGCACTGAGGTTTTAATATTTATTTACTTGAGCTCTAATAAAGTTGTTTAACCAATTTTATGAAGTGTCTATGAAAGTAGGAATGTGAATAAGAGACCACTTAAAAGAGCTGTGTTTAAGAGTATTTGACTTCGGGATAATTCCACTATCTCGCTGATATCATTGCCACTGTTATGCCAGGTCAAATCAGCATAGATATACAGCACTTTCCTTTTTATAGATATGAAGCAAGTCATTTTTTTTTTTTCAAAACCACTGCAATAGTGGAATGGGTTTAATCATCATTAGAATAATAGCTATACATAGAGACAAAATATGGCAACTGGAAATAGACTTAGTGATATTGAAATTTGAACCCCTCTTTTACAGAAAGAGAATTGAAGTCAAGCAAGGAAGAATGACTAGTCAAAGGGTACTGTGATTTGTGTGACCCTGGGAACCTGGTTCATAATATGTTCATAAGATGGATTTCTTCAAAGGTAGTAAAAGTTGCTGGTACTGACTTTAACATCAACTTCCCATTAGCTGGGTCACTCAGCATTACTACTGCTCAAATCTTACAAATGTGGTTAAATGGGCTATCACCAGTATTTATAAATCTATTTGCTGTTTTATAAAAATACCCAAATCTAACATCACTGTGCCATACTCATGTTTAGGCACTTTAGTAAAAGGATTTTAAAAAAAGACCCATAATATTAACCCACTATACACATAGTGTTAATAGCATGTTTAAAACAAAAATGCCATTAGTCATTGGTAGATCTGTGAGAAGATTGTGTGAGAAGATTGTGAGGTAGAGAAACAGAGGATGAAAGGGACTAGTTAGGAATGAAGTAGGCAGGATATAATAGATCAAAGTCTTTGTTAAAAATTTTTAAAAAGATGGTTAATTATACAAATGTCACAAAAAAAAACACAGGGGTTTCTGATATGCCCCACTCCCCACTCCTAATACAATTTCCCACATTAATAACATCCTTCACTCGTGAGGTACATTCATTGCAATTTTTGAACACATTTTTGAGCATTGACACTAAGCATGGATTAAAGTTTACGTTGTAGTTTACACTCTCTCCCATCCAATTCTGTGGGTTATGGCATGATTTATAATGGCCTGTATCTGTCACTGCAATGTCATTCAGGACAATTCCCAAAAATGCCCCTGTGATTACACCTGTTTTTCCCTCTCTCTGCCCTCAGAATTTCCAGTGGTCACTGCCTCCACCTCAAAGTCTTTTTTATGTTATATTCTTACTATGTCTGTAGAATTCCAAAGAAGAAATATCACTACATGTTATCTTCCCAAGATCTTATTTGAGTCATGTATTTCCTAAACAATATTTCCAGTAATTGGTTATTCAACTTCTACTAATAAAAGGGAACAATATGGAGATCAAATCAGTCTTTAGAGATAGGAATATATGATGTTATATGGAAAGGAGACATTTAGTTAGATGCTATGATTCCACAATCCAAATCAGTGGCAATCCATTGAACCCCTCCATGTTGTTGTGACTTCACTATTATAATTTTAATTTCAAACAGTTTTCTTCCATGCTCCTGCTTATAAGTAAAAATTCAAACACAGTTTGGGTTCATTGAGAAAATATGGTGGAGGAGGAAATCCTTAAAGCTTTTTGTCTAGAAAAGCATTCTCCATAGGTTTTTCTACTTTTGTATTTTTCCATAATGTATCCTTGTATTATGTAAAGAAATGCCAATTGAAACGCAGAAAAGTTTCTTGGACTTTACTCTACACTAAAATGTTTTCACGTGGGGCATTTTACAATGAAAACTCTCAAGTCTATACATTCAATGACTTTCAGCTTGTACAATTATGTTCTTAGGAGTATTCTTGAGTCTTGTATGGGCCTTCAAATATATGACAATAAGGTATTTAGGTGCATTGTCCATCAGAAAGTTAAAACAGAGCCAGATAAAGTAGGCAAATATCAAGAAATTCAATAAATGCTCTTTATTTCCCCCAAATAATTAATATTTATTTCTTCACACATCTATAACTTCCAGTTACCACCAGTATATTTAATTTTTTACACATTTTTAAGGGTTGTATTCAATGCACATACTATATCCTCAGGTACTTTTGTTTTAACTATCATGCATAAGTACTTAAAATATTACTGAGGTTTTGGTTATATCAATTGTTTATTTCCTATTTTGTGTCTTAGACATAGTGCAAATTGTTTGGAAAATAGGAATAAAAATTTCAGACCTTGACCACAAAATTCTCAGAATACCATATTCTAAAAAATGATTTAATAAGCAGAACAATATTTTTAAAATGCCCTGAGGAGAGGGTTATTTGTGAATGCAAAAGGAGTATTTATTCCTAGCTAAGAAAGGAGAAGAAGAGAAGGAAAAGTTTCTGGAGAAAATGATGGAAGAATTAAGAATTACCATTCAAGGATGTATTTTCCTGAGTTCCTTCCCTTTGTTCTTTATATCCTAAGCATGTTGAATTTCATTTCATCTAAAAAGGCACAATTATGTCTTCCTCATTTCCTCTTTAATTGCCAGTCTGTCTGAGTATAATCCTTTCTTATACCCACATTGCACATTTACTCACCCTTCATATCTGAGACAAAATTTCCCCATTCATGGAAGCCTTCCTTCTCTACATACCAAATTCAGATTTTTTTTTTTTTTTTTGATTTATAGCACACAGTCTTTTTATTTTATGATGATTTGCAGGTTTTGATAATTATTTTCTTACTTATTAATTAATGTTTTTTGTTACTTCTACTAGATTGTAATATTCCTTAGTGTGAAATTACTGGATTCACCCTGAAATAGAATACTAAGCACTTAAATGCGCAAAAGCTATTTAATACACACTCAGTTCATCTTAGAATAATTGATATGTTATATAACTGAAAGTAGAACAAATAAAAATTTAACATGACAAAAAAGGCCAGCTAAGTTTTTTACAAATAGGAAGTAGTATACAATAATTCAATATCTATCATGCAACATTTCCATTTAGGGAAAGTCAAAATGCTGATATGATTAAAATTTCACAGAAACATGTTTATTAAATAAGTATTTGAGACAACTTTTTTCCTCATGTATTACCATTTAATTTTAACCCACAATGATTTTAACAACAACCATGGCTATATATATATATATTATATATATTAATATAAATATTTAAAACCACTTTTTATTTTTCACTCTTTGCAAGGCCTCTTTCACATCATTGTTTCTTAGACTCTAAATTAAAGGATTTAACATGCGAATCACAAGGGTGTAAAGCAATGAAGTTATTTGGTCTTCATCTAAGGAGTAAGAAAAACTGGGCCGGAAATAAATTAAGAGCATAGTTCCTTGAAAAGTAGCAACAACAGTTAAATGGGATGTGCAGGTAGAGAAAACTTTGACTCTCCCCTCAGATGAGTGGGTCTTTAAAACTGATAGGATAACATAACAATAAGAAACTAGAATTCCTGAAATGATACTCAGTTCAATGAAGCTAAAAAGGGTAAAGATCACTAATTCATTGACCTGTGTACCTGAGCAAGATAGCATCAGTAAAGGGGGGATTATCGCAAAAGCAATGATTAATCTCATTTGACCCACAGAAATATTAATGGAATGTTAATGTCGTATGTATCAGAGTATCCACCTTTCCCACCAGGTAAACACCAGCCATGAGTGTGGAGCACACACTGCTGGATATGTTGACTGTATAGAGCAAGGGGTTGCTAATGGACTTGTACTTATCAAAGGCCATCACCACCAGCAGGAGAAACTCAGAATCTACAAAGATACAGAAAGTGAAGAATTGCAGAGCATAACCATAAAATGGAATTGATTTGTTCTTGGCAAAGAGGTCCACCAGCATCTTGAGCCCAATTGCTGTGGAATAGCAAACGTCACAGAAGGAGAGATGGCTGAGGAAAAAAGTACATCGGTGTGTGAAGCTGGGAATCCAGTCTAATTAAAACGATCATTCCAAGGTTTGCCATAATCTTAATGAGATATACAACTAGAAGTATGGTGAATAGGGTCTCTTTGATCTCAGAGAGATCCTTTCCCAAGAAAATGCATTCAGTCAAAAAGGAGCAATTTTCCCTGTCTATTCTTCTTTTCTCTTGCTCTGAACTGTTGCAAAAATGATCAAGAATATAGTAGATGCAAATATTCTTGCTGTCCTGATTTTGTGATAATCAGGGTAGGCTAAACATTCGCTATATTAGAAACCATACACGTGTCCCCAGACCTAGTTTTTCTCACTAGGTCTGGTTTTTAGAATGCTAGTGGTAAACTAAGCCTGATTTATTATATGGCCTGTATGGGAAAAGACTGTAAATTTGGGTATCTTTGATCAACCTTAAGAGATATAGCATGGGGACGGATGTGGTTCGGGTGGTTGGGCGTCTCTCTCCCATATGGAGGGACCTGGGTTCGATCCCTGGGATCTCCTGATAAAAATTAAAAAAAGAAAAATATAGAAGGTATGTGGGCCACCAGGCCCAGTCTGCAGATGAGCATCCAGGCCCTGTGAGTGGGTGCGCTACCAGGCCCTGCAAGCCACACAGCAAGATGATGACATAACAGGAGAAAGACGCAAGGGAGAGCCCAGAGGAGATGCACCGAAAAGCCAGGAACTAAGGTGGTGCAGGCAGTAGTAGGAAGCCTTTCTCCCACATTGGAGTTCTGATGATCCTATCCCAGTGAAGACAGGAGAAGAAGGATAAGAAGAGAGAGCAGAAAACGGACACAGAGTTGCCCAGTGAATGGACACAGAAACAGCAAAAATGGTGGTGGTGGTGGGGAAATGGATAAAAGTAAATAAATAAGTAAATAAATCCTTAATGTATAGGGGAGGGAGATTTGGACCATAGTTTGTATCAATACTTTGATGATGCTCTTTCATGATTTGTTAAGAAATGTTTCACAACAATGCAGGATGTTTGTGGGGGAGAGGTTAATGTGTGGGAGCCCTGTATGATGTTATGCATGTTTGTTTTGTAAGATCACGATGTTTACTGAACACTTATAGTTTATATATGTTCATGTATGAATGATATACTTCAATAAATTGTTTTTCAAAACAAGAAAATAGTAGATCCACAGTTAACTATCTGGAAGTCCACAAGCTATTTTCTGTAAAGGAGAACGTTATTTGCTTCTGTAAATTTTCTTCTTTATCCTCATAAAATACCCAGACAAAAGGCACTTTCAAAGAGGTTTTGTTTTCTGGTTGAAAAATCAAAAAAAAGTTTGAGACAAGACTTGGAAATATTTTACTCTAAATCTAGATGTCATTCATGAGATAGATGATATCTTAACCTCTTGCCTTATCACATGCAGTAGATTTGACTGAATGAAAG
This sequence comes from Tolypeutes matacus, assembly GCA_026826555.1. NCBI lineage: Eukaryota > Metazoa > Chordata > Mammalia > Cingulata > Chlamyphoridae > Tolypeutes > Tolypeutes matacus. Next base: position 673,829 of record JAKSZT010027144.1, on the reverse strand, counting down.
CTTATTCCAGATCAAAATGATGTCAAAGAAACACCAAAGTTAGATAGAAAAGACTAGAAGATTACAGCACAAAACATAACATATGTTTGAAAATAAAAACTGAAATGGACAAAAACTTGGCTAAATTTGTTGCATTCTGCAAAAAACATGATGAACTTTTAAAGTTTCAGCAACAAAGAATATATCACTGAATCAATCATACTGCATGTAAGTAAATGAATAAAATCATTTTTACTGTTTTTGGTAAATGGTGTCTTTAGTGTTTCCTGACAAATGAGACATATTTTATTGACTTTTTCTATCACAGGTCCTCATTTCTTTCCAGCCATATTTATATCATATTTTATGACAGAACTGGCAAAGTCCCCTAAGAAACCAAATAGATGTGCTGCCAAGAAGTGGGGACCACTGATATTGTATTTAAATGGACTTTTCCATTTAAAACGACAATGGGAAGAGTAACAATAAATATTTTGTAGCTATGTAATTTTCTATTTCTTGCATATGTGTGTATGTTTAGGTGTATGTCTGGTGTGTTTGCATCTCTGTTACTATATGAAAATTAGAATGTGGACTTTGGTCTGAATTAATTCTTGCTATAATTAAATATTATGGAATGTGGTCCATATGGACTTAAATTTACACATATTTACACATATTGGGTCTTGTAATGTGATACCTCAATTGCTATTTGCATAAAAACTAGAATAAATTAAACTAATAAGGAAAACAATAACACTTGCACAGTGGTAAACATAATGACTTACAACTGTTGGTTAAAATATAAATAAATAAGTAAAATCTGTATGTTCTCTATACAAATTAGTTCTGTCAAATTAGGTTTTACAATTCATTTAATGGAGTAAGTAGGCATAAAATGATTCACTTAAATATTCTTCAATATCTGATTCTTCATATGTCATACATACATATACACTCAAAGGTTTTCCCTCTATTCTTTAATTGTGAAAGCTCAGAAACTTACCTTAGATGAGCAAATCTTTCTCACCATGCCTCTGGTAGGTGAACAACAGACCGATAACATTTTATTTTATTCTAATGGCTGTTGGGACTTAAATCCCTAAACTCTCTGTCTTTGTTCTGCTTTATTATGTATACGTAAGATTAATTAGATTTCTAATTCTGTGTTTTCCCTTTTGAATGCTGCAATAACTTTAGCAAAAAGTGAACTTTTAATTCTTCACTCTTGTCTCCAAACTGATCAATGACACATGGGAACAGAAATGATATTATGGTCTTCAGCTATCCTGAATGTATACCTTCTTCCTCCAGTTCAAGGAGATGTCTAAAGAAATTCGTTAGATCATCTACTTAATGACTTTACTCTCCTTTTCATTATTCATCCTGTTTCTTCCATTTCTGAAGCAGTGGCTTTTACCTCTCCATTTAGAAATGACAGTCCTTCAATGTTCATCTTAAATTCCACTTTTTAAATTAAGCATAAGTGATTGCCTTTCCCCAACCATATGCAATCTACTAATGATTTTGTGAATGTATATCATCCATTATGTTTAGCATACTCTTGAATTATATATATATTTTTAACTTATGTCCCAGCACTATAAACTCCTTAGTAATAAAATCAGGTTTTGGTTAATTTTTAAATATCTTAAAACCCCTAGCAAACAGACTTGCATCCTATTTTTGTTAAAAGATTTTGAGGTGGTCAGGTTGGTGATAGATGGACAGAGTTGAAATAAAAAGGCTTTGGGGTTGTTTCAACTAACATAGTTCAGGCATGCAAGGGTAATTTGTACAAAAAAACCCACCATCAAACCAACAAGAAGACTCAGCTGTATGTGTTACTGAGCAAGTGCACTCATTGTCTGATGTGCACAAAATCAACACCATGATACAAGGATTTTGAGGAAAGAAAGAGTTTATTATGAAGTTGACCAGTAAGAAGACAGGAGACAAGGCTCAAATCTGTCTCCCCAAGTTGAAAACTTAGGGAGGTTTTATGAGATGGGAAAAGCAGGAGGTGGAGACAGTCATGAAATATGGGTTGACATATCCTGATTGGTTGTTTTTTAAACATCTGACCAGGAGAGGGTAGGATTACAGTTTAGGTACAAAAACAGGGCACATGCACAGATGGACATTATTCTGACTTATGTGTGGTATAATCAGAAAATGGCATCTTTATCATGGTGAGTTTTAGCAGGCTAGACCTTGTTAGGTTACTTTCAGTCACAGTTTGCAGGGAATGCACATGCATGGTCTTGGGGAGTCTCCATTAGCTCAGTAGGGCTAGTTGGGGCTTACCTTTAGGGACACAAATAACAGGGAAGCTATAGAAGGAGGTCAAGGTAAGGAGCCCAGGTTACAATAATGAGTAAGGACTAAGGAACCCTGTTGAAATGATTTTGTGTGCACATATGTTTTTTTGTTTTTGTTGTTTATAGCAATGCTCTGTTTCCACAAACAATTCATTTGCCATTTTTATGTATTTTTTCTAAATTGAAAAGTACTAAAAGTATAATTTTGTGTCCCCCCAAATCCACCCCAACAGCCCCTATGTAATCCTCCAAGCACTTTGCATCTTGGTCTATTCTCTTGGTCCCTGGTCTGATTTGGCTACCTCAGAAAGAACTTGAGTTAAACATATCTTCACAGTGACCTGACTGATATAAATTTACTTCCACCTTTTCTTTGATAATTTGATTTTTAAATATCTCTTTAATAAATGTCCTTTGTTGTGTGAATGTATGTGAAAAATAATAAAAATTTACAGACACACGCACATACACACACGCACACCTAGATATTTACTTACGTAAGATAAAAGCTAATTTAAAAAAATCTGGAAATGAGAAATTTCAGGGTGCTTCATCTCCCTTGTGGTAGATGAGGCAGACTGAAGATAGGTGCACATTTTTTTGTCACTTCTTCCATAGAAACAGTGTCCTTCCCTACTTACTTTGAATGTGGACTGTTCCCTGACTGCTTTGATGAACAACTCCATGTCAGTTCTGTAATTAGCCTTCAAAATGATTTATTTATTTCAACATTCATTTTAGCATAGTTTATAGTGACCAAGAACTGGAAACAAAAGAATGTCTGTCAATAGGGGGAATAGGTGAGTGGATTAAGATAATTCCATAATGTGGAATATTATATATTCACTGAGTAGAATACATTAACTTTCTCTCTATTGATGTGAAAGTATTCACAAAAGGCTGTGGTTGATTGAGAAGATTAATATACAAATAAGTATATATGCACCATTTTTGAAAGCATGTAATGACCATACCAAGTGATAAATAGAGCTTTAAAAAAAAGATAAAAAACAAACTGTTAAATGGATTTCCTGGGATGTGTCTTAATAGGAAAGATACAGCTTTTTAGACATAAGATTGTGAAATGGAAAAAGGAGGGATAAAAAGGATCACAAAGTAAAGTAAAATTTCATGCTATAATAAAAAAGTACATGTGGATGTGTGTATTTTCATTTGTGTACTTACTTAAAGTTATTTTTAAAGATAGATTTATATCTTCTGGCATGGGAATATTAAAGACATATGCTTTATAAAAACAAAACCAAATTACATTATATGGATTAGTCAGTTTTTTTCTAAAATAAATGTGACATCTTTCTATGTGGATGACTGATATTATTTTCATGTATGCAAGGACATCATCTGAAAGGATATTAAACAAATTTCTAATGATCGGGAATGAAGAAAGGGAAGAAAGAGAGTATTAGCTTTGGTTTTAATATGTTCGTATTATACCCTTACAATCTGAAAGAATAGTAGCTTTCATTAAAATTTTGAAAAATAATAAAATAAAATGTAATAGAGATCTTACTTGATGCATTTTTAAAAAATGGAAGCCTCTACTGCAAAAAGCCATATACAAAATTCAAAATTAGCAAAGCATTGGTTAAATTACATGCTAAATTCTAATTCAGATTTTTTTTAAACATTGTGGACTGGTCCATTTATCAAGGAACTTAGGCAACCCTCTCAGGGACACTGCTCAGGTTGCCGCGGGACCTGAGATTAGGGACAAGAAGAAGTGGGGGAAGAATCTGGATTTTTTCTGTTTCATGATGAGACTCAGACCTCGGAAAAGTTGTGGAGCTGGTTGGGGAGCAACCTGGGCTCAGGCAATGGCACACACCAAGTACTGAGTGGGGAGAGGCCCGCAGCAAGGAATACTGGTCCACAGGGCATAGGTCGCCTCGGGCCCTCCAGCCCGGCGCTGACCCGTTGTACCAGGCCCGAGGGTGGCAGCGGGTGTCCAGGGACATGCAGATATTGGCAGTGGGGCACAGGCACCCTTCCGGCATGCAATCTGGTTCCACTCAAACCTGTTGTCTGAGGACCCACTCTCAGGCTCACTGTCTTCTGGGACTCCAGCTCTTCCTGGGGACCCATATACCTGCAGCCGCACCTGGGTGGGCCGCGGGAGCTCTTACTTCCTGAACTCAGGTTCCATGAGGAAAACTTCATGCTGCAGACTCAGCCAGGACAACTATCACTTCCACAACCAGCGGCGACGGGGATTTGGGATTCACTGCAGTTTCCCACTGGACACTCCCACAGGGAAGTTCTCAGCACCCTGCGGGGCCTCCAGGCTGCAGCTCTCAGATGTAGCTGTGCAGCGCAGAGCACTGCCCTTCAAGCTCCAGGGGCAGGCAGGTCTCGGAGGTGGCAGGACGCGGCTCCCAGGGCAGCGGTTCTGGCAGCTCTCCAGTCTGCAGGCCCTACCCAAGTCCAGCCCCTCCATGGCCTAGAAACCTATCCATGTGTCCTGGTTCCTGGTGACCCCCGAAGAGGAGGAAGTGCTGGACGGCAGGACTGCCCACCATGGCGAGGGCGGTTTTGTCGTAGGACGAGCACAGCTCCTGTGCCTGTAGCCAACCTGCCTTCTTTGCCACCAGGCAGTAGCAGTGCCCATTGCCAGGGAAGACCTCCGTGTCTGAGGGCAGAGACGGTGCACCACCTGAGACGGCCCCTTGCCAGGGCCACAATGCAGTAAGAAGCCTCCAGGCCGAACCCAAACTCTTCTTGAAGCTCTCATTCCTGAACAGGGCAGCCAAGCACTGGAGCTCCAGGGCGCAGGTGCCACCTGTACCTGCACCTGGGCTGCCAGCCGGGCTGAGGTGGCTCCTAGGGCCAGCAGGGCCGTCACAAGATAGTGCTCAAGAAGCGCTTAGAGATGCATGGCGGCGGGGCTGGCGATGCTTACCTCCGGAGAGCCATTACCGAAGCCCCAGAGCTATGAGTCTCTTGGCCATGGGGCAGTGACCTGGAGGGCTACTGGCTGGCCTGATGCCACAGGTGTGTGGGGCCTTCCATGGCAGTCCCGGGTGGTGGGGGAACTTGGTGGAGGAAGGTAGGACTCCAGCAGTTGGGCTCAGGGCGACAGGGGGCCTGAGCAGAAGTGTAAGCAGGCGGTAGAGGTTTTGGGGCTGGGCCGCCATGCACAGGCACAGGCACTGCTCCCAGAGCGCTCGCAGGCCTTGGCTAGCCATAAAGCAGAAGGCGCTGCAGGCCTCAGGCGCCAATGGGCCCGGTGGGCAACTGAGAAGGCCCCTAGCGCCACGTAGCCCGAGCTGTTGTCAGCACACAAACACACATATAAATAAATCATAAAAAAAAAAAAAAAAAAGCTGATATTCTGGAGCAGATGGGGCTCCCTGGGTTAAGCACCCGCTTTGCATGTAGGAGGTGCCGGGTTTAATCCCCAGTTACTTACCCCCCAAAATAAAAACAATAAAATAAAATAAAATTTGATATTCTATACAGGTAGGTAATTCAGAAGGAAATACATTTTGCCATTTTATTTTTTTTTACCATTATTTTTTCTTTCTCTATATACTAATATTGTAGCTTATGAACAATAACTACATGATCTCTAGTCAACCAGCATTTATTATCTTTGCTTCACCAATGTCAATATTGGTATTTTGTTTTAATTCCATATTGTACATATATATGCACAGACATTCCCTTTAAATAAATTGAGACAATACAAGAAATTTTTAAAAGATAGAAATGTTTGTGGTCATACTGTCTAGAGATAACCAAGTTTTCTTTTGCATACTATCAGATTTTTAATTTTCAGCCAATATGAGGACATAAAAAACACAATTATATATAAAATATTAATAGAAGCATTGCATTCCTTTCAATTGATGTTTATTAATTTATTTAATCCATCTTATGGTTTGTATATAATTCTTAATACTATAAACGAGTCTGATGAGTAAAATTATACATACATGTGATATCATTTCCAGGTATTTCTTTAAAATAAGTCCTTAGAAATGGAATTGAGGGACAAAAGTACTTGATTTTGAATAGAGACCATTTTGGATTTCAAATCAAATCCTAGCTGTTTTTTTTCATATATTATCTAATGTATCACCAGAGACTATCTTCTGGTTCATATACTATCTCATATATCCGAAGTTTTCACTAACAACCTCATTTTACATGTAGGTAATACCATCTGGATTCGCACAGACATTGAGTTTCTGAACTGCAAAGCCCTTGCTTTCAATAAATTCCTGAATACAGATTCTCTTGGTTAATGTAATGGAAAGTGAATGTGTATTTACATGAAATTATTTGTGTGGAAATTCAAAATTAGTGCTCCACAGAGTTTTTTTGATTTCTTAGTGAACAGACAAGCCATCCAGGTACCATGTCTAAACCGATAAAGGATTCCAAGGTAGGTGATCCAGGGCAGAGAGAAGCATAAAGGAAGGGTTGCCATGTTGGAGGTAGACTGCTTTATTTCTGTTGAAAACTGAAACATTATTAAAATTGTTATGAAAAGTAAGTGACATGGAGGGCCACTATATTGCCCTCCAGAAATAATACCACGAAGCAAATAGAAAATAAAGAAAAAGGTGTCCCCTGAATGTGAACAAATTAGCAGCCAATGGGAATGCACTCTGTATTGTTTAAATTTGGAGTGATATTTTATAATATGTGAATAATTTCCATATATCAACAAGCACAGATTGCTTTGTGCTCATTAACCTCATTAAGCATGTATTCTAGATTTATATATCAAGATACTATACAAAAGTCAAATTTATGTCTTAATGAAATTAATTTAATTACCACTAAACCAGTCAATATAAAAATTGAATGTAAAAGAAAATAATGAAATTTTTAGGCATATATCTTTTATGCACTCCTACAAAGAAGATGTTTTCCTGTTTCTTTAAAAACACCAGGTGGGAGTAAAAGGAAGATGGTTTTATTGTTTTTCTTGTTTACCTTCCTTTCTGTAAAGTTTAGAGACTCCCCAGACTAAAATCAGTGAAATTAGTATATTTTTAGTTTTGAAAGAAGTGATTTAGGTGACAATTTTAATGCTTTTTCCTATTTCATTGTCATTATTTGTGTGATAATCCCCATACTAAATTACCAAATATATTCCTGTAAAAATAGTGTTGAGATAAAGCTCAAACCACATTAGTAAATGTTAATAATTGTCGACCAGGTTACCACAAGAATATTTGTTTACTACCATTATCTACTTCTCTAGTGCATATTTGGAGGAGAGGGAATTGTCCTTGCTTGCCTTCTTCTGATTCTTTTCTAAGCTTATTTTCCCTTCAGGTGCTTCTCCTCCTCTAGGGATATCAAATTCCTTCAGGATACACTATGTTCTGGCAGATCCCAGAATAAGCTTCCTAAATGCGACTGCCTCTACAGATCACATAGTAGCTTCCTTCTAGTTCTTCCCATTAAAATCTGAGCTTGCATAACTACATCATTACTACAATTATATTATTACAGTTATAACATAATTGGCCTTCCAAAGGGATTTCTGTAGTACTTCAGAATGGCACTCTTATAATTGAAATCTATGTCTTTAGAGGGAATTTAGGCATCAGAGAAAAGCATATGAGAAAAATTCCATGTATAAGGCTTTTCTGTTGACCCAGCTGTCACTAATATAATACTATGTAGACTAGTGTCTACATACAAGACCACTTTCTTCAAAAGTCATTGCTTGCCCTGAGTCATGGACTGTTATAAAACAGAGTTCATTGCATGATACTAATACCAAAGTACATGTCTCCTTACTGATGGGGAACATGTCCATTTGTTGACAAGGACATTTTTGTTATACAAGCAAGGCAGCATGAACTTTGTATAGCATATAGAATGATCATAAATTGATATATTATAATAAAATTGTGTTCTACATTAAATTAACATATATTTGAATACATATTGTATATAAGAAACTACTAGAGATTGAAAAAATCATATTGAAATCTTCTAGTTACTTCCAATATGATAGTGAATAGACTTTGTTTTTGGAAACCTTTTAGAAAATGATCATATAATTAGTATAGATGAAGTAAATTTTCAGAAATAAATATATCCCTGTTCTCAGAACCCAGACTGTAAAACAAGACTTACTAAACAGCCCAGAAATCATCCACACACCCCATCACAAATTCATGCCTAATATACTAGATTACTTTGTGTTTCTGTAACCATGTGAAAGTGAAACCATAGTGTTTGCATACAGTTATATCTGGCATCTTTCACTAAAGCTTATATTTGTGAGATTCCTCAATGTTGTTGTTTGTTGGGTTAGTTTATTCGTTCTCATTGTTGTGTAGTAGTTCAATGGACCATAAGATATTGTTTATGGTAATAGGAGCTGGGATCAGTGAACTATGGCCCATGGAAATATATTGAAACACAGTCAACCCAATTCTTTGGTTGTTGGGATGCAAGTGCAGACTTGATTGCTTGTGTCAGGGGCTTTATAGCCTACAAAGCTTAAAAATATTTTGTATCTGGTGCTTAAAATATCATCAATTCTGAATTATTGTATTGACAAAAATTTGACTTGATTTCAGCTTGCAAATAATGTTACTATGAAAATTTTTGTGCATGCCTTTGTGGGGATATTTGCTCATTTCTCTTAGTTATAAAACTAGGAACTCCATTTTTAGGTTATGTGTCATATGTATGTCCAGCTATAGTAAATAATGCCATACACCTTTCCAAATAGAGAAGACAATTCTCACTTGTCCTACTAATGTGTGAGAGTTACAATAGTTCCATATGCACACCAATTATTGTTCTAATTATCATTTTAGCCATTCTATAGGTGAGTCATGGTACTGCATTGAGGTTTCAATTTTTATTTACTTGAACAGTAATGAAATTGGATATCTACTTCTAAGAATTATCTATGAAAGTTGGAATGTGAATAAGAAACCACTTACAAGGGCTTTGTTTAAAAATATGTGACCTTGTGATAATCCCACTATCTCACTGATATCATTATAACTGTTATATCAGGTCAAATCAGCCTAAATAAGCTATACATTCCTTTTTTATACAGGTGAAGCAACTCTTTTTTTTTTTTTTGTCATATCAGTACAATAGAGGGATGGGTTTAAATAACATTATATTCATAGGTATCCTACAGATAAAAGATAACAGCTGGAAAGGCCCTTAGTGACCAATGAAATTGAGTCCCTTTTGCACGGTCTTGGTGGATGGAGACCCACACAATAATCAAAAGACTATTGAATTCCCATCCTGGGGATTACTGCTATATTCTCTAATAGAATGGTAAGAATCCCCCAAGTACAAGGGCAGTGCCTAGTGAAGGAAGACAGATCATTGTGCCAAGCCTTTGATATTGATGATTGTACTTATGAACCTTTTCTTGTGAAATTGAAACTTAGCCTAGAATTATATATTGCCTAAGAGTTACCTCCTGAAACCCTCTTTGTTGCTCAAATTTGGCCTCTCCCTAAACCAAACTCAGCATATAAATGCACTACCTTCCCCCTGGACCCCTGGCATAGGACATGACACCTGGGGATAAGCCTCCCTGGCACCAAGGGACTATTACCAAGAGTCAACTAGCAATGCATCTGGAAAAAGACCTTGACAAAAAGGGAAAAATGGTATATACAAATGAGATTTTATGGCTAAGAGATTTCAGTGTGAGTCAGGAGATCATTCCAGAGGTTACACTTATGCACATTTCAACAGGATCTCATTGACTGCCACAGTAAACAGTACCTCAAATAGCAGGGCTCCTGAGGGCTCTAGAAACATCCAGAAACTATAAGCAGGGCAGACTAGCTCAGGAATTCTGTACCCTGTCAGTGGGCCTTACTTTGGAATTTATAGTCCCCAGTATAAAAGTTAGACAAAAAGTTTCCCTATACATGGCTTTTCTGCCCCTTCTATTTGAACCTATAATTAGCAACATACATGTTAAATATATGTCCCCAAGATTCTATTCTTTGATCCATCTATGGGTCAGTTAGGCCCTGAACCTCAGCAGAGTTGCAACACCTACTCATTGGACTCACCCAGGATGACTAACAAGGAGGTGATGATTGACAACACCCATCCCAAGGAACAGAGAGAGTCTGCAGCTGCAAGCAAGATAGTTCCAGCCATCTGACCTGTGCAATTTAAACCCACTTTCAGTTAGGGGCGGAGTGTACATCACCACCCAAGAATCCTCAAGATTGGGGAATGAACAATGGACAAAAGTAGACATTATTATTCTATCATAGACTTATTATTATTATAGCAATGGAAGAACTTTTATCATTGATATAAAGGCAGTGGCTACCAGAGGTTCTGAGGGGAGGGAGAGGGAAGAATATGTGTAATATGGGGGTGTTTTCATGAAATTTGAATTGTCCTGCATGACATTGCAATGATGGATACAGGTCATTATATATTTTGTCATAACTTACAAAATTGTGTGGGCCAGAGTATAAACTACACTGTAAGCTATAATCCATGATTAGAAGCAATGCTTCAATATGTGCTCATCAATTATAACCAATGTACCACACTAACAAAGGATGTTGTTAACGTGGGACAATGTATGTGAGGGGTGGAGCATATGGGAATCCCCTATATTTTTTATGTAATATTTATGTAATCTAAAACGTCTTTAAAATTAAAATAATAATAATAAAAAAAAGGTTTGAGCTCCTCTTTTACAGAGAGAGAATTGAATTCTAACAAGGAAGCATGATTGTTAAAGGTCACAGTGATTTGAGTGACACCTGGCACCTGATTCATCTCATGCTTCTGAAGAAGGATTTCTTCAAGGGAGATAAAGTTGCAGCTTCTGGCTGTAATGCCTACCTTCCACTAGCTGCATGTCTGCATGTTATTACTGCTCTATCCTTACAAATACAGTTAAGCAGGTAATCACCATTTTAACCATCTATTTGCTGTTTTATACACATAACCAATCTAACATTACCATTCCATTCCTATGTTTAGGGATTTCAGTGGTAAGGCTTAAGACAGGATCATAGATAAAAGAACATGCCTTAAATATAAGCGCACTATTAGCACATATTTTTAATATCATATTTGGAAGAAATCCCATTAGTCAGGGGTATATTTGTGGGAAGGGTGTGAGGTAGAGAAACAGAAAGAAAGTGACTAGTGGGAAATGAAGAAACAGGATAAAATACATGAAATCCTTCTGATGTTATTTTCCTACTATATCTTTAGAATTCCAAGGAATTCTAAAAGGCCACTGCATACCATCTTCCCAACCTCTTATTTGAGTCATAAATCTCCTGAAATTATTCCCAATAATTGGTTAGTTAACCACTACTTGCAAAATTAAGGTAGAGGAAGTGATACCAAGCAAAAACTGGCTTGTTTGCCTGATGCATTTTGTAATCACCAATTCTTGAAACATTGGGGTTTCAAAGAGAGAAGTGTTTATTGCCAGTGCATAGCAAGGAGAACAGATGGCCTAATGGCCTAAAATGTGTCCCTCTAAACTGGAGTAATTCTGATAGTCTTATAGTATCCAAAGACAGGTAGGTTTAAGTTAATTAATAATTGGGGTGGGGCTCAGTTTCCTTCATTAATAAATATTAAGGGGCTGTCTAGTGATCATAAGACTAAAGTTGTAAAGCAGGATGGGGCTTTCAAAAGGGGGTCAGTCACAAGGTTTTTACAATCACAAGATAAAGGTTATATACTTGTTCACTCATTATCAGAGATCTAGGCTTCTGGATTCTAGTCCAGCAAGTTTCAGTAATTCCAAGTATCCACTTTTGTCTATTCTACAATATACTAAATAGTGAAAAGGCATCTATATAATGATTCAGTAATCATACTCGTGATAATTGTTAACCCTCACTTATAGAAGCACAATATCAAATCAGTCAGTTCAATTTTTAAGTCATTCATTTTTAGGGATTAAAATTTCCCTACATTTAGATCACACCCACTAAGGCTAATAAAAGGGGACAATATGGAAATCAAATCAGTCTTTAGACTCAGTAATATATGATGTTCTACAGAAAGGAGATGATTTAGTTAGATGCCATATTTCCATGTTCTAAATTAGTGGCAGTCTCCTGGAATTGTTTGGACTTTAATATTTTAATTTCAAACACAGTGTTCTGCAATGCTACTGCTCATAAAAAACAATTTCAATGCATTTTGGGTTAATTGAGAAAATATGGGATAGGAGGAAACCTTTAAAGTTACTTGTCTAAACAAGCATTCTCCATAGGCTTTTTCTACTCCTATACTTTCCCCTAACAAGTTCCTGTCTTCCTTAAAGAAATGTCAAATTGAAAATCAGAAGGGATCTTTGTCTTTACTCCTATTCTGAAACTATTTCACACAGAGCATTTTACAATACAGATATCAATGACAAGGATGTTCAGTAACTTTTAGCTTGTACAATTATATAATTAAGAATGTTGTTGAGTCTTCTATGACCCTTCAAATATATGCCATATTCTTGTTTTCTCATCAAGGTGATTCAGTGCTTTGGCCATCAGAAAAGTAAAACAGAGCCAGATAAAGTAGGCAAATATCAAAGAATTACATTGTTGAATTCTCTTTATACCCCTAAATAATTAATGTGCATTTCTTCATACATCCATAGCCTTCAGTAACCACAACCATTATTGTATAATTTTACAAATTATAAAATATATAATCAGGGCACATATATACCCTCATTTAAGTTTGTTTTGACAAGCCTCTAATGAGCAATTAAAATATTATTGAGGTTTTGATTTTATCAATTATTTGTTTATTTTCCATTTTGTGTCCCAGACATGGTGCAGCATCTGTGGATAACAGAAATGAAACGCTCAGATCTTGAGCACAAATTGTTCACAATCCCATATTGATGTAAATGATTTAGTAAACAGAATAAATTTTTAAAAATGCCCTGAGAAGAGGGTTCTATGTGAATCCAAAAGGAGTATTTTTCCCTGGCTGAGAATAGAGAAGAAGGGAAGGAAAGCTTGCTGGATGAAGTCATGGAGGAATTAAGAATTACAACTCAAGGATTTGCTTTCCTGAAGCCCTTCCGTTTATATTTTTGTAACCTAAGCTTTTTGAATCTTGTTTCTTCTTTATTTTTTTTTTTTTGCTTACAAATATGTTATATATATATATTTTAAGAGGTGCTTAGATTACCCAAAATATTACACAGAACCCACTGGGTTTCTCATGTTGCCCACCACCCACACCTCCCACCACATCCCACACAAACATCTCCCACAGGATGTATAAGTCCATTGAGGGTGGTGGGCCACACTTGTTTCTTCTTTAAAGGCTAGGTGTAGACCTCCTCAAGTCCTCTAATTACTAGTCCCTCTGACTATAATCGTTTCCTCTCCCTAAGTTAAATCATTTCTCATCATTTACATCTGAGACAGAATTTTTTCTGTCAGAGAAGCCTGCCTTCTCTACGTTCCAAATCCAGACATATTGTTTTGGATTCACAGCACCCAGTCTTTATATTTCATGAGTATTTGAAGCTTTTATGAATTATTTGTATACTTAATTAAATAACGTTTGCTGCTTCAACTAGATTATAATATTCATTCATGTAAAATTACTGGATTCACCATGAAATACTAAGTACCTAAATGTCCAACAGAGACTTAGTAAATATTCAGTGTATCTCAGAATATCTGAAATAACATAAAAATGAAAAAAAGAATAAATTAGAGATAACGAGAAGCATCAGTTAGTATTCCACAAAAAAAGAAATACTATATATAAATTTAGGACCTCTAATGCAATGTATCCATTTAGGAAAGTGAAAAATTTTGCTATGATTGGAAGTTTATACAATCTTTGTTTCAAATGAATATTTTAGGCAATTTATTTGTCATTTAATATCATATGATTTTATAAAAACAACAACCACAACTATAT
>JAKSZT010027144.1:587686-659516 GCA_026826555.1 Tolypeutes matacus | reverse complement strand
GGAATCACAAGGGTGTAAAACAATGAGGTCATTTTGTCTTGATCTAAGGAGTAAGAAGAACTGGGCCAGAAATACATAAAGAGCAGGGTTCCTTGGAAAATTGCAACAGCAGCCAAGTGAGATGTGTAGGTAGAGAAAGCTTTGAAACTCCCCTCATGTGAGTGGATCTTTAAAACTGATAGGATGAATAACAATAAGACACTAGAATTCCTGATATGGTAGTCAGTTCAATGAAGCCAAAAAGGGTGAATATCACTAATTCATTGACCTCTGTATCTGAGCAAGATAGCAACAAAAGAGGAGGCATATCACAGAAGAAGTGATTAATCTCATTTGACCCACAGAAGCATAAGCAGAATGCTAATATCGTATTTGCCAATGCATCCACTATTCCTACCAGGTAAACTCCAGCCATGAGCATGGAGCACACCCTGCTGGACACGTTGACTGTATAGAGCAAGGGGTTGTTAATGGACTTGTACCTATCAAAGGCCATCACTGCCAGCAGGAGACACTCAGAATCTGCAAAGATACAGAAGATGAAGAATTGCAGAGCACAAGCAAAAAAAGGAATTGATTTGTTTTTGGCAAAGAGGTCTACCAGCATCTTGGGCCCAATTGCTGTGGAATAGCAGAGGTCACAGGATGAGAGGTGGTTGAGGAAAAAGTACATTGGTGTGTGAAGCTGAGAATCCAATCTAATTAAAATGATCATTCCAACATTTGCCAGGATATTAATGAGATAAATAACTAGAAGTATAGTGAATAGAGTCTCTTTGATCTCAGAGTTAGTAGTTATTCCCACGAAAATGAATTCAGTCAAGGAGGAGCAATTTCCATTGTCCATTCTTCTTTGCTCTTTTATTAAACTGTTGCAAAAATGATCTGGAAAATAGCAGCTCCACAGTTAACTATCTGGACATCCGCAAGCTATTATCTGTAAAGCAGAAAGTGATTTGTTTCCCTAAATTTTCTTTTTATCCTGAAAAATACCAGGTTATGTGGCACTTTTAAAGAGGCATTAATTTCTCATTGACAAATAAAAAAGTTTTGAGACAGAATTTGGAAACATTGATTTTAAATCTTCATGTCATTCATAAGATAGGCAGTAGAGATAACTGAACTGAAAGCTCATTCCTGAACACAATGACACCAAGGTAACACCAAAGTTAGATAGACAAGATCAGAAAGTATAGCACTAAGCATCTCATATATTTGAAAATAAATGCAGAAATAGACTTAAACATGGCTACATTAATTGTATTCCAAAGGAATTTAAAGTTTAACAAAAAAGTGCATATCACTAAATTAATGATATTGCATGTAATTTAATAAAATATTTATATTACTCTTTGTGGTGTATGGTTTCTTTAGTGTTTCCTGAAGCATGATATTTATTTTACTGAAACCTTTTCTATCATATTTCATTACTTCTTTTCCTAGCATTTATAACTTAGATCTATGACTGAACTGGCAAAATCCCGTGAGAAACCAACAGATGTACAACAAAAAAAGTGGGAACAACAGAATTTAACACACACATTTTTATCTCTTTATATTTTAAACTGACTTTTCCATTAAAAATGACATGGTAGAGTAACAATAAATATTTTGTATCTATATAGGATTGTGTCTCTTGTATACGTGTGGGTCTTTATGCATGTGTTTGGTGTGTTTGCATGCATGTGCCACTCGTTGCTATATGAAAATTAGATTTTGTTTCTGATTTTAATTTTTTATAGAATTAAGTGTTACTGTAGTGATCCATATGGGCTTGAATTTACACATATTTACACATACTAGTTCCTATAAAGTGATATCTCAATTATTATTGGCAAAAGGCTAGAATAAACTAATAATAACAATTAATTTACAATTAAACATTGGTAAAAATGGCTTACTTACAAATCTTGGTTAAAATATACATATGTAAAATCTATATTTTATATCAAAATCAGGTCAGTCAAATTAGATTTCACTGTTCCTTTAATGGAGTAAGTAGGCATATAATGATTAAAAATTCCTCAATACTTGATTCTGCATTTTTTTTCTAAAAAATGTAAGAAACTTGTACCTCTATTCTTTAAATTTGATAACTCAGAAACCTACCTTAGATGGACAAATCTTTCTGGCCATTTCTCTAGAAGGTGAACAACAGGCAGAACACATTTTTTTTTTTTTCTAATGACTATTGGGACTTAAGTCTCAAAAGTCTCTTCCTTTACTCTACTGTGTTATGTAAACATGAGATTCATTATATTTCTTGTTCTGTGTTTTCCCCAGTGAATGCTATCACAAAGACTGAACTTTTAATTCTTCACCTTTGTCACCAAATTGATAAATGTCAGCAAGGGAACCACAATGATTTTAATGTATGCTTCAAAGCTACCCTGAATCTATACCTTCTGCCTACAGGCCAAGAAGACACCTGATGGAACTCATTAGATACTCTATTTAATGAATTCAATCTCCCTTCACTTTTCAGTCTCTTTCTTCCATTTCTGAAACAGGCTTCTTCACTTCCCCTTAGAAACCTGACAATTCTCCAATGGTTATCTTAAATACCACTTTTTTTCCAAAAAAAAAAAAAAGAATTTTGTTTTTTAGAACAGTTTTAAATATACAGAAAAACTGCAGAGACAGTACAGAAAGTTTCTACATATCTTACACCCAGTTTTCCCTGTTATTAACATCTTACATTACTTTGGAACATTTGCTCCAGTTAAGGAACCAATATTGATACATATTAATAATTAAAGTTCATAGTTTATCAAATTTCCTTAGTTTTACTTCACATATTTTTTCTGTTCCAGGACTTCATCCAGCACACCATATTCCATTTAATTGTCATGTTTCCTAGTGGCCTCTGGGCTGTGGCACTTTCTCCAGCTTTCTTTTTGATGGCTTTGACAGTTTTGAGAAGTAGTTGTCAGGTGTTTTGTAGACTGTCCCTTAATTGGAATTTTTCTGGTATTTCTCTCATGATTAGACTGGGATTAGGTGTTTTGGGGAGGAAGACAACAAAGGTAAAGTCCCATCCTTATCACATCATGTCAAGGGTATACACAATCAGTATGACTTAGCACTGTTGATGTTGACCTAGATCACCTACCTGACAGGTGTCCATATTTTTACTCTTTGTAAGGAAGTCTCTATGCATAGCTCATACTTGAGGAGTGGGAGTTATGCTCTCCCTACCTGAGGACAGAGTATCTATATAAATTATGTGGAATTCTTCTGCAAAGGCAATTTGTCTCTTTCCCATTTATTTGTTTGTTTGTTTGTTTGTTTGTTTGTTTAATTCATGCATTCATTCATTCATTCATTCAATCCATCACTTGTTTATATCATTATGGAGCTGTGGATATTTACTTTATACTATGGGTTACAATCCAGCAGTACTTTATTTTCTTGCTAAATTTTTCCAGCTTTGGCCATCGAGAGTTCTTTCAGTTATCTCCTGTGTCCCTTTGGCATGCCCCCATCAATGCTAAGATTTTGTTTCTGTTTTTGTTTTTGCTTTTGTTTTAAGCATGTCCTTACTTTCTTATTCTTCAAGATATTCCAGACTCATCCTTTATATTTCCTGCCCCAGTCCTAAAATCAGCCATTTCTCCATGAATCCATGCTTCCTTTAATTAGAGAATGGTATTAGAAACCAGGATTTGAGTGCTAGGTGTGCTGCTTGCTATTCAGGTTTCACTGCTTCTTAAGCCTTCATTGCTGACAGAGCAAGGGAATATATGTGTGTATACCAACCTTGGTATACAAAGATATCTATAAATATAGATATAAATAAAGATAACTCTTTTTATCTATATTAAAGCAAACATGAGTTCATACTGATGTTTCGAACTTTAATCTGTTACCACATGGATCATTCTAGCCCCTTCCCTTTGATTATCTGCAAATTAAGTCCCTGTATTTTTTCTAAAGGTTTTATAGTTTTATGTTTTATATTTAAGTCTGTGATCCATTTTGAATTAATTTTTGCATAAGGTGTGAGACACAGTTGAGGTTCATTTCCTTGCCTATTGATGTCCAACTTCTCCAGCACCCTTTGTTGAAAATGCTCTCTTATCTCCATTGAATTTCTTTTGCAAATTTGTTAAATATCAGTTGGGCATATTTGTGTGGGTCTATTTATGGGTCTTCTATTATGTTACATTGATTTATGTGTCTTTCTCTCTGTCAATATTAAATACCACTTTTTAAATTAAGCATGCCTGATTGCCTTTTCCCAAACATATTCAATCCTCTGTATTTCAATGATTTTATGAATGTACAGCACCCAATATATTTGGCATACACTTGAATTATGTTTAATTTGTTAACAGAAATGTCTCTTTCTGACATTATAACCACCTAATAAAATCATATTTGGCTAAGTTTTTTAAAATAAAATTTTATTGAGTTATATCATTCATACATGAACATACATAAACAGTAAGTGTGCAATAAAAGTGAACTTACAAAACAAACATGCATATCATCATACAGGGCTCCCACACAATACCCCACCATCAACACCTTACATTGTTGGGAAACACTTGTTACACTTGATGACAGCACTTTTTTTTTTTTCCCGGAGGTATCAGGGATTTAACCCTGGACCTTGTACATGGGAAGCAGGCACTCATCCACTGTATTATTATTTAAAAGAAGGTGATGTTTAAATTTTATTTCTTTGACTGAAAGGACAGGAATATGTATGGGACTTAGTTCCTCATCTTGGTTTGTTGTTAATTTGCCCATTTTGGAAGAAAGATATGTGTGCTTAGCATAATCCAAGGAAATCCCTTCCAAGAGTGAATTGGGACAAAAAAGACTAATAAAAATTGATGAGTGCCTTGATAAGGTCCTTATTGAAAGGGAATTGAGAGGGATTTAAAGATGGACATGGGTGTATTGAAGAGTTGTACCATTTGAATTGTTTCTGTACTCCAGGGAGGAGAATTAATGAAGGTGGTGGGATTTAAGACACAGAAAGTGGCCCTAGTATCAATTAGATCTACTTCAACTAAAGATGTAACATGGACAGTTGGAAAGACCTCTGCTGTATTTCAGGAGCAGCCACAGCAGTCACATTGAAAGGCACCTTGCTTTTTTAAGGGGCAAAGAGAGCATTGAGGCACTTGTTGCTGTTTTCAGGATTTTTTTATTTTTATAATTTTTCAGGGTGCAGTCTCTTTTCCAATGTCTAGATTGTTAACAGTAATTACAAGTACCAGTGTCCTGAATCTTGGGAGTCAGGACCTCCTCCCAGCCTTGAGGCAAGTACCAGCCAAACTTTAGCATGTACTGCCCAATCTCCACCTGGCTCTGAGGAATCTTCCTTCCAATGCCTGCTTGAAGAGATTAATACTGTCTCACCAGATGAAAATGCAAAGGAATGCCCTGAGGTCCGTAATTTGCAAAGCATTTCTAATACTTTTCCTTACCCCACCACCACCCCTTCTCTCTTCCAGACCTATTAGTGAACTACAAACACAAACTCTCAAAGGCAAAGTACAAAGTGTGACCCATGAGGAACAACTGCATGAGTTTTCCAACTTATATAGACAGAAAATCAAGGGAATATGTGTGAGAATGGATACTAAGGGAATGGGAAAATGGTAGAAGGAATATAAAGTTGGATCAGGCTGAATTTATTGATATGGGCCCACTAAGCAGAAATTCTGGATTCATCACTGTAGCTCGAGGGATTAGAAAGGGCTCTAACAGTTTAGGTGGCTGACTGAAAGATGGACCAAAATATAGCCTATAATGGCTGAGGTTAAGATGCCCACTTTACCCTGGTATTGAGCAGAAGAGGGAATTCAAAGGCTTAGAGAGATTGGAATGCGGGAATGGTTTTATCATTTACTCCCTGCCCACCTACTCCTGGAATGTCCAGAAGACACACCTTTAACCAGGAGTATGAGGAATTAACTCCATCTTCTCTGAAGAGCTCTGTGATTGCTCTTCTCTTTAGCCCAGATATTACTGTAGGGAGGGCTGTAATGGAACTAGAATCCTTAAACATTATGGGAATGATCAGATTTCAAGCTGGTAAAAGTTAAGTATTAGCAGTTAATCACCAAAGACAAGGTGGGCGTGAAAGTCAGGCTCGAAGCAGCAATCAAAAGAGCCTGAGTCACATAGAGTTATGGCATTGACTAATAGATCATGGGATACCTAGAAGTGAAATACATGGGCAGTCTACTAAATTCCTACATGATCTGTAGAAGTAGAAAAGTTCGAAGTCTAGTAAACAAAACCCTAACTATAGACACAGGGAATCATAGTCCCTTAATCATTCCCAGACATGAGACAGTTTACAGACCCAGAGCCCAATAAATGATAAGAAGGCCAGGTCCCCTTGGGGAAGAATCCTGTTACACTGCCAAAAATTTGTACTGTTAGTCTTCCTCCCACCTTTCCCCAGGGAGACCTATGGCCTTTTACCAGAGTAACTATGCATTTGGGAAAAGTAAATGATTAGAAATTTTAGGGATTATTAGACAATGGCTCAGAAGGGACATTAATTCCAGGAGAACCAAAACATCATTGTGGTTCACCAGTCAGAGTAGGGGTTTATGGCAATGTAGCACTTTGATATTATTTATGAATTTTTTTAAAAAGATATTGATTATGTTTGCAAATTGGTCTGTTCCTTTGGGTGTGATACACTTTGATTGTATTAAATTCAAAGGTTTTAAGTTTACTTAATTAAATCAATTTAAGGGTTTTGCTTTGACCACATCTGTAGAGCATGGCTCAGGATTGAGTCCTTGCCTCCTTTGTGGGCTATATAAATGGACACTCAATCAAGAACACACAGAAGAAGATACAGAAGAAGAAGAGAGAGAACTTTGTCAGTTTTTATCCTAGAACCCTGGGGAGAGATGAGCCATTCCTCTGATAGTTTACAGGTGACCTTGTGAAGAGACAAGAGCAACTGAGCCTGGAAAGAAGTGAGTTCTATGCCAGCCTACAGCTGAGATCAGAAGAAGCTGGGACCATGGAGACTTAAGAGGAAGAAGGAAGGCTGAATCCTCGCAGAGATTGGCAACCATCTTTGGTGAGAAAGTACCTCTAATGGTACCTTGGCTTGGATTCTTTAGGGTATTGTTACTGTAAGCTTTGACCCTAAATAGATACCCTTTATAAAAACCAACAGATTTCTGGTGCTCTGCAATCAGGACCCTTTTGGCTGATGAATACAGGAGGTCTGGTGATTGTCAGAGTTTTAGTTCAGGTATGTCTCACAGTGGGTCCAGTGGGTCCTGGGATCCATTTGGTGGTTATTTCCTCAGTTCCAGAATGCATAATTGGAATAGACATACTCAGTAACTGGCAGAATCCCCACAATGGATTCCTGGCTTGTGGAGTGAGGGCTATTATGGTATGAAAGGCCAAGTGAAAGCCACTAGAACTGCCCCTACCTAGCAAAATAGTAAAAAAAAAAAAAAAAAAATACCAGATTTCTGATGGGATTGAAGAGATTAGTGCCACCATCAAGGATTTTAAGAATGCAGGGGTGGTGATTCCCACTACATCCCCATTCAACTTTCCATTTGGCCTGTGCAGAAAACAGATGAATTATAGAGGGTGATAGTAGATTACCTTAAACTTAACCAGGTGGTGACTGCAATTGCAGGTGATGTCCCAGATGTGGTATCATTGCTTGAGCAAATAACACATCCCCTGGTACCTGTAATTTGTCGATCTGACAAATGCTTTTTTACTATTGCCACTAGTAAGTCCACCAGAAACAGTTTACATCAAATCACATGAGAGAGTTTTATAAAATCTTATAGTATTTACAGATATGTCCTGTTAATTCTGTTTCCCTAGAGAACCCTGACTAATACATATAGTTCTTCTCAAAGGCTGTTAACAAAAGTAGAATTAAAAAGGGTAGAGTTTTCATAATTATTATGATCAATACCTGAGAATTGTATTTTGGGGAAAATTTTCAGGTATGACCTTATGAAGTTCCTTAGCTAGCTTAAATGTTTCAGGTTGTCATCAGCTCTTGAAAATTCATTTAAGAGATCTTTCCAATGCACTTTGTTTATCCAGACTTTACCATGATCTTCACCAGCAGTCATGTGAGTTAAATGGTAAAGTCTGAGTATCCAGACTCATAAATCTGAATGATAAGATTGAATTATTTTGCAAAACCCACTGTGTCTTCCATAGGATAATCACTATAGAATGGGAGTTTGGCTAGTCTAGGATATAGAGGAGAAAAACAGGAGGTGTTGAAAGGAGGATTAGAACAACAAGAAGCAGGAGTTCCAGATAGTATTTCAAGGTTATAATGTACTTAGATAAGTTTTTGTTCATCTTTGTTAATTTAGTATTTGTTTCTTGAAGAGACAATTTTATAATTATTTCTACAATTGGAAGCTTCCAAGTACCAATTAAAATAAGTATCCCATTTGAGTTGCTTAGTTTTAGAACCTCTATTTTCTAACAGAATGTGAAATATACCAATTTAGTCTTATTAGAAAATTCTCATTGTGGCCATTTTGATTTGAGATGTTCTCTAGTATACCAGAATAAATGGGATAAGAATTTAAATGATACAGGACCATAATTTTTGCACATGAAATCAGCTGGTGTGCTAGAGCGCAGTGCATCATTAAAGCTTTTTAGGAATTAAACACTTTCTTTTAGTTAGTTCTGATTGTGAGCAATCCTAAATCCTAAACCTGAGTGGAATTGTCTTGATTTTGGACAAGTGTGATGCTTTATAGTAAGGCTTTCATGAAATACTTGTTTTACCTGGAAGGCAGCCTGTGCTCTAGTTGTCCAATCAATGACCAGGTGTCCTTAGCTGAATAAAAATTGTCCTGAGGATGGCAGGTGACCTAATGACCTAGTGTCATTCTAGCCTCTTCATGTCCACCTTATACTTTCATGGAGGTCATGTTCTTTGGAAGCTACTTTTTCTCTTCAAAAGGTGGTTGGCACTCTAATTAGCATTTAGGTGCCCATCCCGTGCCAACCAAAATAATTATTTGATTGCTAACAGTAAGAATATAAGTCAAATTGATTATTAGGGAGGAATCCCTCTCCTGAAAAAGAGCTTAATACTGAGGTGGGAATTTTTAAAATCCTTTTCAAGTACTCACCAGACAAGGATATTTTCCTTGTGTCCCAAAAAGGGCAGACATAAAAGGGCTAATGGACCAACCAAAAACAAAAGAACAAATACACAAAATGACTGCTTCCACTAACCCAAACCAAAAGAATCAAAGTTCATGTAAACAAAATGGATGCTTCTACCAGTCTGTAACAAAAGCACCAAAGATCAAATACCTTTAACCAGAAGACACACAAAGAAAGGCAAGAA
The DNA here is from genome assembly GCA_026826555.1 of Tolypeutes matacus. NCBI lineage: Eukaryota > Metazoa > Chordata > Mammalia > Cingulata > Chlamyphoridae > Tolypeutes > Tolypeutes matacus. The sequence continues at coordinate 650,170 of JAKSZT010027144.1, read as the reverse complement.
CCTCAATGAAAAAGAGGGAAATTTGGAAAAAAAGTAGACTCATTGACAGGAACCCAAGGCCATCAGGGAGAAGACAGACCTCAAGGGCCTGTTGCTGGTACCATAGTAGAATCCAACATCAGCTTAGAGTCAAATCAGTGGTCACTTCACATCCCACTTCTGACACCATGTATTGTCAAATGAGAATCAACTGACTTCACTGTAATGCAACAAAAGCATTTATTTGGGTCTTATAATTGCAATTCAGGGAGCACAGATTCAGGTAGCAACCCAAATAGCACCCTATCTTGACACTTCTCTGCAAGGGTTTTTAAAGAAAAAGAAGAGGGTTAGGTAAGTTTTTTGTGGTTGGTGGATATTTGGGGTACCCCAATTGTCCTTCAGGTTAGATAGTTTACTGAGTTCTTTATCTTGTGATTTGATTAAGGTGTCTGGATGTTATTAGAGTTTTGAGGAAAATTGTTCTTTAAGACTCTGTGTATTTTGGCAGTTTGTGATATTTGCATAAAAGTAAGCTTGAGAATGACCCTTCCAATCCATTTTTAATCTCTTAGTTATAGTAAATGTCTTAGTTTGCCACAGTGTTGCTGGTGCAAAGCAAGTGAAATAAGTTGGCTTTTATAATGTTAAAAAAACACTTTTAACCTTACAATTCTGAGGTCATGAAATGTCCAAATTAAGGCTTCAGCTGAGATGCTTTCTCACCAAAAGCAATTGTTCATAATCATGGGGTCTTGCAATGTGGTGAAGTAAGATGGCAGCCAATCTCTTCCAAGGTCCATGCCTTCTGCTCTGGCCTCACCATCTCCCAGACCCCAGCTGTAGCATAGGGCTTATCTCTTTATGGGCCTCCTCTCTGTTTCAGCTGCTCTACTTTCTTCCCAAGTTCAAGGTCGGCTATTAGGCATATGACTTGGTTTGTCTCCTCAACCATGAGCTGGTCCCTGGGTCCAGACATGTTTCTTTGTATATACTAGCATATTTTCAATTTTAATCAGTATATGGACATAAATAAACATAATCATATATTTAATATTATGGATAGAGGTGCTATATTCCTTTCTATTGATTCATATTTATTTCACCTACACTATCGTTTATATATAATTCTTCATATAATAAACAAGTCTGATGAGTTAAATTATATGTACTTAACATATTTCCAGGTGTTTCTTTAAAATATGTCCTTAAAAATGGACTTGAGGATCAAAATTATTTGCTCTTAAATGAAATCATTATAGAGTTCTAACCAAATGCTATAAACTTCATATATTATCTAATATACTACTGGAGTCTATACTATATTTCATATATTGTTGCATATACCCAAAGTTTTTATTAATATTCTCATTATACAAATGTAGTTAGCAATCTCTAGATTCTCACAGACATTAATTTTCTGTTGACTGAAAAGCACTTACTCCTATTATGTTCCAGATCACAAAACCCTCTTAAAAAATAATTCTGTTGGTTAAGCTAAAGATGGCTAATATGTGTTTACATTAAAATATTGTTTGGAATTTCAAAATTAGTGTTCCACAGATTTTTAGATTTCTAAGTAAAGAGAAAATTCATCCAAATAGTATGTCTACACAAAGGCAGGATTCAATGTAGTTGATCTGGGCAGATAGAAGCACATAGGAAGGGGCACATATTGGGAGGCAGATAGTTATATTGATTTCAGCTGACTTCTGAAACAACTGAAAATTATACGTATGTATGAAAATTTTACATACATACTTATCTATAGGTATGTATAATTTTCTTAAAAGCAAAAGAAGTTTAAATCTCAATCATATTTATTGGGTTTTTAAGTCTTTCTGTTTTACAGAATTGTTTGTTAGCTTCAACTGTCTTCTTCTCATCTCTGACCTTTGAAGAGATGGGAAAAGCCTGGGTCACCCAATTGTAATTTTGAGTTCTGTTGTCTTTAGCCATGATTTCTGGAAATTTATTTTTTAAAAGATTTCTGAAGTTATTTATTTTCTTTCTTAATAATAAAAAAACATGTCTTACCTTTATCCCTACATTGTTCCCTACTGTACTCTGGTTATTTTTATGTTGGCTTCAGCAAAAAGGCTGTGTTTTCTCTTTTCATGGCCACTTCTAATTGTCAAGCACAGTATTTTCAGTTAAATAATTCCTCATTGTAAACAAACTGTATAACTGCCCAGAGAAGCTGTTATCTATCAACCTAACATTAAAAAAAATGGAATATATATGAATTAGTATGAAGAGTAAGTGACATGGACACTATTGCACAATTACAAGGAGGAAAAGGGAAATAAGGATAATTGTTTCTTCAGAAGTTGTGCAAAGTGGGAGCCTTGGGGTATTGTTCAGTTTTGGAGTTGTATTTATAATGTTTGACTTATTTCTTCATATCAACAAAAAGATTGTTGTGTGTTCATTAGACATCTACTCTAGATTTATATTTCAAAATAATGTAGAAAAGTCAAGCACATACCATGTAAAATCTATGTCAATGCATTTGATTTAGTTGTGACTAATCCAGTCATTGCAAAATTTAATGTAAAAAAAAAGTAAGATCTATTAGACATGTGCCATTTTATGCCCTCCAATGCTGAAGCTCATTTCCTGTTTCTTTTAAAATCCCATTTGGAAGTTTTTGTGGTTGTTTACCTTGATTTACATAAAGTTATGGGACTCATTAGATGAAAACCAGTGGAACTAGTATATTTTTAATTTTGAGAGAAGTGATTTAGGTAAAAATTTTAATGCCTTTTCACTTTTCATCGACATTCTTGTGTGATGATCCCAATACTAAAATACCATAAATATTCCTGTGGGAGACAGTGTTAAGGCATAGCCTAAAGCACTTAACTAATTGCTAATAATTGTCTACCAGGTAATCACAAGAAGCTGCTGGACTTATTTTACCCAAGAGCTTTTCTACCCTTACCTACTTCCCTAGTGCATATTTGGAGGAGTGAGGGAGCTGTGTCCTTCCTCACCTTCTTCTGATTCCTTTACAACCCATTTGCCTTTCAAGCACATATGTGTCTTCAGGGCACACTCTGTTTAGATAGGACTTAGACTTAACTTCCTATGCATTTCCACCCCTGCAGAACACTTAATCTAACTTCCCTCCTGCTTTCCCCACTGACACCTGAGCTTGCATAACTACATCATTATTACATATTAGATAACCTAATTGGTCTTCCAAAGGGATTTGTGTTGTAATTCAATATGGCACTTTTATCATTGAAATCAAAGTCTTTAGGAGGAATGTAGGCATCAGATGCATGCGTATGAGAAATATGTCTATTTTAAGGCTTTCTGTTGAATCTACTGCCACTATAAGATAATACTATATAGTCAACTATCTAAATAAAAGACCTTCTTCTCAGAAAATAGTAGCCTGACCCTGAGACCTGGGCTATTATGAAACAGTATTCATTACATGTTACTAATAACAAAATGCATTGTATCCTTGCTGCTGCTGAACCCCTGGAACTGTCCAGTATTTGATAAAGAAATTTTTATTCTACAAATGAGTCAGTACATTTTGAGAAACATAGAGCATAATTATTGATTGACATAATCTATGAAATTTGTGTTCTACATTAAATTTACAAATGTATTTGAACACTTATTGTATGTAAAAACTATAGAGATTGAAATAATATTAATGTGATCAAATGTTTTGCTTACAATATGATAGTGAATAGCTTTTATTTTTGGAATCTATTTAGAAAATAATCATATAATTAGTATACATTAACTTATTTTTCAGAAATGAAAATATCCATGCATCCAGAATACAGAGCATAAGACAGGACATTACTAAGCATCTCAGAAATGAACCACATATTCCATCACAAATTAATGCTCAATATACAAGATTTGTTTTATATCGTTTTAACCTTGTGAAAGTGAAATCATATTGTTTGCATACAATTATATCTGGCTTCTTTCACTAAACCGTATTTTTGTGAGATTCCTCCATATTCTTGTTGTTGTGGTAGTTCTTTATTCTGATTGCTGTGTCCAATGTAGATTATTTATTTAATCTAGAGCAGTGATTTGCAAATATAGCTCAGAAAGTTTTTTTGGAACACAATCAGTCTTCCCCATTCATTTGTATATTGTCTCTAGTAGTTGCAATGCAGGGTAAAATTGAATTTTTATGAGAGGCTTAATGGCCTGCAAAATATAAAATATTTCTATCTGATACTTAAAAAACATCCTCAGCTCTGGTATAATATGTATATAGGGATTAGAGTTATTTCTAGATTTATGTTACTGTAAATAATGCTACTGTGTTTATTTGGTGTATAAGAACTCATTTTTCTTGGATATAAAACAAGCAATCAATTTTTTGAGCTCTATGTCATTATTTGTTCAGCTATAATAGCTACTTCCATACCACCTTCCAAATAGGGATAACAATTCTCACTTGTACTACCATTATGTGAGAGCTATGGCTGTCACACATACTCAATAATATCTGTTAGTTCTGATTATTGTCATTTTAGCCATTCTATATGTGAGTCATAGTACTGCATTGAGGTTTTAATATTCAACTTAGCACTAAGAAAGTTGGGTAACTACTTCTATGAAATATCTATAAAAGTCTGAATGTGAATAGGAGAACAGTTAAAAGGGCTGTGTTTAAAAGTATTTGGCATTGTGATAATCCCCTATCTCACTGATATCATTGCCCCTGCTATATCAGATCAAATCTTTCTGGATACCCAATGCCTTCCTTTTTTAAAAAGGTGAAGCAAATCATCTTTTTTTCACAATCAATCCAATAGTGAGGTGGGTTTAAACAACCAACATTAAAATCAGAGGTACACCTAGAGTAAAGAATTTGGCAGCTGGAAATTAATTCAGTGATATTGAAATTGAGCCCCTCTTTTACAGAGAGAGAACTGAAGTCTAACAAGAATGACCTGTTAAAGGACAAAATTATTTGCGTCATTGGGCACCTGGTTCATTGCATGTTCTTAATGAGAGATTTCTAAGAGGAAGGTAAAATTTGTTTGTGGCTTTAATGCCAACCTCTTATTAACTATGCTACTGAACATCATTCCTCTTCTATTCTCACAAAGGTGATTAAGCAGGCTATTCATATGTCTATTTGTTGTTTATATACACACACAAAAATACTCAAATCAACCATTCCTGTGCCATTCTTACATTTAGGTATTTCAGTGACAAGGCTTGAGGAAGAACTATAGATATAGATAAAGGAACATGCCTGCAATATTAACCCATTATACATATTGTTACTATCATGTTTGGAAAATAAAAGGCTGTAGGTTCTGGTAGATGTGTGAGAACGATGTCACATAGAGAAACATAGAATGAAAGAAACTAGTGAGGAATGTGGTAGACAAGTTAGAATAGATCACAGCCTTTTGATGTGTTATTCTCACTAATTTTGTAGAATTCTAAGGTAAAGCTCACTCCTACCTACCCATCTTCCCAAGTTCTTATTTGAGTTCCAAATCTCCTAAATTATATTCCTAATAATTGGTTATTCACACTCTACTTGCACAACAAGGGAGAGGAAACACAATATCAAATTAGCAAATTCCACTTTTTTATCTTCCATTTATAGGGCTGATAAAAGGGGACAATGTGAAGACCAAACAGTAGTTAGATGCAATAATATATAATGTCATATGGAAAGGAGATGATTTAATTAAATGTCATATTTTCATATTTCAAATTAGAGGCAATCCACTATACTCCTTCCAGTTTGTTTGAACTTTAATATATCAATTTCAAACACAGTTTTCTGACATGCTACTTGCTATAAATTACAATTCTAACAGAGTGTGTGTTAATTAAGAAAATATGGTGGAGGAAGACACGCTTAATGTCTTTTGTCTAAAATGAGCATTCCCCAATAGCATTTTCTGCCTACATGCTTTCCCTTAACATACCCCATGGTTCCACAAAGAAATGCCAACTTGAAAAGCATAGGAGCTTCCTTGGCTTCACTCCCATTCTGAAATGTTTTCACACAAGGCATTTTTCAGTGACAGCTGTCAATTCTAAGACATCCAATTACTTTAGCTTTTTTCAATTATAAAGTTTAATTAAGAGTGTCTTATTTTCTTGCTAGAACCGAGTGAGGTAAAGTAGACAAGTATCAAGAAAGCACATAAATAAATACTCTTTTTTCATGAATTATTAATTTGCATTCTTTTACATACCTATTACCTCTAGGAAACACAAGCATTATATGTACTTTCTTAGACATGATATAATGCATTTAGGACAAATACAATACCCTCTGTATATTTTGTTTTGGCTAACTTTTAATAAGCACATGATAGTATTACCAATATTTTGATTTTGTGTTTATATTCCATTTTGTGTCCCAGACATTCTTCAAATAACAAGTATGAAACATTTAGTACTTGAGCACAGAATGCTCACATTAATAAATTGGGGAAAATGATTTAATAAAAAGAGTAATATTTTTAATATACCTTGAGGACAGGGTTGTTTGTGACTAGAAAAGGAACATTAAATTTGGATGAGAAAAAAAAGGAAGTAAAGCTTTCTGGAATAAGTGATAGAGAAGTTAAGAATTAGCATTCAATGATGTACTTTCCTGAGGCCCTTCCCCTTTGATTTTTATAACCTAAGCATGTTGGAATTCATTTCTTCTTTAAAGGTAAGGTGTTTTCTTCCTCAAGTCCACTCAAAGTGCTCATCCCTCTGCCTATATTACTTTCTTCATGCCAAATTGCATATTTGCTCATCATTTAGATGGAACAAACAATTTCTCTATCCAGGGAAGCTTTCCTCCTTTATTCATTTTCATTCTGATTTATACCATCCAATCTTTTTATTTCATGATCATTTGAGACTCCTTGTGAATTATTTTAATGCTTAATTAATGTTTATTTCTTCCACTAGATTATAATTTTATTTAGTGTAAAACTACTGGATTCACCCCTGGAATACTAAGCACCTAAATAAGCAAATGATCCTTTGAAAACACTGAATACATCTAAGGATAATTAAACTAGTATACACTTGAAAATAGAACAAATAAAAATTGACATGACAATAAGGGTCAGGTAAGTTTTCCACAGAGAAAAAGTAGTATATATAAGTTCAGGATCAATAATATAACATTTCCATTTAGGGAAATGCAAAAATTAGGTACAATTGGCAGTTAGTAGAAACACTATTTTTTTAAATAAGTATTTGAGAAAACTTTGTCTCTTTATCATATAATTTTATGAAAATAACTTCCTCAGCTATATACATATACATAAACATGTACATACATATTATTTAATACAGATACTCAAAACCACCATTTATTTTTCACTCTTTCTTGAGCCTCTTTCACATTTTTGTTCTGTAGGCTATAAATCAGTGTGTTTAACATGGGAATCACAAGGGTGTAAAACAATGAGTTTATTTTACCTTGATCTAGTGAGTAAGAAGAACTGGGTCAGAAATACATAAAGAACGTGGTACCTTGGAAAACTGCAACAGCAATCAAGTGAGATGTGCAGGTGTGAAAAACTTTGAATCTCCCCTCAGTTGAGTGGATCTTTAAAACTGATAGGATGATATAGCAGTAAGACACTATGCCTCCTGAAATGGTACTCAGTTCAATGAAGCCAAAAAGGGTGAATTATCACTAACTCATTGACCTGTGTATCTGAGCAGGATAGCAATAGAAGAGGAGGTAAATCATAGAAGAAATGATTAATCTCATTTGACCCACAGAAGCATAACTGGAATGCTAATGTCAAATGTGCCAATGTATCCACCATTCCCACCATGTAAAACCCAGCCATTAGCATGGAGCACACCCTGCTGGACATGTTGACTTTATAGAGCAAGGGTTTGCTAATGGCCTTGTGCCTATCAAAGGCCATCATTGCCAGCAGTAGACAATCAGCCTCAGAAAAGATTCAGAAGATGAAGAATTGAAAGGCACAAGCAAAAAAAAAGGAATTGATTTGTTTTTAGCAAAGAGGTTCATTAACATCTTGGGTCCAATTGCTGTGGGATTGCAGAGGTCACAGAAGGAGAGGTGGCTGAGGAAAAAGTACATTGGTGTGTGAAACAGGGAATCCAATCTAATTAAAATGATCATTTCAAGGTTTGCCAGAATATTAATGAGATAAATAAGTAGAAGTATGGTGAATAGGGTCCCTTTGATCTCAGACTTAGTAGTAATTCCCAAGAAAATCACTTCAATCAAGGAGGAGCAAGGGGGCAGATATGGCTCAACTGGTTGGGTGTCCGTCTCCCATAGGGAGGGACCTGGGTTCGATCCCCGGGACCTCCCGGTAAAATAAGAAAATAAAAAAAAAAAATTAAAAAAAAACAAAAAACTAATGATTTTCGCGCGGCGACGCCGATAGTGAGATCCGCTTCGCGGAGTGGGACGGTATGGCTGAGAAGCGGCAGGCAGCGGACACCCAAGCCCGGCGGCTCCCCGACTCCTTCAAGGATAGCCCCAATACAGGCCTTGGACCTTGTGGATGGATTTTGGTGGTTATCTCATTCTTATTCACGGTTATAACTTTCCCCATATCTATATGGATGTGCATAAAGATCATCAAAGAGTATGAAAGAGCCATTATCTTTAGACTAGGCCGCATTTTACAAGGAGGAGCCAAAGGACCTGGTTTGTTTTTTATTCTGCCATGCACTGACAATTTCATCAAAGTAGACATGAGAACTATTTCATTTGATATTCCTCCTCAGGAGATCCTCACCAAGGATTCAGTGACAATTAGTGTGGATGGTGTAGTCTATTACCGTGTGCAGAATGCAACCCTGGCTGTGGCAAATATCACCAATGCTGACTCAGCAACTCGCCTTTTGGCTCAGACTACTCTGAGGAATGTTCTGGGCACCAAGAACCTTTCTCAGATCCTCTCTGACAGAGAAGAAATAGCACACAACATGCAGTGTACTCTGGATGATGCTACTGATGACTGGGGAATAAAGGTGGAACGTGTGGAAATTAAAGACGTGAAACTACCTGTACAGCTCCAGAGGGCTATGGCTGCAGAAGCAGAAGCATCCCGAGAGGCCCGAGCCAAGGTCATTGCAGCTGAAGGAGAAATGAATGCATCCAGGGCTCTGAAAGAAGCATCCATAGTCATCACTGAATCCCCTGCAGCCCTTCAGCTCCGGTACCTTCAGACACTGACCACCATTGCTGCTGAGAAAAACTCAACAATTGTCTTTCCTCTGCCCATAGATATGTTGCAAGGCATCATGGGGGCAAAACACTGAGCCCACCTAGGCCAAGGCAGAGAGATGAGCCTCTCCCCTTCCAAGATGAAGTGGGGGACCAAATTAGCCTTTAACCCATAAGGAGAGAGTAGGACAGGGAATGTGAATATTCTTCTTCTTTTTCCTTTTCCTTATGTTGTTTGGTGTTCTTAGAATGTATAGTAATGATCATAAAAACAGACGAAAGAATTGTTAGCTTTTAAAAACTGAAAGAGCAATAGATGGATGGTTTATATAAAATAATCTACTCATTAAAATATTTTAAAGTTCATATTTTTATGGATGTGGTAGGTTAAATCCCTCTTCTTTGGGCTTTCCTTTAGCCATTCTGTACCCTGTATCTGCAGTCAGGCCAAAGGCAGGAACATATCCTATAACTACCACTGATACCCCTGGCTGGGTAAATGCTTTGCAGAAAGTGGTCTCCTTATGCTACAACCAGCTTCTGTGGGCCATTATGTGCCTTACTTCCAGAGAACCTTAACTGAAGGAAATTTTCTTGACCTCTGTTTACTTTCCGAGTTTCAAAATAATTCCTCACTTGAGAGTAGGCATTTTCTTGCCTGTGCCTATCAGTGCTAGAGGAAATGGTCAAGACTAATGAAAAAGATTACCCTATCCATACAAAGACTTATATATCTGCTATTATGTAGGTCCTTTTTAATATAATGTGTGTGTGGTTTTTTTAAAACTTTTTTGAGCCTTCTTTATGAGTAAATCATTCTTTTCAGTGTTCTTTCAAACCAGCTAAATACTTGTCCCAAAAGTGCTTTTTCTCACTTTTACCTATTTTCATATATTAGGTTTTAAATAGTTTTGATTTTTTAAATAAAATTTTCTCTAATTTCTATAAACAATAGTTTATATACCCATTTTGAATAGCTTGAGGATTAATATGCTTTTTTTATCTTCAGAAAACCATTATATTATCTTTTACTGTCTGCCTGCTATTAACTGTTGAACATTGAAAAATCTTGGCTGTCAATCCCACTCATTAAATAATATAAGAAATTCACAATATATTGGACTCATAATGTCCAATTAGCTTGGGCAGATGCTGTCAGATTTAGGCTACCTATATGGATTATAGGGTTTTTTTTTTTTTTCAAATTCCTGTTTGCCTAGTCATTTTTTTTTTTTTTTAAATAATGTATGTTGATGGTGAAAGAGGAAGTGGTCAACTTCTGGATTAGTTTCTTAAGTCTATAATATGAGCCAGCACCTTCCGTTTTGCAAATGCCTATGAATTTGAGCAACCTGGCATTCTTCCTACTGGTCTAGAAAGCGGTTTGGTGGACATTTGAAATACTTCCTCTTTGAGGCTCTGAGTTTACCTAGAGAAGTCTAAGAATAGTGGCTTCCTTACCCAGAGCCTTCCTTCACGTCTGTCTTTAGCTGGATCACTCTGTCAATCCCAGCCTGTAAGTTTCCGCTCTCTCATACCCCTCTCCCAAGCTTATTTTAGAAAATCTTGAACCACCACTCTCCATGTATCCAGGTTCCTAGCTGAGTTTATTAGAAGTGTATGGAGCATTCTGCCCTAGAACTCAAGTTGCATTTATATTTTTAATTTTAAAATGATGGCTTTTTCTGTTTTGGGAGATGCCTTACCTTTGACCACTGAGGATCAGGAAACAACCTCAAATCCTGGTTGAAAATCTCCTCTCAGACTTACAGTAACAATGATTTTGGGGTCCTTGAGTTTTTGTATCTCCAAATTCCAGCTAACCTTTGCTTTTTTGCCTTGTGAATTCATAGCCCAATAGGTGGGAAGAAATTGCTTGGGAGGGAGGAAATACAGAAAGAGCTCTTAGGATGAGTGTTAGTGCAAGAGTTTTTTCCAGGAGGCCTCCCTTTCCCATGATTTACATAATAAAGTGTGTACTTTTACTAGTAAAAAAAAAAAAAAAAAGGAAGAGGAAGAGCAATTTCCCTTGTTCATTCTTCTTTGATCTTGTTCTAAACTATATAATCAAGAAAACGGTTGATCCATTTTCAACTCCCTAGACATCCACAGGCTCTTGGAAGTAAAGCAGAAAGTGATTTTTTTGTGTGTAAATTTTTTTCTTTATCCTCAAAAAATACCCAGACAAGTGCCACTTTTAAAGAAGCTTGTTTTCTAGTTGAAATTTTTTAAAAGTCTGAGATAAGAAGCTGAGAAAGTAGATGTCAATCATGAGAAATTTGATATATTGGTTTTTATTCCCTAATCAAAGGTAGAACATTGACTGAACAGAAAACTCATTCCATATAAAAAAGATGTCAAGGAAATACCAAAGGTAGATAGACAAGGCCAAAAGATACAAGTCTAAATGCATTTGAAAATAAATAGACTGACTGGAAAAAAAGTGATCACGTTTATCATATACTTCAAGAATCATGATACATTTTAAAATTTCAGAAATACAGAGCATATCACTGAATTAATGATATTTCATGAAAATTAATATATACAATCATTACATTACAATTTTGTGTTTCTTGAAACATGAGACACATTTTATTCATCTTTTCTGTCACACTTCTTCACTTCTTTTACATGGCATTTATAATCCAATGACTGACCAGTCAATTTCCCTTGGGAAACCAGAAAAAATGTGACACAAAGAAGTGGGAACAGCAGAATTTAACACATACATTTTATCTCTTTGGATTTTAATTGACTTGTCCATTAAAAATGAAAATGGGAAGAATACAATAAATATTTTGTAGATATATAGAACTCTTTCTTGTATATTTATGTGTCTTTACTTGTGTGTTTGCTGTGTTTGCATGTGTGAGCCTCTCTGTTACTATATGAATGCTTGAATGTAGATTGTGGTCTGATTTTAACTTTTTCTTTAATTAAGTATTATGGAATGTGGACCATTTGGACATGAAGCTACACATATTTGCTCTTCTAATATGATACCACAGTTCTTCTAGGAATAAAACTAGACTGAATTAAGCTAATAAGTATGGTGAAACCACCTGCACAGTAGTTAAAAAAAAGGTGTGAATAAGAATCTTAGTTTATTAAAATCTATGATTTCTTATACAAATTAGATCAGCCAAATTAGATTTCAGAATTCATTTAATAGGAAAAGATCTAAAATGACTCATTTAAAAATTCCCAATATACATTTCTAAAAAAAAAATAAGCATTTATTTTCTGATATTCTTCAAATTTGACAACTCAGAAAGCTACCTTAGATGATCAAGTCTTTCTGTTCATGCTTCTGGTAGGTGAACAATATAAAGAAAACGTAATTTTTCTTGTAATGACTGTTGGGAGTTAAATCTCTAAAGCCTCTGCCTTAACTCTACTGATTTATGTAAACATGACATTTATTAGATTTCTGGTTCTGTATTATTTTCATTAATGCTGCAACAACTTGAGCCAAGACTAAACTAATTATTCACTTTTTTCACCAAATTGATCAATGTCAAGAAAGGAAAAAAACCTAATTTTAATGTTATGAATCTCTACCCAGAATTCATACCCTCCTCCAGTCCAAGGAGATATCTAAAGAAACTCATTAGACCCTCAACTTAATGACTTTCATTTCCTTGTCATTGTTCATCCTGTTTCTTCTATTTCTGAGGCAGGCTCCTTCAGGTCCCCATTTAGAAATCTGACAGTTTTTCAATTGTTATCTTAAAATGTTAAATTTTAATTAAGCGTGCTGATTGCCTTTCCCAAGACTTGTGCAATCCATCAGCATCTTAATTTTATGAATGTATAGCATCCAACATATTTAGCATACTCTTGGATTATGTTTTGTTAACAGAAGTGTCTCTTTTCCACTTTGTAAGCTCCTTAGAAAATAAAATCAGATTTGACTATTTTTTTACTGCCTTGAAATCCATAGCATACAAACTTGTATCTCTAATAGTCATTTCAATATTTTTGTTAAAACATTTTGACATTGTTAGAATGGTGAGTGATGGAAAAAAAATAGAAATAAAGATGAGTTGGGGGCTGATTCAACTAAAATAGAGAAAGTATGTAAGGGGTGCCACTGTGCCATGAGAGAGTCAGACAATGATTCAGGGCCCAGCTTTGGTGCATATGGAAAGTGGCATAGGCTTGTAGATTAAAACAATCCAGATGGCTCATAGTTCAGTCCAATGATGGCTATGAAGTTCCCCTTCAATCATCCATATGGTGTCCCTATATATTTGAACTGTTATCGCTCATCATCTTGTGTGCAAATAAGCACACAACTTTTGTAGTGTACTAGACTGTGCCCAAGCACTTTTAGGCCAAAAGTGAGTGTCTTTGAAACCATCCACTTATTGTCAATGAGATTCACATAATTATTGGCAAAGTCATTGTTGTAGTTTTAGTTTGCATAAGAGCAAGATATACTGTTAATACTTGTATTTCAATAAAACTATATCATTATTCTCTTCTTTTCCATAATTGGGTTCAGAACAGGAGCGCTATATCCTTCCTATTTTGTTTTTGTCATAGGTCCCACCCAACACTTCTGGGTAACTGGTAACACCCAATTCACATGCTTTCTCTGCCATTAAAGTACCTAGAGATTGGATCACGTTCACAGCTAATTTTACTTATTGGAATGCTTGCTCAGCCTCAGTGTCCTAACACTACTGAGTTCACCTTTTTATTAATCTACAGAATGGGCTAAGTATCTGAGATAAAGTGGATTTGAAGGGTCTCCAGTAATTTAATAAGCTTATAAACACTTGCATTTTCTTTACAGTACAGGGAATTGGACACATTTGTACTTTATAAGGTGGTTGTAATGGTCTTCTCTTACCCAACCAAACCATCTCTAGAAATTTAACAGTCTGTCCAGGCCCCTGGATCTTGACATTGTTGATGGCCCATCCTTGGCTCACTCAACATCTGTCCCAATAAAACAGAGAGTATCTACAACTGCAAGTAAGATAGTTCCATCCATTTGCCCATGGGATCTAAGACCCCTCTCAGTCAGAAACAGAATGGGCATCACCATCCCCAAATCCTCAGGACTGAAGAATGAACAAATATAAGGGGGAAAATGCAACTGTGAACCAAAGTAGACTATTATTCTAGCAATAGAAGAACTTGTACAATTGATATAAAGACAGTGGTCACCAGAGTTTCTGAGGGGAGGGAGACTAAAGAACTAGTGTAACAGGGGACATTTTTGGGACATTGGAATTGTTTTGAATGACATTGCAATGAAGATACAGGCCATTATACATTTTGTCAAAACCTATATAATTGTGTTGTGCAAAGTGTAAACTATAATGTAAACTATTGACCATCGTAAGTAGCAATGCTTCCATATGTGTTCATCAATTGTAATAAATGTACCACACTAATGAAAGATGTTAATGGGGAAAGTGTGGGAGGGGGAAAGGGTGAGGTATATTGGAATCCCCCTCTATTTTTGATGTAACATTTATGTACTCTAAAACTTCTTTAAAAATAAAATTTAAACCTGGCACTGTAATGGCAGGGCCACCTTTTTTAGAGTTGCAATACTATCAGAAGTAAATATAATATCATCAATGTAGTGAAACACAGCAAGATTTGGTGGCTTTTCCCATCTTGCTAGATTAGCTGCTACCATTCTGACAGATGGTGAGGCTATGATGGTACCCTTGTGGTGCCTTGTGGAAAGTCCAATACTGCCCTCCCTGTGTAAATGCAAATTGATCTTGGCTGTCTTCAGATAGTGGGATACTGAAAAAGGGATTAGCTCAGTATAATACATACTGGAACTCTCTTAAGTTGACTGATAAATTATTAAGAAGCTTGACCAATACAATATTAGGCACTGTTGCATAAATAGGAGAAACAACCTTATTCAATCCTAAATAATTGGCTTTCATTCTCCAACTACCAAAAGATTTTATTACCATCTACACAGAATTATTAAATGGGCTGTTCGCATCATATGATCCTCACGTTGGCCAGTTCCTGTAAAGTTTCACTGATTTAAGCATGTCTACCTGTAAGACAATTTTGTTTGGTATGGGTGACCTTCCTGGGTGGAGGCAGGTGCATGGGGAACAATGAACAGCACCCCATATAATTGATTTCACCAGGCAGATGAAAAGGCAAAATTCACCACTATTTGTAGTAAGATCTGAGTCTTGTAACTCATCTATCCCTGTTATATATTCAGGAATGGGAGAAATACATACAATTTACTTTAAGCAGATGAGGTACCTGATTTGTAATGTTAGGATATTTTACACTACTATTATGGCTTTTCCACCAAACTCAACTATCATCTTCAAGGGAATATTAAATCTCCAGGGATTCCCATAGATGAGTGTGCACTCTTCTCAATATGGGTTAAATTGTGTGAATGGTTTGTTGGAGACCAGTGGATAACTATGTGAGGCCTCTGGTCACCTACTGTAACTTGTATTTGCAGGCAACTGTGTCCCCAGCCCTAGGCTTCAAGAGTAGGCTGTATCTAACCCCTTATACCAGACTTACTTTCCTTGAGGAGTTCTGTGAAAGTGAAAGCCATTGACATGGATTTAGATGTAGACTGTGGCTGATATCTTTTCTCCTTAGGCAACTTTTGCAAAATTAGTAGGATTTATGTCAGAGCCCTATTATTATAGCATTATGTTATTTATTTTTTCTATTGGGATGTCTGTGGCAGTTAAATCAGCATAATTATTTATGGGTTACACTTACAGGCCCCCTCTACCTTCCCTTTTGAGGTCTCATTGGTTACTTTCTTTGTCCCTTTTGACCATATTCTTTCTGTCTCATACAAGTCTTCTATTGCCTGTGAATGGCCTGACTGACTAGTAGGCTGAGAATAACTAGTAATGTCCCATACCAAGATGGAAGTGCAGTTTGGAGGATTTTATCCGTCTTACCAACCATAACACTTCGTCATCAGGTCCACAAATGTGTTCAGCATATGTTGCATGACTCATTCCTAACTTTCTGACTATATACTGTAATTCTTCCACAGATGACCATATGCCTGTTATGGACGGCATATTCCCTTCATTAGGCCAGGCCAGTTTTGCAGTTAAAGTGCATCAAGCTAATAAATTCAGAATATCATCTGGTCTTTCCCATGCCTGATAAATATGGTGATGAAGAGATGGTTATTTAGCTATGCTAGCCATTTTTGTCGTCTCTACTCCTGAAAGCATAATACTGTCTCTCCCTACATTGTGTAATCTTCAACCAAGCGGTCATGCTCACTCAGCCCTTTTGTTGAGCCTTTTTTTGTTAATTCTACTAATTCTACAGGAGTGTAATCCCTCCTTCCTGCTTGTTTCTGAGCAGGGATATATTCCCAGTGGTCATCAGGATCCCTGGTTGCTTTCATTTTTGTAGTTATTAATGGCCTTGCTTGTTTAGGCTAGTCTTCAATTTCAATTTCCTCCTCCCATAATCCTTTTTCTGCACTTCCGAGGGATCCCACACATTCAGATCCCAGTCTTGCCTCTGGATAACCACTCAGACCTGCTTCCAGGTCATTGTTAGTGCATGCATTTTCTCATCTTTCCTTTCATTATTTCTAATTGCCCTTCTAGGGTTTGCACCTTTTTGCTAACACAACAGTGGTTTTGGAACATGCAAACCTAAAATACTTATCTAGATCTAAAGCCTCTTTAACTCTCTTTACTTCATCTTGCACTTTTTATTGGGCTTTGGTAGCATATCTACCTGCCCACAACAATGGCCACAGGGTGAGTCCAATTGCTTCTTTTCCTTGTGATTTCCTTTGTCCCCCAAATTTCCATTCAGGATGAATAATATCCCGGCCGGTATGTTTAGGTCTTCCCTGTATTCCCACACTGGCTGAACCATTATTAAAAATGGGCTACCTCCCCTCACATACATGAACAAACACTCCAATTAAATAAATTAATAAAACATAAAATTTTGTTTACAATGATAGAAAAATATAACTTTAATCACACTTCCTAGAGATAACCATGTTTTGGTGTATATACATTCAGATTTTAAATTTTAATCAATATGTGGGATAAGAACCACAATTATATATAAAATATTATAAATAGAGGCATTGTGTTCTTTCTATTGATGCTTATTAATTTATTTCATCCATACTATTGTTTATATAATTCTTCATATTATGAACAAGTCCAATGAATTAAATTATACATATAAAACTTAACATTTCCAGGTTTTCCTTTAAAATAAACCCTTAGAAATGGACTTAAGGAACAAAATTATGTGATTAACGACCATTTTGGAGTTCAAAAATGCTATGTTTTAAATATTATTTAATAGATCTTTGAATTATATATTTCCTATATTTCCTTTATTATTTCATATATCCAAAATTTTTATTAATAACCTCATTACACAGATGTAGTTGGTAACATATAGAAGCTTACAGACAGAAAGTTTTTGAGGACTGAAAAGCACTTTCTTTCAATAAATTCCTTAATATAAATCCCTCTTTAAAAAGTAATTCTCTTGGTTATTCTAATAGAAGGCTATTATGTGTTTACATTAAATTATTGTTTGGAAGATCAAAATTAGTGTTCCACAGATTTTAAGTTTCTAAGTGAACAGAAAACTTATCCAAGTAGCACATCTAGACCAATTCAGGGTTACAATGTAGGTGTTCAATGGCAGGGAAAAGCAAAGAGGAGAGTGGTCGTATTGAAGGTAGACTGTTTTATTTATTTCAGCTGAACACTAAAACATAGAACAGTTGTTATAGGAAGAGTAAGTGAGGTGGACATCCACAATATTGCACATTCTCAGGGAGCAAATGGAAAGTATGGAAAATGATGTCCCATGAATGTGCAAAGTGTTAGCCTTGGGGAAACTTTCCTGTATTGTTCAGGTTTGGAGTGGTATTTTATAACGTGTGAATCATTTCCATTTATCAACAAGCACAGATTGCTAAGTGTTTGTTAAATTTTGATTCTAGATTTGTATTTCAAGATAATGTACAAAAGTCAAGTACATTTGATGTGAATTCTATGCCTTAATACAGTTGATTGTATTGTCACTAAATCAGACAATACAAAATTTCTGTGTAATTAAAAAAACAATAAGATGTATTAGGCTTATGCCAATTTATGCACACCAAAACTAAATATCATTTCTTGTTTCTTTTAAATCCCCACCTAGGAGTAAAGAAGAACATGTTTTGTAATGTACCTTGCTTTCTATAAAGTTAGGAGACTTGGCACACTAAAATCAGTGAAACTAGTATCTTTTTAATTTTTTTAATGTTTTTGTACATTTAATAATTGAAAATATAAACAAAAGAGGAAAAGAAAATGCAGTTGAATAAAACATATATTTCTCGATTAAATGTATTGGATACATATACACTTTTTTTGAATCATAAAATATGTTACACAATGTATTTGTTTCATAGTAATGAAGCAAGCCAGAGACAAAAAGACAAATACTGTATGATTGCGTTACTATTTTTAATTTTGAGAGAAATGATTTAGGTGACAATTTTAATGACTTTTGATATTTCATTACCATTTTTTATGTAATGATCCCTTTATTAAATATGAAATTTATTCCTGTGGAAAATAATGTTGAGGAAAAGCTTAAACCACCTGAATAACTGTTAAAAATTTCCACCAGAAGGTGATGGATTTGTATTACACAAGAACTTTGCTTCCATTATCTACTTACCTAATGCATATTTGGAGGAGGTGACCTTGTCTTTGTTCAACTTCTGATTCTTTTCCATTCTCTTTTTTCTTTAGATACTCACCCTCCTCCAGGGATGTCAAATCCCTTAAGAGTGATCTCTGTTTAGGAAGGATTCAGATTTAACTTCCTAAATACAATTGCTTCTACAGATCACCTAGTCCAACTTCTCTCCAGCCCTTCCCATTAAAACGTGAGCTTTTTAACTACATCATTATTACAAATTGGATATCATAATTGGCCTTCCAAAGGGATTTTGGTTTTACTTCAGAATGATGCTCTTATAATTGAAATCAATGTCTTTAGGAGTAAATTAAGCATGAGAGGAAAGCACATGAAAAGCATATCTAGATTTAAGGCTTTCCATGTGACCCTGCTCCCACTAAAATAATACAATGTAGTTAGCTGTCTACATACAAGACCTCCTTCTTCAGAAACTGAAGGTTGGACTGCTTGAAACAGAGCTCACTGAATGATACTATTAATAGTAACAAATTGCATTTAGTGTCACTACCAATGATGAATGACTAAAAATGATCATGTGTTGATAAAGGAATTTTTGGTACAAGAGAGGGAGCACATTTTGAGTATCAGAAAGAACAATAATAATTATTGATTGACATTCTATGAACATTTTACTCTACATTAAATTTGCAAAGTGTATTAATTTGCTAAGTAGTAAAAATGCAATATGCCAGAAATTGGTTGGCTTTTACAATAGGGATTTATTCCTTTACAAGTTCACAGTTCTGAGACCATGAAATTGACCAAATCAAGGAATCATCAAGCAGTCCTTTCTCCCCAAAGACTGGTGGTCAGCAATCCTAAACACATGACAAGGTATATAGCAGTGTCTACTGGTCTTTCCCTTCCCCTCTGGGTTTTATTACTTTCATCTGGCTCCAGTGGCTTTCTCTCTGTATTTATCTGTGTATAAAGGACTCTAGTCTCTTAAGAGCAAGGGCGGTTCCTAATAGTGGAGGACAAACCAGTGTGTAATGACCTCTTGTTGCATGTAACTATGAATCTTGTCATCAAATGAATCAAGCCAGGGGGTCATCATGGGCCCTGGGGGGATGGGGATGGAGGAACAGAATAGATCACACAGGGGGTATTCAGTGGTCAGTGGAAATGTTTCTCATTACCTTACAGTGATGGACACAGGACATGGTAAATATCATCAAAATTTATAAAACTGTATGATCTAAAATGTAAATCATACTGTAAACCATTGACAATGTTTAGTAACTATGTTTCACTATCTGTATATCAGTTATATCAATGCTATCATCCACATACAAAAAGGTGTTGCTCATAAGAGATACCCACCTGTCTGTTTCTGGGTGAATCAGTCCTCCCAAAGATAAGGGTCCATCTCCTTCCCACTCACCATGTGGGTCTCCACCCCCCGACAAAACACATTATGTCAAGATGAACACTCACACACTTCCCAGATACGCCCCGTCCTGAATGCCCACCCACTCTACACCCTAAACCAGTGAAAGTACCTTGTCATATTGCCATAAGAGCATTCCCACTCCTGCACTTTCAACCTCATATCCACAAATCACGTGTTCACCTGGTCCCTCTCCCATCTCTCCCTCCAGTATCCTGGGTATTCTAACCCGACCTTCCTAATCTACTCACCTGTCAACCCTCCACAACCAAACCCAGTAATATCACTATGCATCTGTCCTATCCTTCAATATGCAACTATACTCTTTCACTTTACCATAGATTATGTCTATGGTTGATGGCTCACAACTTTCTCTTCCAGTTCTCTCACTTGTTAACCTATCTTTCATACAATGGTTCTCAGAGACTGCTCACTTTTCTCATTTCAAATCAGTGAGGTCATGTACTGCTCATCCTTCAATGCCTGGCTTGCTTCACTCAACATAAGGTCTTCAAGGTTCATCCATGTTATTCTGTGTGTTAGCACTTTATTCCTTCTTACAGCTGAGTAATATTCCATTGTATGTATGTATCACATTTTGTTTATCTATTCATCTGTTGATGGGCACCAGGGCTGATTCCAGCTTTTGGCAATTGTGAACAATGCCACTATGAACATTGCTGTGCATATATCTGTTCGTGTCTTCCTTTCAATTCTTCTGGGTATATACCCAGCAATGGAATTGCTGGATCATACAGAAGATTTTTGTTAGCTTTCTGAGGAACTGCCAAATTGTCCTCCACAGTGGCTGGACCATTCCACAATCCCACCAGCAGTGGACGAGGGTTCCTATTCCTCCACATCCTCTCCAACACTTATATTCTGCTGTATTTTTTAAAAGCTGCCACTCTCATGGGTGTAAGATGGTATCTCATTGTAGTTTTGATTTGCATTTCCCTAATAGCTAGTGATGTCGAGCACTTTTTCATGTGCTTTTTAGCCATTTGTATTTCTTCCTTGGAGAAGTGTCTTTTCAGGTCACTTGCCCATTTTGTAAATGGGTTGTTTGTCGTTTTATTTTTGAGGTGTAGGATTTCTTTATATATGCAGGATATTAGTCTCCTATCAGATATATGGTTACCAAATATTTTCTCCCATTGTGTAGGCTGCCTTTTTATTTTCTTAATAACATCCTTTGAGGTGCAGAAGTTTTTAATTTTGAGGAGATTCCATTTTTCTATTTTTTCTTTTGCTGCTCATGATTTGGATGTGAAATTCATGAAACCATTTCCTATTACAAAGTCCTGTAGATGCTTCCCTACATTATCTTCCAAGGGCTTTATGGTCTTCGCTCTTATATTTAGATCTTTGATCCATCTTGAGTTGATTTTTGTATGAGGTGTGAGATGATGTTCCTCTCTCATTCTTTTGGATATGGATATCCAGTTCTCCAAGCACCACTCATTGAAGAGGTCATTCTCTCCCACCTGAGTGGACTTGGTGACCTTGTCGCATATCAGATGAGTGTATAAATATCTGTGAGGATTTATATCAGAACTCTCAAGTCGGTCCCACTGGTCAATGTGTCTGTCCTTGTGCCAATACCATGCAGTTTTGACCACTGTAGCTTTGTGGTATGTTTTAAAGTCAGATAGTGTGATATCTCCAACTTCATTTTTCTTTTTCCATATGTCTTTGGCGATTCGTGGCCTCTTACCTTTCCAAATATATTTTGTAGTTAGTTTTTCCAATTCCTTAAAAAATACAGTTTTGATTATTATTGGGATTGCATTAAATCTATGGATTAATTTGTGTAGGATAGACATCTTGATGATGTTTAATCTTCCTATCCATGAACAGGGAATATTCTTCCATTTATTTAAGTCTTCTTTGATTTCCTTTAACAGTGTTGTGTAGTTTTCTGTATATAAGTTCTTTGCACCTTGAGTTAAATTTATTCCTAGGTATTTGATTCTTTTAGTTACTATTGTAAATGGTGTTTTTTCTTGATTTCCTCCTCAGATTGCTCGTTATTACTATACAGAAATGCTACTGATTTTTGAGCATTGATCTTATAGCCTGCAACATTAATGAACTCCTTTATAAGTTCTAGAAGCTTTGTTGTAGATTTCTCAGTGCTTTCTACATGTAGGATCAAGTCGTCTGCAAATAATGAAATTTTTACTTCTTCTTTTCCAATTTGGATGCCTTTTATATCTTTTTCTTGCCTCAGTGCTCAAGCAAGTTCTTTTAAGACAATGTTAAGTCAGAGTGGTGATAGTGGGTATCCTTGTCTTGTTCCTGAACTCAGAGGGAAGGCTTTTAGAATTTCACCATGGAAGATGATGTTATTTTTGGGGTTTTCATATATACTCTTTATCATATCATAAAGTTTCCTTCTATTCTTACATTTTGCAGTGCTTTTTTCAGTTAAGAGTGCCATATTTTGTTGAATGGTTTTTCTGCATCTATAGAGATGATCATGTGATTTTTTTCTTTCAATCTATTTATGTGGTGTATTACATTGATTGGTTTCCTTATATTGGACCACCCTTACATATCTGGGATGAAACCTACTTGGTCATGGTGTATATTCTTTTGATTTGTGGTTGAATGTGATTAGCAAGAATTTTGTTGAGGATTTCAGCATCTAGGTTCATTAGAGAAATTGGTCTGTAGTTTTCCTTTCTTGTGGTATCTTTGTTTGGCTTTGGTATTAAGGAAATGTTGGCATCGTAGAATGAGTTAGGCAATGTTCCTTCTAATTCTGTTTTTTGGAAGAGCTTAGCAAGATTGGTGTTAGCTTTTTCTGGAATGTTTGGTAGAATTCAGCTGTGAAGCCATCGGGTCCTAGACTCTTCTTATTTGGGAGGTTTTGATGACTGAGTCTATCTCTTAATTTGTAATTGCACTGTTGAGTTCATCAATTTCTTATTTTGTCCATGTAGGCTGTTTATGAGTTTCTAGAATTTTGTCCATTTCCTCTAAGTTATCATTCTTGTTGGCATATAATTTTTCAAAGTATCCTCCTATGATACTCTTTATTTCTGTGGGGTCAGTAGTGATATTCCCTTGCTCATTCTTTATTTTGTGTATTTGCATCTGTTCTCTCCTTTTCTTTGTTAGTCTGGCTAAGGGTTTGCCAATTTTATTGATCTTCTCGAAAAACCAGCTTTTGGTTTTGTTTTTTTTCTAGAGCTTTCTTATTCTCTATTTTATTTAGTTCTGCTCTAATCTTTGCTATTTCCTTCTTTCTACTTCCTTTAGGTTTAGTTTGTTGTTGTTTTTCCAATTCCTCCAAGTGTGCAGTTAAGTCTTCAATATTACCTCTTTCTTCTTTTTTTATATATGTATTTATGACTATAAACTTCCCTCTTAGGACAGCTTTGGCTGCATCCCATAGGTTTTGATATGTTGTATTGTCATTTTCATTAGTTTCAAGGTAGTTACTGATTCTTTTTAAGATTTCCTCCTTGACCCACTGTTTGTCTAAAAGTGTGTTGTTGAACTTCCATATCTTTGTGCCTAATCTGTTTCTCTGGCCCTTAGTGATTTCCAATTTCATTCCATTGGGGTCAGAGAAATTACTTTGCATAATATAAATCTTTCTGAATTCATTGAGCATTGTCCTGTGGCCTAGTGGTCTATCTAGCGTATGATCCAAGTGCCCTTGAGAATGTAAATTCTGCTGTATTTGGGTGTAGTGTTCTTTATATGTCTATTAGGTCCAGGTCTTCTAATGTATTGTTTAGAGTCTTTGTTTCTTTATTGGTTCTCTGCTAGATGTTCTGTATAATGGTGATAATGGTGTATTAAATTCCCCCACTATAATTGTAGAGGCATTTATTTCTCCACTTAGTTTTTCCAGAATTTGCCTCATGTATTTTGATGCTCCCTGATTAGTGCATAAATGTTTATTATTGTTCTCTCTTCTTGAGAGATTACCCCTTTTACTAATACATAGTGTCCATCTTTGTCTCTTACAATAGTTTTGCATTTAAAGTCTATTTTGTCCGATATTAGGTTAGCTCCTCCTGCCCATTTTTGTCTATTGTTTGCTTGTGAAATTGTTTTCCAACCATTCACTTTCAGCCTTCTTGAATTCCTGGGTCAAAGGTGGGTTTCTTGTAGACACCATATAGATGGATCATATTTCCTTATCCATTCTGCCTTATCCATCCTTATCCACTGAAGAGAATCTGTGTCTCTTCAGTGGTGAATTTTATCCAGTAACATTCAGTGATATTACTCAATGAATTTCTTACTTCAGCCATGTTTTCTTTGGGTTAATGTATGTCATATGTTGTTTTTATTTAGATTTTTGTGTTTTTTTTTTTCAGTTGTTTTTACACTCTCCTCCAACTATGTCTCCCTTGTTTTTTCCTTTCAACTTGTAGAACTTCCTTTAGCATTTCTTGAAGTGTAGGTTTCTTATTGGCATACTCTCTTAATTTCTGTTTATCTGTGAATATTTTGAACTCTCCATCATTTTTGAATGCAATTTTTGCTGAACAGAGAATTTGTGGCTGGAAGTTTTTTTCTCTTAGCACTTTGATTATGTCATACCACTGTCTTCTTGCCTCCATGGTTTCAGATGAGAAATCAGCACTTAACCTTATTGTGCTTCTCTTGTATATGATGGTTCATTTTTTCTTGCTGCCTTGAGTATTTTCTCTTTGTCTTGAGCATTGGACATTTTGACAAATATATGTCTTGGAGTTGGCCTTAAGATTCATTCTTAAGATGATGGTTTCTTCTCATCTGGGGGCCTTATGAGAGCTCACCATTTTCACAGGCTTGCCCAACAGCCATTTTCTTGGCTCCACCCTTATCAAGCATCTGGGTGGTGACTGAGCTCCAGATGTCTCTGTCTAAAAATATTGATGTGAGGGTCACCTCTTCCTAAAAGTTTAGTGTACAGTCTTAAGCCCCATAGTTGAGTGAGTTGGAAGCAAAATTCTCCCTAATCTCTGAAGTACAAGCCCAAGCATTTCATAGTATTAGTTGGTCACCTGGCCTTCCCTAATCTATAGAGGACAGGTCCACCCCTCTAAGACCTATGGGATATTAAACTCACTGTCCCCAACCTTTGGGGAATGTGCTCCATCCTCTTTGTAGCCTGGGGCTGCAAAGATGTCCCTGAACCATGGGCTGGAACATCCACCCTCTTCAATTGCTGGGGCAACCTCGTCCTTTCTGTACACATAGATGAGGTTACTTTCTTGGCACAAGGATATTTATCAATTCTAGAACTCAGCTTGTTTGGTTTTCCTCTTAAAGCTGTTTTCCCTTCAATGTCTTCCCTCCATGGCCCTTTTAGTCTGGGCTTTCGGTGGTTTTGTTCATATAGTTCTTTCAAAAAGCTTGTTGGTTTATCATATAGGAAACAGGGGTTCAAGCCATCAGACAGAAAGACTTTCCAAGTCTTTCCTGGATAACTGCATTTTCAAACGTGACTTAAAAGTTCCAAGTTTAGTTAATTCTGCAAATGGGGCACTATTGTCTGGGGGTTTGATTTCCAGAGGCTTGGAATTTCCAGAATTGGTTTCTGGTTTCTTTGTGCCCAACAATTCTGATATCAGCTTATCTCTTTCCTTTAACATTTGCTATAAGCTGCAAGGAAAAGCCAGGCTGCATTTTCCACATTTAATTTGGAAATCTCCTTGGCTAAATGTCCCAACTCATAGTTTTCAAATTCTGCCTTCCATACAACATCAGGAGTCAATCTTCCTAAGTTCTCTGTGACTTTAAACCACAGTTGCCTTTCCTCCACTTTCCAATAGTAGTTTCATCCTTTACTTCTTTTAAGGCCTCAACAAATTTTCTTTTTCATCCATATTCCTACCAACAGTAAGCCTTATCTACTTCTATTCTTTCCCCTAAAGTGTCCCAGGATTCCACAAAGAAATGCCAACTTGTAAAATAAAGTCTTTGGACTTTATTCCCATTCTGAATTGTTTTCACACAAGGAATTTTACACTGTCAGCTATCAAGTCTAATTCATTTAATGACTAAAGCTTGTACAAATTAGGATTGTCCTTGAATTTTGCAGGAACTGAGGCATAAAGTAGGTGAATCTCAAGAAAGTACACCCATGAATGCTCTGTTTTCCTGAATTATTAGTATTTATTCCTTTATTCTTTCATTACTTCTAGTAAACACAACATTTACATGTACTTATCTGCTATGAAAAATATAGTCAAAATGCACACTATACCTTCAATTAATTTTGTTTTGACTAACATTTAATAAGCACTTATTATTAATGCTATTTTAATTTTATTATTATCAATGGGTTCATTTCCCATTTTGTGTCCAAGACATAAGGCAGATTATTCATATAACAGGAATGAAAAACTCAGTTCTTGAGCATAAATTGCTCACAATCTCATATTAGAGAAAATTGTTTAGTATATAGAATAATATTGTAAAAAATTCCTTGTGGAGAGAGTTGTTTCCGAATACAAAAAGGAGCATTTAACATGGGTGGAGAAAAGAGAAGAGAAGAAAAGCTTTCTTGAGGAAATTATGGATGTGTTAAAAATTGCCATTCATGCATGTACTTTCTTCAGGCCCTTCCAATTGTTCTTTATAACCTAAGAATCCTGGATTTAATTTCTTCTTTAAAAGCATGGTGCTGTCCTCCTCAAGTGCTCTCTAACTGCCTTTCCCTCTCTAGGATCCTCTCCTCTCCCCAGCTTGCATCTTCACCTATCCTTTAGATCTCAGTCACAATTACACCATTCTGGGAAGCTTTCTTTCTCTGCCGACCCAGTCAGACATTTTGATTTGGATTTTTATTGATCTTTTTATTTTGTGATGATTTGAAGTTTAGTATGATTTTTGAATGTTTAACTAATTAGTGTTTGTTTTTCCACCAGAATTATTCATTAATATAAGAAGTGATAGAATCACCAGGGAATACTAAGGACTTAAATGTACAAATGCATTTAGTAAACATGCAATGCATTTAGAATAATTGAAATAGTACACAAATAGAAATTTGACATAACAAAAAGTGTTCAGGCACATTGTATACAAAGAGGTACTTATATATACTAACTCAGGGCATATAATGTAGTTGATCATTTAGGGATATACAAATTTTTATATGAAAGTAATTTAATACCACACTTTTAAAAAAATTAGGATTTGAAAATTTTCTTTCATGAATTTTCAAATGATTTTACTAAAAGTACAAGCACAAATATACATGTAGTTACATTCATACATACACATACATAATATTTATTTAATATAAATATTTAAAGCCACCTTTTATTTTTCAGTCTTTGCAAAGCCACTTTCACATCTTTGTTCCACTGGTTGTAAACCAGGGGCTTTAAAATGGGAATCACAACGGTGTAAAACAAGGAGGTTATTTTGTCTTTATCTAGGGAGTAGGAAGCACTGGGCCAGAAATACATGAAGAGAATAGTTCCTTGGAAAATTGCAACAGCAGTCAAGTGGATGTGCATGTGGAGAAAGCTTTCAATCTCCCCTCAACAGAGTGGATATTTAAAACTGACAGGATGATATAACAGTAAGACACTATAAATCCTGAAGTGATAGTCAGTTCATTCAAGCCAAAAATGGTGCATAATACCAGTTCACTGACCTGCATAACAGAACATGAAGGAAGTAAATCACAAAAGACATGATTAATCTCATTTGACCCACAGAAACAAGTAGAATGCTAATGTCGTATATTTCAGAGCATCCACTATTCTCTCCAGGTAAACCCCAAACATGAGTATGGAGCATACTCTGATGGACATATGGATTGTATAGACCAAGGAGTTGCTAATGGCCTTGTACCTATCAAAGGCCATCACTGCCGGCAGGAGACACTCAGAATCTGCAAAGATACAGAGGATGTAGAATTGAAGAGCACAACTAACAAAGGAGATTGATTTGTTCTTTGCAAAGAAGTCTACCAGCATTTTGGGCCCCACTGCAGTGGAATAGTAGATATCACAGAAGGAAAGATGGCTAAGAAAAATGTACATTGGTGTGTGAAGCTGGGTATCCATTTTAATTAAAATAATAATTCTAAAGTTTTCCAGAATATTAATGATAAAAACAACTAGAAGTATGAAGAATAGGGTCCCTTTGATCTCAGAGTTAGTAGTTATTCCCAAGAAAATGAATTCAGTCAAGGAAGAGCAATTTCCCCTGTTGATTCTTCTTTGCTCTTGTTCTAAACACTTGAAAAATGACCAAAAAAATAGTAGCTCCAACATTAAAACTTTGGACACCCACAATATATTATCTGTAAAGCAGAAAATGATTTGTATCTTTAATTTTTCTTTTAGCCTCAAAAAATACCAAGAAATGTGTTAGTTTTAAAGAGAAATTGTTCTCTCATTGAAAAATCAGAAAAGTCTTGACAAGAATTGGCAAGGTTTGATTCTAAATCTAGATGTGTTTCTAGCAATATGTGATGTCTTGGCTTCTATTACCTTATGACAGGCAGTTGATTTGATTTAACTGAAAGCTCTTTCCAGAACAAAATTATATTTAGGAAGCACTAAAGTTAGGTAGCCAAGACAATACCAGAAGATACATAACTAAACATTATATATTTTGGAAATAAGTATCTAAATGGAGAAAATATAGCCAAATTTATTGCACTCTTCAGGAAACATGATGGATTTTAAAGTTTCAGCCACAAAGTGCATATCACTGAATTAATGATATTGCGTGTAAGTTAATAAATAAAATCATTATATGCTACTATCTTTGGTGTATGGTGTCTTTAGTGTTTCCTGAAACATGAAACATATTTTATTGAACTTTTCTATCACACTTCATCACTTCTTTTCCACACTTTTAAACAGCATTTGTAACCCAATTAGAAAGGGGGAACAACAGAATTTACCAGACACATTTTCATCTGTATTTTAAATTCACTTTTCCATTAAAGTTTACAATGGGAAAAGTAGCAATAAATAATTTGTAGATATAAAGATTGTGTTTCTTTTTATTTAATTTATTTTTTATTTTTTTAAAGATACTTAAATTACATAAATGTTACCTAAAAAATACAGGGATTCCCATATGCCCCTCTCCCCATACCCCCCGTATTTTCCCACATAAACAACATCCTTCATTAGTGTGGTACATTCATTGCAATTGATAAACACATTTTGGGGCATTGCCACTGATCATGGACTATAGTTTACATTGCAGTTTACACTCTCACTGACACAATTCTGTAGATTATAGGAAGATATATAATGTCCTACATTTGTCTTTGCAATGTCATTCAGGATGATTCCCAAGTCCTGAAAATGTCCCCATATTACACCTGATTTTCCCTCTTCTTGCCCTCAGAGCCTCCAGTGGCCACTGCCTCCACATCAATGTTGTAAAATTTTCAATTAATAGAATAATAATAAGTCTATAGTAGAATACCAGTAAGTTCACTCTAGTTCATTCCCCAAACTTGAGGATTCTGGTATGGTGATATCCACTCCTTAATTGAGAGGGGGCTTCAATTCCTTGCAGTCAATGGATGGGACATTCTTGCTTCCAGTTGTAGGGTCCCTCATTTCCTTGGTATAGTGGTTGTCCATCCTCATCTCCCTGTTAATTGTCCTGGGTGAGTCCAATCAACTGGAGAGTTGGGGTATCAACTCCGTTGAGGCTCAGGGCCAAGCTGGCACATAGACAGCGCAAAGATTTAAATCACTTGGACATACACCTACCAACTCCACCATCAACCATAGGTTCACACAGAAGGGAGGGATGAGCCATGTGTAAGGAAGCCCTAACCGAGCTCAATTCTGTCATTCTTAGGAGCACAAACTAAAAAGCAGGGCCCACTTGCAAGGCATCAAACTCCGGAGCTATCTGGCCTGACCATAGGACCTGGGTGTCTCCAGAGCCCTCATGTGTCCCACTAGTTTGGGTAGTATCTACGTTAGCAGACTGAGATCCTGCTGAGGTGTACATAAACATTACCTCTGGGATGTCCTCCCAACTCACTCTGAAGTCTCTTAGCCATATAAACTCATTTGTCTTAACCTTTTTTGCCCTTTTATTCAAGGTTTTTTCCAGTTGCATTGCTAGTTGCTGCTTTGTAGTAATCCCTCAGTGCCAGGGTTCTTCCCAGGAGTCATGTCCCAAGCTGGGAGGAAGGTATTGCATTTATATGCTGAGATTTGCTTAGAGAGAGGCTCTCAGGTGGTAACTCTTAGGTACCTTATAACACTGAGCTAAGTTTCCATTTCAAGAGCAAAGGCTTATAACCATAGTCGTTAATATCAAGGGCGCATCAATGGACCATCCTCCTTCGCCAGTCATTGCTCCTGTACTTGGAAGATTGTTGCTGTTACATTAGAGAATGTGGCAGAGCTCTCCATGACAGGAATTCAATATTCTTTCGGTTATTGTGTGGATCTTCACCCACTGTGACAATGCCCTGTGTACATTTGAACATATTTATATACCTTATAATGTATATCCAGGTGAACTTCCTCCCATGTATCTCCTATCACTGATACCCCACACCAATGATCCTCCCCTGCCTCAGTTGTAACCCTTCTGTGATCCAAAGCATCTTCTAAAATGAATCCAATAAAATAGCCGAATGTAATTAATAGGAAAATGAAATAATAATGATAGGCTTAAATATAAGAAATAAAATACTTAAAAAAATTTTAAAAACCTAAAAATAAAATAAAATTAAAAAATTGGGATATTAAAAATAATGAAAAATATATTTTTAAAAATTTTGGAATTTTGCTTTTCATCATTGTAATATCTGTTGTCCTGTATGTGTAGTGACATTTTCTTCCCTTTCTTCCCCAGAGTCTTACTGTTTTTCATTTTGTTTTCAAAAATTTTTAGGCCACAGTAAAGTCACATACATATACAGGGGACTCCCATATACCCAACATCTACCTCCTTTTCCCCCCTTCCCATATTAATAACTTTTTTACATGTGGATGGTTCATTTGTTACAACTGATATACAAATAGTGAAACATAGCTACTAACCATGGTCAATGGTTTACATATGGTTTACATTTCAGACTGTACAATTTTATATTTTGATGATATTTAACATGGCCTGTGTCCATCATTGCAAGATTATGTATAACACTTCCATTGCCCACTAAATACCTCCTGTTCCATCTATTATATTCCTCCCTGTCCCTCCCCTCAGGGCACATGGACCACCCAGTTTCACTGCTTGGATGGCAAGTCATAGTTACTTGCAACAACACTGAGGTATTGACACACTGGTTTGTCCTCCCATATTAGGAACTCCCATGCTCTTGAGAGTCTCCCGTCCCTTTGTTTGAGAACATATCAGTTCTCCCCAGGATGGGAGATCAACTCCTTCCCACTCATTCTGTGTGTCTCCACCCACTGATACATTATTACAAAATGATCAATTGCACACTCCCTAGAAGCCTGCTCCAGGTGCACCCTGTCCCAAATGCCGCCATATCCAACAACCTAAACAAGTAACCCTTCCTTTTCATATTGCTATAAGAGCATTCCCAACATTGTACTTTCATCCACATACCTGCCAATCCGCAGTGTTCACCTTGTCCCTCCCCCAACCATCCCCCCAGTTCCTTGGAACTTCCAACTCACCCTCCCTACACTACCCTCTGTCAAAACTGCAACACCTGAACAATAGTATAACAACACACCTGTCATACCCCTTCACTGCTCAACTATACACTTCCACCTTATTATCACTTTCGCCGGCATGGGCATTGGCTCACAATCTTCTTTTTCCTTTCTATTTCTTATGAACCTATCATCCAGAAAATAAGTCTCTGAGTATCCTATATTTGCCTAATTCATATCAGTGAGGTCATGTAATAATTGACCTTCAATGCCTGGTTTGCTTCACTCAACATAAGATCCTCAAGATTCTTCCATGTTATCCCAAGTGTTAGCACTGTATTCCTTCTCACAGCTGAGAAATATTCCATTCTATGTATGTACCACATTTTGTTTATCCATTCTTCTTTTGATGAGCATTTGGGTTGATTCCAACTTTTGGCAAAAGTGAATAATGCCACTGTAAACATTGGTGTGCAGATATCTGTTTGTGTCCTTGCTTTCAATTCTTCTGGGTATATACCAAGCAGTGGAATTACTGGGTCATATGGAAGTTCTATAGTTAGTTTTTTGAGGAACTGCCATACTTGCCTCCACAGATGCTGGACCATTATACATTCCCAACAGCAGTGGATGAGCGTTCCCATTCCCCCACATCCTCTCCAATATTTGTAGTCCTCTTTTTTTTTTTAAATAGCAGCTGGTCTAATGGGTGTAAGATGGTTTCTCATTGTAGTTTTGATTTGCCTTTCCCTAGTGATGTTGAGCATCTTTTCATGTGCTTTTTTAGCTATTTGTATTTCTTCCTTGGAGAAGTATCTTTTCAAGTCGCTTGCCCATTTCTTAAATTGGATGTTTGTCTTTTTATTTTCAAGGTGTAGGATTTCTTTATATATGCTGGATATTAGGCTTCTATCAGATATATGGTTGCCAAATATTTTCTCCCATTGGGTAGGCTGCCTTTTTACTTTCTTGATAACCTCCTTTGAGGTGCAAAAGTTTTTAATTTTGAGGAGATCACATTTATCTATTTTTTCTTTCACTGCCTTGGGTGTGAAGTTCATGAAACCATTTCCTATTACAAGGTTCTGTAGATGCTTCCCTACATTATCTTCCAAAGACTTTATGGTCTTGGCTCTTATGTTCAGATCTTTGATCCATCTTGATTTGATTTTTGTATAAAGTGTGAGATGGTGTTCCTCTCTCATTCTTTTGGATATGGATATCCAGTTCTCTAAGCAGCATTTGTTGAAGACGCCATTCTCTCCCAATTGCGTGGGCTTGGTGGCCTTGTCAAATATCAGATGGCTGAATAAGTGAGGATCTATATTAGAACTCTCAGTTCAGTTCCATTGGTCAGTATGTCTGTCATTGTGCCAATACCATGCAGTTTTGACCACTGTAGCTTTGTAGTATGTTTTAAAGTCAGGCAATGTGATTCCTCTGATTTCATTTTTATTTTTCCATATGTCTTTGGCTATTCGGGACCTCTTGCCCTTCCAAATAAATTTCATTGTTAGTTTTTCCAATCCAGTAAAAGTTGCCATGTTGATTTTTATTGGGATTGCATTAAATCTGCAGATTAGTTTGGGTAGCATAGTCATCTTAATAACGTTTAGTTTTCCTATCCTTTAGCAGGGAATATTCTTCCATTTATTTAAGTCTTCTTTGATTTCCTTTAACAATGTTGTGTAGTTTTCTGCGTATAATTCATTTACATCTTTAGTTAAATTTATTCTAATGTATTTGATTCTTTTAGTTACTATTGTAAATGTTATTTTTTTCTTGATATCTTCCTCAGATTGCTCATTACTATTGCACAGAAATGCTACTGATTTTTGTGCAATGATCTTATTACCTGTGACTTTACTGAACTCATTTATAATTCCCAGAAGCTTTGTTTTAGATTTCTCAGGGTTTTCTGTGTATAGGATGATGTAATCTGCAAATAGTGAAATTTTTACTTCTTTTCCATTTGGATAACTTTTGTCTTTTTCTTGCCTCAGTGCTTGAGTCAGTACTACTGATACAATGTTTAATAGGAGCAGTGATAGTGGGCATATTTGTCTTTTTCCCGATCTTAGAGGGAAAGCTTTTAGAATTTCACCATTGTATATGATGTTAGCTGTGGGTTTTTCATATGTACCCTTTATCATGTTCAGAAATTTTTCTTCTTTTCCTATCTTTTGCAGTGTTTTTGTCAGGACAGTGAGCTGTATTTTGTCAAATGCTTTTTATGCATCTATAGGGAAGATTATGTGATATTTTTCTTTTGATCTGTTTATGTGGTGTATTACATTGATTTTCATATGTTGAACCATCCTTGCATACCCAGGATGAAACCCATTTGGTCATGGTGTGTAATTCATTTGATGTGTTCTTGAATATGATTAGCAAGTATTTTGTTGAGGTTTTTAACATCTAGGTTCATTAGAAAGATTGGTCTGTAGTTTTCCTTTCTTGTGGCATCTTTGTTTGACTTTGGTATTAGGGTAATGTGGGAATCATAGAGTGAGTAAGGTGATGTTTCTTCTCCTTCTATATTTTGGAAGATTTTAAACAAAATTGGTGTTAGTTCTTTCCAGAATGTTTGGTAGAATTAATCTGTGAAGCCATCTGGTCCTGGGTTCTTCTTAGTTGGGAGGTATTTTATGACTGATTATATCTCTTTACTTGTGATTAGTCTGTTTGAGTTCATCAATTTCTTCTTTCATCAATGTAAGCTATTTGTGTGTTTCTTGGAATTTGTCCATTTCCTATTAATTATGCATGTTCTTGGCATACAACTTTTCAAAATATCCTCTTATGATACTCTTTATTTCTGTGGGGTCAGTGATGATATCCTCTTTTTCATTTCTTAGTTTGTGTATTTGCATCTCCTCTCTCTTTTTTTGTTAGTTTAGCTAAGGGTTCTTTGAGAAGATCAATAAAATTGACAAACCCTTAGCTAAACTAACAAAAAAAGAGAGATTTCCTCCTTGACCTATTGTTTGCTAAGGGTGTGTTGTTTAAATTCTGTATCTTTGTGCCTAATCTGGTTCTCTGGCCCTTACTGATTTTCAGCTTCAATCCATTGTGATAAGAGAAATTACTTTGTATCATTTCAATCTTTCTGAATACATTGAGAATTTTTCTGTGGCCTAACATGTGGTCTATCTTAGAGAATGAGGCATGTGCCCTTGAGAAGAAAGTATATCCTACTGCATTTGGATGTAGTGTCTGTATATGTCTATTAAGTCCAGGTCCTCTAATGTATTGTTCAGAGCCTTTGTTTCTTTATTGATTCTCTGTCTAGATGTTCTGGCTAATGATGATAATGGTGTATTAAAGTCCCCCACTATAATTGTAGAGTTTTCTATTTCTCCACATAGTTATCCAGTGTTTGCTTCATTCATTTTGAGGCACCTGGTTATGTGCATAAATGTTGATGATTGTTCTATATTCTTGAAAGATTATCCCTTTTACTAATATTTACTGTGTGTCTTTGTCTCTTACAATAGTTTTGCATTTAAAGTCTATTTTTGTCCAATATTAGTATAGTTACTTCCACCTTTTTTTTTTTATTGTTTGCTTGTAAGATTGTTTTCTAGCTATTCACTTGCAGCCTCCTTGAATCCCTAGGTCTAAGGTGGATTTCTTGTAGACAGCATATAGATGGGTCTTATTTCCTTATCAATTCTACCAATCTGTTTTACTTGACTGGTGAGTATAATCCATTAATATTCACCTTTCCTGGTCAAGTTGAGTTCCCTTCTGAAATTCAAATGGGACCCTTGCGATTAAACTCACCCCAGAAAAATGACTCTCAACCCTCTTCCAGTCCAACCCTTTCTCCCAGGGTGCCCTAAATAGGCTCTTGGAAACTTATTAAGTGCTTCCTACTGCCTGTCTCCCTTAGAGGAGTTGAAATTTTGATAGTTTTCAGTACAGAACTATTCCATTTCCTGACTCCGCCCCCTCCCATGCCAAGTTTCTTTCTCTCAGTGTGGTTAGGTAAATCAGGCTGCCTCAGCAGATTTGCTGTACCCTTTTTCCTGGTGCCAACTGAAACCCGCTTTTATGCTCCCTGTATTAGTCAGGGTTCTCTTGGGAAGCAGAATCAACAGGAGATATCTGTCAATAATATGAGATTTTATGAGTCTTTCACACAACCGTGATGCACAAGTACAGGTTCTGTAGGCAGGCTGATTAGCCCAGTACTTGCTGGACCAAACACCTGGACACAAATACCTCGCCAAGCTGACACATTAGCCTAACCATCACAGTCCACCCCTTGTCAACTTGGCACCACACACATTACCTTAAACCATACTTAGTCTTTAAGGAAAAACAATAACAGACAAGCATACATAAATAATTCTGCCTAACAATATTATACTTGCCTGTGTACAACCAGAAATGCATTAATTCCCTCCAGAATAGGGTGCAAGTCCTTGGATAATATTCACTCTTAAACTTGACATCCTTAAATATTATGACATGAAATTTATGGAACTTTTCATATGATAGGGGAAAAGGTTTGGGAAGAAAACAAAGAAATTCATTTTGTGTACATATGCAATCATGCTCATAACAAAACAAGGAAGAAGAGTTCATGACTATTACAGTCCTTGTTTCTGTAACTGGTCACATGGCCGAAGTTGGTATTTATCACTACCCTCTTCCACCACCCATTCCATGTTCCTGTTACCCTCAGCGAGCACTTTAGCTGGCCATGGTTCTTTGCCTGGTGGGGTGACCCAAACTTTCATTCTAAAAGATTCTGGACCATTGTTAGTCTGCTTGGATTGGTTTGTTGCAATTCTCCATTGACTTTAATCACAGGGCATGGCAGTACTAGGGGACACCCTAGAGGATCTCCTGCATTCCAGGCATATTCTTCTTTACCCCCATTATGTAGGTGTAGTCCTATTTCCCCTTGATAGTCAGAATCAGTCACCCCAGCCAGTACAATAATTACCGTCTTTGCCTGTTGATTTACAGGTAAGAGGAGCCCAAAGTGGCCAGGTGACAGTCTTAACTTCCAGTTCAATGTAATCATTGTTGTGTTTCCTGGTGGCAGCACTCCTCCTTTTGGGAATTAAAGCTGTAGACCAGCAGAACTTAAGTTTGCAGGGACAGGAAGCAAATATTTTCCAAATGGGTCACTAGGGGTAATAGTGAGTGGTGCCACTCCCATTTCCACCCCTTGATTCCTGGACCCTTGAATCCTGGTTATGGAAGAAACAGCACCATAGAGTGGATGCTGATTTAGAGCATACACAGCCTCCTGGAGAACACCGTCCCAGCCCTGCAATGTATTGCCACCTAGTTGGCACCATAATTGAGTCTTCAAAAGGCCATTCCACCATTCTATTAATCCAGCTGCTTCAGGGTGATGGGGAACATGGTAAGACCAGTGAATTCCATGGGCATGTGCCCATTCCCACACATCATTTTCTGTGAAATGGGTTCCTTGATCAGAAACAATGTTGTGTAGAATGCCATGGTGGTAGATAAGACATTTGGTAAGTCCACGGATGGTAGTTTTGGAAAAAGCATTGTGTGCAGGAAATGCAAACCCATATCCAGAGTATGTGGCTATTTCAGTTAAAACAAATCGTTGCCCCTTCCATGGTGGAAGTTGCCCAAAGTAGTCAACCTGCCACCAGGTAGCAGGCTGGTAACTTCGAGGAATGGTGCCATATCAGGGGCTGAGTGTGGGTCTCTGCTGCTGGCAGTTTGGGCATTCATCACTGGCTTTAGCCAAGTCATCCTTGGTGAGGGGAAGTCCAAGTTGCTGAAACCATGTATAACCTCCATCCCTACCTCCATGGTCACTTTGTTGATGAGCCCTTTGGGCAATGACAGGAGTGGCTGGGGAAAGAGGCTGAGCACTAGCCACAGAGTGGGTTATATTATCCACTTGATTATTGAAATCTTCCTCTGCTGAAGCCACTCTCTGGTGAGCATTCACATGGGACACAAATATGTTCATGTTTTTTGCCCACTCAGAAAGATCTATCCACATACCTCTTCCCCAGACCTCCCTGATACCAATTTTCCAATCATATTACTTCCAAGTCCCTGACTATTCAGCCAAACCATTGGCAACAGCCCATGAATCAATGTACAAATGCACCTCTGGCCATTACTTCTTCCAAGAAAAATGAACAACTAGGTGTACTGATCAAAGTTCTGCACACTGGGAGGATTTGCCCTCACCACTATCCTTCAGGGGTGCCCCAGAAAAGGGCTGCAGTGCTGCAGCTGTCCACTTTTGGGTGGTACCTACACCACCCAAAACAGAACCATCTATAAACGAGGCCTGAATTTTCTCATCCTCAGTCAACTGATTGTAAGGGACTCCCAAAGAGGCCAAAGCTGTGGCCTGGGGAAGAGAAAGTAACATGGCAGGGATGGTGACCATGGGCATTCGGGTTACTTCCTCATGTAACTTACTTGTGCTTTCAGGACCCGCTTGAGCCCTATCTCATATATACCTCTTCCACTTTATTATGGACTGCTGCTGTGCATGCACAATTTTATGGTTTTGTGGGTCAGACAATACCCAGCTCATGATATGCAACTCAGGTCTCATGGTAACTTGATGGCCCATGTTTAAGCGTTCAGTCTCTACTATGGCCCACTAGCAAGCCAAACACTGTTTCTCAAAATGGGAGTAATTATGTGCAGAGGATGGCAAGGCTTTGCTCCAAAATCCTAAGGATCTGCATTGCGATTCCCCTATAAGGGCTTGCCAGCGTCTCCAGACAGCATCTCTATTTGCCACTGAAACTTCCAGCACCATTGGATCTGTTTGATCATATGGTCCAAGTGGTAGTGCAGCTTGCATAGCACTCTGGAGATGTCACAGGGCCTCCTCTTGTTCTGGTCCCCAAACAAAACTAGCAGTTTTTCTGGTCCCTCAGTAAATGGATGGGAGTGGCACATCCAAATGAAGAATGTGTTGTCTCCAAAATCAGAAGAGCCAACTAAGCATTGTGCCTCTTTTTTGGTCATAGGAGGGGCCAGGTGCAACATCTTATCTTTTACTTTAGAATGGATATCACAACAGGCCCCACACCACTGGACACCTAGAAATTTCACTGAGGTGGGAGGACCCTGTATTTTTGTTGGATTTATCTCCCATCCTCTCTCATGCAAATGCCTCACCAATAAACCTAGAGCCTTTGCTACTTCTTGCTCAGTAGGTCCTATCAACATAATACCATCAATATAATGGACCAGTGTGATGTCTAGTGGGAGGGAGAGATGATCAAGGTCCCTGCGGACAATATTATGGCATAGGGCTGAGAGTTGATATGCCCCTGAAGCAGGACAATGAAGGTATACTGCTTGCCTTGTCAGCTGAAAACAAACTGTTTCTGGTGGTCCTTACCAATGGCAATTGAGAAAAAAGCATTTGCCAGATCAGCAGCTGCATACTAGGTACCAGGGGAAGTGTTCATTTGCTCAAGCAATGATACCACATCTGGGACAGTGCTGCCATTGGAGTCACCACCTGGTTAAGTTTACGATAATATACTGTCATCCTCCAAGATCCATCTGTTTTCTGCACAGGTCAAATAGGAGACTTGAATGGCGTTGTGGTGGGAATCACCACCCCTGCATCCTTCAAATCCTTGATGGTGGCACTAATCTTTGAAATCCCTCCAAGAATCTGGTATGGCCTTTGATTTACTATTTTGCTAGGTAGAGGAAGTTCTAGTGGCTTCCACTTGGTCTTTCTAACCATAATAGCCCTCACTCCACAAGTCAGATCCAATGTGGGGATTCTGCCAGTTACTGAGTATGCCTGAGTATTCTGGAACTGGGGAAATAACCACAGAATGGGTCCAGGGACCCACTGGACCTACTGTGAGATGGACCTGAGCTAAAAATCCATCAATCACCTGACCTCCATAAGCCCCTACTATGAGTGGTGGACCACAGTGACATTTTGGGTCTTTTGGAATTAATGTCACTTTTGAGCCAGTGTCTAATAACCCATGAAATGTCTGTTCATTTCCTTTTTCCCAGTGCACAGTTCCTCTGGCAAAAGGCCATAGATCTCCCTGGGGAAAAGTGGGAAGAAGATTAACAGTATAAATTTTTGGTAGTTTAACAGGATATTTCCCCAAGGGGACCTGGCCTTTTCCTCATTCAAGGGGCTCTGGTCTGTAAACTGTCTCAAGTCTGGGAATTGAATAAGTGGCCATGATTATCTGCATCTGTAATTTGAGTTAGGATTTTGTTCACTGAACCTAGAACTTTTCTGCTTATACAGATACAGAAGATATTTAGTAGACTGCCCATGTATTTCACTTCTAGGTACCCTACGGTGTATTAGCCAATACCATAATTCCCAGCAAATTCTGAATGCTGCTTTGAATCTGCCTTTCATTGTGGTAGCCATGCCCACCTTGCCTTTGGCGATTAACAGTGGATACTTGACTTTTTCCAAACTGAGATCCGATCATCCCCAAAATGTTTAAGGATTATAATTCCATTACAACCCTCCCTAAAGTAATATCTGGACTACAGAGAAGAGCAATCACAGAGCTTTTCAGAGAAGATGGGGTTATTCTTACAAATTTTTTTCCTCACAGTCCTCGTTAAAAGTGTGTCCACTGGACATTCCTGGGGTGGGTGGGCAAGTCTCAAATGGTAAATCCATTCTAGCATTCTAATCTCTCTAAGTCTTTGAATCCCCTCATCTACTGTATACCAGGGCAAATCAGGCATCGCAATCTCAGACATGCTAGGCCATCTTTTGGTCCATGTTTCAGTCAGCCACACAAACAAACTGTTAGAGCTCTTTCTAACCCTTCTAGCTACAGCATTGAATCCAGAATTACTACTTAGTGGGCTCATATCAATAAATTCAGCCTGATCCAACTTTATATTCTTTCCACCATTATCCCATACCCTTAGTATCCATTCCCACAGATATCCCCCTGATTTCTCTCAATGTAAGTTGGAAAACTCATGCAGTTCTTTCAGAGTATAGCATACTTCCTCATGGGTCACACTTTGTATTTCACCTTTGGGGGCTTGTTGTGATTTTAGTCTAGTAATAGTTCTCGAAGACAAGAAGGATGGTGGGGGTGGGTAAGGAGAAGGATTAGAAATGTCTTGCAAGCTAATGACCTCAGGGCATTCCTTT
Source organism: Tolypeutes matacus (assembly GCA_026826555.1). Lineage (NCBI taxonomy): Eukaryota > Metazoa > Chordata > Mammalia > Cingulata > Chlamyphoridae > Tolypeutes > Tolypeutes matacus. Next base: position 609,149 of record JAKSZT010027144.1, on the reverse strand, counting down.
TCATTTTCTTCTGGTGAGACAGGATTAATTTCTTCAGGCAGGGGTTGGAAGGCAAATTCCTCAGGGAAGACTGGAGTTTAGGCAGTTCATGCTGGACTTTGGCTGGTACCTGACTCATGGCTGGGAGGAGGTCCAGACTCCTTGGGGCAGGCTGGATGCTGGCTGATACAAGGTTGACAAGGTTTGGTCTCCACAGGGCAGTGCATTGCAGGTTTATCTGGTAAAGTCTCAGCAGAATTTAGGGTTCCAATGTCCCCACCAATATTATCATAATCCCATATATCTCCATCCCAATCCTCAGGGTTCCACTCCTTTCCAATCAAGGCCCAGTTGACACATTAGCCTAACCATCACAGTCCCTGAAGCTCAAAGGGGGCCCAGGCAATCAAATCCACAGAAAGGGAACCCCTCTCCACCCTTTGCACAGAACCATGCCCACCCTCGGAGAACACTCCTTCCTACCGGGTGGCCAGCGGGAGTCGGGGATTTCAGTGTTTTTTTGCCTTGAGGATAGGGCTTAGCTGTCCACATTTCCAGCCACAGAGAGAGGTGAGGAACCCACAGTTTTAATCTGAGCAGTTTATCTTTTTGTCCAGCTCCCTCCAGATCGATGTACTGAAGCCTCCTGCTCTGCAGGTTTCCAAAACAACTCTCTTGGGCAGGATCTTGCCCACACTCAGCTGTTTTTTGAGAGAGGTGATGAGTGCCCACCTAAACTGATGCCATCTTGCCGCTGTCCTCCAAGATTGGTGTTTCTTGTATATATCTGTCAATATTTGTCTTTGGTGTGTTTGCATGTGTGTTCCTCTCTCTGTTGCTATATGAAAATTGGAACTCAGGTTTTGTTCTAAATTTAATTTTTTTCTAGAATTAAGTGTTTTGCTTTGTGGCCCATATTGGCTCAGATTTACTCATATTTATATATATATATAGGTTCTGGTAAAGTGATACCTCAGTTATTAATGGTATAAACTAGAATAAATTAAACTAATAGCAATTTACAATTGCACAGTGGTAAAAATAATGGCTTACTTACAACCTTGGTTAAAATATAAATAAGAAAAGTTCATACTTTCTTTATTCAAATCAGGTTAATCAGATAACAGAATTCATTTAATTAATTTAGCAGTCATAAGATGATTCAGCTAAAAATTCTTCAATAGTTGAGTCCTCATTTTTCTAAAATAAATATTTTTTTCTCTATTATTTAATTTGATAACTCAGAAACCTGTCTTAGTTGGAAAAACCTTTTTAGCCATTTCTTTGGTAGGTGAACAATATACAGAACACATTTTATTTTTTTTCTATTGTCTATTGGGACTTAAGTCACAAAAGCCTCAGCCTTCACTCTACTTTATTATATATTCATGAGATTGATTATATTTCTTGTTCTTTATTTTTCCTCATGACTGCTGCAACAATTGTAGCAAAGGCTGGACTTTTATTCTTCACTCTTGTCACCTGTTAGATCCATGTCAGGAAAGGAACAGAAATGTTTTTTTTTTTAAAGATGTATATATATATTTAATTTCCAACTATACAACTTTCTTCCTTTTTTATAATAGTAAACTTTATTTTTAGAGAAGTTTTAGAATTATAGAAATATTACACCAGAAGTATAGAGAATTCCCATATAACACCCCCACATCCACACACATAGTTTCCCCTATTTTTAATATCTTCCATTAGTGTGGTACATTTGTTAAAATTGATGAACCAATGTTGAAACACTGCTACTAACCAAAGTCTATAGTTTACATTATGGTTTACACTTTGTGCTGTATAGTTTTACAGGTTTTGTCAAATGTATAATGTCATGTATCTATCACTGCAGTATCATAGACAACAATTTCACTGCCCTAAATTAGCCCTGTGTTCCACTTTTTCATCCCTCCCCCTTTCTTCTAAACCCCTGGCAATCAGTGTCTTTATATCAATGTTACAAATTCTTCCACTAACACAAACTAATAACTACAATAACAGTAAATCTATCCCCCCCTCTTATGTTTGTTCATTCCTCAATCTTTGAGGGATTTGGGGTGATCTCTGCTCTGACTACTGCAGGCTGAGGTGGGACTTAAATATTATGGGGCAGATGGAAATAATTGATTTGCCTGCAGTAGTAGATACTCCTTCTTCTTTTGGGTTGGGAGCTGTCCATCAGCATCACTTTGTTGGTCATACAGGGCAAGCCTGAAGAAGTGGAGAGTAAAAGTTAGCTGCAACTCTACTGGAATTCATGGGTCACCTGGCATATGGAAATCTGAAGATTTAAGTCTCTGAGAGATATATTTAAATGGGTACACTGAAAATTATATGTTCAAATAAAAGGAGTAGAAGAATTTCATGAGGCTGAATACCTTGCCTCTGGTGTCTGGATATCCCTAGAGCCCTCTGGAGCACTCTTGTTTGAGGCTTTGTTTACTGTGGCAGGTAGTGAAATCTGCTTGAGACCTGCATGAGCATAACCTTGGGAATGACATGCTGACTCACTTTGAAATCTCTTAGCCATAAAAACTCTTTTTTAAAATTTTATGTCTTCCCTTTTTGTTTAAGGTCTATTTCCAAATGCAATGCTGGTTATTGCTTGGTAATAATCCCTTGGTGCCAGGAAAGCCCATCCCCAGGAGTCATGACCCACATCAGAGTGAAATTAGTATGTTTATTTGCTGAGTTTGGTTTAGAGAAGGGGCATATTTGAGTAACAAGGAGGATTCCTGAAGAGAACTCTTAAGCATTAATTATAATTAGGCTAAGTTTCATTTTTACAGGAATAAGGTTTATAAGTACAAGCATTAAGATCACTAAGATGGAGGAATTGGCATATAGGCCTGTCTTTTTTTCTCAGGCAAGTCCCATATATGCCAGAGATTTTTGCCACCGTATTTGAGCAAGTAGCAGGAATTCCCAGGATGAATGTTCAATGTTTTTTTCAGCTACTTTCTGGATCTCCGTCCATTGAGAAAACACACCTTCTGACAACACAAATGTATTCATATCCCACAGAACTACATTTTAGGTGCATTTTTCATCGTGTATCACCCCATTACCAACACCCAGTACTAGCGATATACCTCTGTTAGGTATCCTGAAGGAACATTTTATTTTTAATCTTAACCACAATCTTTAATGTAATGCTTCACAGCCACCCTGAGTCTATGCTTTCCTCCTCCAGTCCAGTGAGACATCTGATGAAACACATTAGACTCTCTACTTAATGACTTTAATCTCCTCTTCATTCTTCATTCTGTTTCCTCCATTTCTGAATCAGTCTCCTTCACTTCTTCTTTTAGAAATCTGACAGTTCTTCAATGGTTATCTTAAATACAACTTTTTAAATTAAGCATGTCAGATTGAACTTTTCCCAATCATATGCAATCCACAATTTCAATGATTTTACGAATGTATAGCATCCACTATATTTAGCATACTTTTGAATTATGTTTAGTTTGTTAACAGATATATATATTCCACATTGTAAGCTTCTTAGAAATAAAATCAGGCTCAGACAATTTTTTTAATATCCTGAAACAACTAGCAAACACTCACATTTGTAATAGATTGTTAAATATTTTTGTTGAAAAATGTTTAGATTGGTAAGCCGGTGGTTAATAGACAAAGAATAGAAATAAAGAGGCACTGGGGCTATTTCAACTAACAATAGGTCATGTATGCAAGGTTGATTCTTCAGAAAAAAAAATGTGCATGCATGTTTTTGTTTTTTATTTTAAAGTGTAACTCTGTTTCCAAAATAATAGTCATTTTTTTTTTCTAAATTAAGAAGTACTAAAAGTAATTTTGTGTCTACTCAAATCCACAGGAACAGCTCCAAAATAATCCATATACATTGAGCCTTGGTTTACTGACTTGGTCCATGGCTTGATTTGGCTACCTCAGCAGGAACCTGAGCTAATTGTACATTTACCATGGCCTTTCTCATCTAAATGCCCATGCTACCTCCTTTTGATGATGTGATTTTTAAGTACCTGTTCAATCTGTGCCTTTTGCTTTCTGTGTGCATGTGAAAAATAAAAATTCACATACTCATACACACACTGACACACACACCACCAGGTATTTATTTAAATAAGCTAAAAGCTAATGGAAAAAGAATATGGGAGTGGGAAATGTGTTATTTATCTGCATTATGATAGTTCGGGAAGATTTAAAATGGTCATAAATGGTTCTAACATCAAGACATAGTGTCTTTTGTCACTTTCTTTGAATTTGTACTTTCCCTGACTGATTTGATGAAAAGTGTGTCATAGAAAAAATTCCAGATCAGTTATGTGATTAGCCTTCAGGGAAGATATACTTACATAGAGATTTATTGTGGCACAATTCCTAATGACCAAAAACTTGAGACAAAAGGACTTCCATGCTTAGGAGAATAGGTTAATGGATTAACACAGTTCAATAATGTGTAATATTATATAGCCATTTAATGGAATACATTAGCATTCTTCCTGTTGCTATGAAATGATTTGCAAAAGGCTATTGTTGAATGAGAAGATTAATATACAAATAAGAATATATGAAACATTTCCTGGAAAAAATAATGGCCACAGAACATGAATAAAAAGTAAAACATAAAGAGCAAGCAGTTAATATTGTATCCTTGAGTGTGTCTTAATAAGAATTATGCAGTTTATTAGACCTAAGATTGTGAAATATAGTTTTAAAAAATAACAAAAAAAGGATTGTGAAATAGAAAAGGGTGTGGGGGACAGAACTACTAAGTAAGTAAAATAAAATTCTATGCTATAATCTCATTTTTAAAGTAATTTGTGCAAAATTAAAAACTTTTAAAAAATGCACAAAAGACTTGAATAAACATCTCTCCAAAATAGATATACAAATGGTCAAAAAAGCACATAAAAAATATCTCTGGTTTTTTTTTTTTTTATAGTTTTTAAGATTTCCTCTGGGATAGGGGTGATTCACTTATCTTAAACAGTACTGTTATATATATATATATATATAAATGTAGAAGAACTTATCTGGGCATTGACTTGGTTAACAGATTTTTAGCCAGGGGAGTATATAGAAGAATCTATGCTTTAAATATTTAGTTTTAATTCAGTAGGAAAGATCACCCTCTCCCCCTGGGGCCTTCCATTCCAGGTTTCTGTGGGTTGTAGTCCAACTATCCTTGGGGTTTTTCACTGGGGGAAACTAGGGAAATCCTTTTTTCAGTGTCCTTCTTCCTTGCAATAGGCACATTTCTTGCCTTCTAATTTCTTAAGAATTTCTCCATCCCTCATGGGGTGGGGGTAGGCAGAGGGATCTTACATTTTTTACAGTGGTCTTGTTCTAATTGTCCCTGTTTCATTAGAGTTTTGAGTAATATCATTTGTGTTTTGAAATACCTTTTTTTTTGAAAACCTGGTTCTTATTGTTATAAACTTTAAAGATGATTTCAGCTAATCTAGAGCTAGACAATCCTAGTCCTTTTACAATTTTATAGGGCTTTTTTTTTTTTATTTCAGGAAAACTCATATTGAAGTAGGCTAGTTTAAGAAAAGGGAAGATGAGTCTATGACCTGGCAGAAAAACGTGGCCATGGAACCTTTCTGCAAACCCCTTGAGGAAAAAAACTACCACCAAGAAGGCTGCCAGAAGGATCCCACAAAAACCCAGGCACAAAAACCTTATTTGGAACATTTGGAGAGAAATCTTTTGGGGGGTCAAGGAAAAGCCCTGGATACCCTCAAGGGGCCTTACCATTAGGCCCCTGAGAACTGACCAGAGGGGCAACCAATCAGAATAGCAAACAGACTTTAGAAAGCCCTGACCCAGGGTCCCATGTGAGCAACTCACCCATTTCTTGTTTCTTAATGAACTCTTTACTCCCTTGCCTACTCTATAGCACGTCCTTAAAGTCTTTTATGCAACATAGGCCAAGAAACTATAAGCCCAGAATCCAGAGCCATCCACTAACGATATTTAAATTTCTGGTATTTTGGTGCTGCTAAACCTGGTCAATGACACACTGGGTTGCTAGGATTTTCTTCTTGTTTTTCATCTGTCTTTTCAAATATGATTCTCCATTCATTGCCTGTTCTCAAGGTCCTTATCAAGTCTTGAATACCAGCCCAATTTGGGTATTGGTTGCAAGTATTGAAGCAATTAAGCTCTCTATTTACTTTGGGTCATCTCTATAGAGGAGGTATTATTTTTCCAGTTAAATAAATCTTATATAGGGAATGGGGTATGCAAATATAAAAATTATTTCAGGTTTCCCTGTTTGTTTATTTCTGGAGACATTTTTTGGAAGAGTTGAAATTTTACCTGCTCAGCTGTTTATTTTAAAAATCAGCCCTGGCTGAATTGAGTACCTTCACAGGTATTAGAGGGGAAATTATTTCTATCTCAGGTTTCTGCATCCAGTAAAGGCTAACACACAGGTGGAATTATTAAAGGCTCTATTGGATCTTCTGAACTTGAATCAGGAGGACATTTTTGTCTTTTCCACTAGTCTTTACAGGTAAAATTTTATATTTTCTTATTCACATTGGCTTTTGAGAGAGACTGTGGCAGTTTGAGATTATTTTATGAATCCCAAAAAGACAAAGATTATATTTGCAAGCTAATTTATTCCTTTGGGTATAACACCCTTTGTCTGAATTAAATTCACTTGAGGGAGTTTGGGTTATATTATTTGGTAAGATTACTTTAAGGATTTTGATTGGACTATGTCAGTGAGTTGTGAATCAGGTTAAGTCCCCAATCCCTTGTTGGGTCTGATATAAAAAGACACACATGGACCGACATAGGAAGAAAGGAAGCCACTCTGAGAGAGGATGGCTTAAGCGTGAAGCTCCAAATCTGACTGCCAGAGGTTCTGGTGCCCCAGCAAGAAAGGTAAGCACAATAATCAAGTCTTTTGCATTCACTAGCCCTGTTGTCCTAAGGGCTAAGTAATTGAGTTTTTCCTATCTTATTGGCAGCCCAGGCCCCATGGCATTTTAAAGTTTCAAAGAGAGAAATAGTTGCAGTTCCAGATCCAGAAATCTGACTAGGTGAGTATATCACCAAGGTAGAAGTGGTTTGGGAAGTGTGTTTGGAGGTTCAAGTCCCCAGGACCTGTATTTTGAGGCTCAATGACCCCCCTTGGTCTGACATTTACACATTTTTCTTGTTTTCTAAGTACTATTCTCGTTGGGGTAAAAATAAACAATCCAGCAAAAAATTGGTGTTTAATTAAATTAAGTGTTCAATGCCAACTTATTTGTTAATTGGTATGTTACTTAGATATAGTGAGTGTTAAGTGTGTTCAAGTTGCTAATTTGTGTGATACTGATTTGTTTTGCTCAAGTGTTCCTAATTGGTTACTGGTTATTGACATTCTTTAAAATGGGAAATTATAATTCTACCAGCATTCCTAAACATAGCCCTTTAGGCTGTATTTTGAAAAACTGGAAAAATAAGTAACTGGGGTAGGGCTGACTCAGGTACCTTCATTAAGAAACATTAAGGGGTTGTCTGGAGATCCTAAGACTGCAAAGTTGTAAAACAGGATGGGGGTGGGTTAGAAAACAGGGCTCAGTTCCAAGGTTTTTACAATTATAAAATAAAAATTATATAGTTTTACCCTCATTATCAGAGATCAAAGCATCTAGATTCCAGTTCAGCAACTTTCAGTAATTTCCAGCATTTACTTTTGGCTTTTCTACAATATAATAGAAAGTAAAAAGGCATGTGTATAATGATTCAGTAGTCATAATTATTTGTTAATTCTTAATCTTTGGTTACAATTACTTCTTTTTGTTTTATTCATTTCCCTCAATCTTGAGTAATATGTTTACGTGACAACTGCTCTAACTTCTTCATGCTGAAAATGTGCATCAGCATTATGGGAAAGAGGAATAGAACTGATTGTTATTCTTGAAGAGACTGGTACCTTTGGGATTCAGGGACTAATCTGGTGACTTTAAGTCTCTGAAGATTAAATTTAAAAAGTAAATTGAGAATTATAGGATTAAATAAAAGTGGTAGAACTTTGTTACAATGTGGAAATAATTTTATAGATTTTAGATGGGTTCTGGAGAATTCCTTAGGGTTTTCTGGAACACTGTTGCTTAGGGCTTTACCTTCTGAGGCAGGTGGCACTATCTGGCAGAAATCTGCTTAAGAGTAACCTCCCGAATGACCACCAAACTCTGTTTGAAATCTCTTGGCCATTGAGACTTTATTTTGTTTTATTTCTTTTACCCCTTTTGGTCTAATCCCATGGTGTCAGGGCAGAGCTCATCCCTGGGATTTATGCCATGTCCCACATTGTCAGATCTCTGAAAGACATGTCCTATGTAGGGGGAAGGTTGAGTTTATTTGCAGAATTTGGCTTAGAGAGAATGGCCACAATTGAGTAGCAAAAGAGATTTTCAGGAGAAGACTTAGGCATTAATTTTAATTAGACTTAGCTTCATCATTACTGAAATAAGTTTCATGAGTGTACAACTCAAGATGGAGGGCTCAGCTTATTAGTATATTTCCTTTCATTAGGCAGGGCTGATAGGTTTCAGAGTTTATTTTCACAGGTTTTTACACTTTCAGTAAATTGGGAGCCCCTATTCCTTGAAAGAATAGTAGAAATTCTCCAGGTGGGGAAGTTTAATAGTTTTAGGCTTCTTACCCTGTCTCACAATACCTTACTAACTTATGCTCAAAACACTTTGAAATGCATCAGGGTATTATATCTGTACAGAATACCACAATCTCATTCCTTATTTTTTGGTTCCATGATATCTAGGCAGTTTAAATAAACTGACCAGGCAGGTTAAATTAGATAGTACACCACATAAATTTTAAACATTTTCGTGACAAAATAAATTTTTACTTTTTTGGTCTCTATAGAATTTAAAGTTTAAAATACTGAAAATGCTACTTTTTTAACCTGGCATTCTGATTCACATTAGTCTTGAACTGGATTAGCCCCATTTATCTTTTAATTGAAGCCTGATTCTTACTTTAGCTTCTTTAATTGGGGTGGTCTTTTAGAATTAATACTGCTCCTTCATCATTTTAGAGCTTGCAAACTTTTGTTTTGAGTCTCATCTGTCATATAGACACTTAAAGCTCTAAGGAGCTATAAGGTTATACCCAAAGAATAAAGCATCTTCTAATTCAGAATAACAATTAAACCCAGGAATCAATGTGACGGCTGCAAGAGTTACAATCTAGGCCCTAATTCCCTTATGAGAATTTTAAAAGGTGCTGTTCCTAGAAATTTAAAAAATTGACTATTAATTTATATTGAGGTTGTTAACCACAGACCATAGCAGAATTTTTATTTCATTTTACTTTTATACTTTTACCAAAGTTATGTTAATCAAAGATAGAACATAAATTACAGACTTGCTTTCTTCTCTTTAAAAGTCCATTTTTTTCTTAAAATGAGGTGACTGCAATCTCTTTTAGAGAAGCCTTAGTACAAAATAGTTTGATAAGGAAATTTGGTTGTTTTCATGACATGTTACATACTTCTTAGAATAACTAAAACTATAACCAACGATACCATACTCACGCAGATCAGTATCAGGAAATAATAGGGACATTGTGAACATTGTCAAGTTTTTAGGAATTTTATACAATCTCTAAATAGATACATAAGTAACATTCCACTGATACAAATCTCACCAACAAAAGATGAGAAAATCCTTTTTAAATTTTCACAATACTTCCCAAACACTTCCCCTGTAATTCATAATATACTAAACTAATTATTATTTTTTTAAAATATATTTTTTTAATTTTTTAAAAAGATGCTTAGATTACATAAATGTTACACAAAAATTGTAGGGGTTCCCATATGCCCCAACTTCCACTCCTCCCCAAACCTCCCACATTATCATCCTTCATTAGTGTGACACATTACCTGCAATAGATATACACATCTGGGGGCTTTGTCACTAATTATGGACCATAGTTCACATTGTAGACCTCACTCTCTCCCACACAGTTCTGCATGTTATGTGCTGATATAAAATGGCCTATATCTCTCATTGTAATGTCACTCAGGATAATTCCCAAGTCCTGAAAAAGACCCTGTATTACAACTGCTTTTCCCTCTCCCTGCCCCAAAGTGTCCAGTGGCCACTGGCTCCACATTACTCTTGTAATTACTTCCATTGCATGAATCACAATATGTCTATTAGTTTGGGTGGGATAGACATCTTGATAATGCTTAGCCTTCCTATCCATGAACAGGGAATATTCTTCCATTTATTTAAGTCTTCTTTGATTTCCTTTAACAGTGTTCTATAGTTTTCTGTATATATGTCCTTTACACCTTTCGTTAAATTTATTCCTAGGTATTTGATTCTTTGATTACTCTTGTAAATGGTATTTTTTTCTTGATTTCCCACTCAGATTGCTCGTTATTAGTGTACAGAAATGCTACTGGTTTTTGAGCATTGATCTCATAGTCTGCGACGTTACTGAATTCCTTTATAAGTTTTAGATGCTTTGTTGTAGATTTCTCAGGACTTTCTATTTATAGGATCCTGTCATCTGCAAATAATGAAATTTTTACTTCTTTTCCAAATTGGATGGCTTTTATATCTTTTTCTTGCCTCAAAGCTCAAGCAAGTACTTCTAAGACAATGTTAAATAGGACTGGTGATAGTGGGCACCCTTGTCTTGTTCCCGATCTCAGAGGGAAGGCTTTTAGGATTTCACCATTGAAAATGATGTTAGCTTTGGTTTTTCATATATACCCTTTATCGTGTTCAGAAAGTTTCCTTCTATTCCTATCTTTTGCAGTGTTTTTATCAAGAAAGGGTGCAGTACTTTTTTGAATATTTTTTCTGCTTCTATAGAGATGGTCATGTGATTTTTTTCTTTCAATTTGTTTATGTGGTGTATTACATTGATTAATTTTCTTATATTGAACCATCCTTGCATATCCAGGATGAAACCCACTTGGTCATGGTGTATAATTATTTTGGTATATTGTTGAATGCGATTAGAAAATATTTTGTTGAGGATTTTAGCATCTAGGTTCATTAGAGAAATTGGTCTGTAATTTTCCTTTCTTGTGTTATCTTTGTTTGGCTTTGATAGTAGGGTAATGTTGGCATCATAGAATGAGTTAGGCAATGTTCCTTCTACGTTAACTTTTTGGAAGAGTTTAAGCAGAATTGATGTTAGCTCTTTCCAGAATATTTGGTAGAATTCAACTGTGAAGCCATCTGGTCCTGAGCTCTACTTGGTTGGGAGGTTTTTGATGACTGAGTCTATCTCTTTACTTCTATTTGGACTGTTAAGTTCATCAATTACTTCTTTCATCAATGTAGGCTGCTTGTGAGTTTCTAGGAATTTGTCCATTTCCTCTAAATTATCATTCTAGTTGGCATATAATTTTTCAAAGTATCCTTTTAAGATACTCTTTATTTCGGTGGGGTCAGTAGTGATAATGCCTTCTTCATTCCTTGTTTTGTGTATTGGCTTCTGCTCTCTCTTTTTCTTTGTTAGTCTGGCTAAGGGTTTGTCAATTTTCTTCATCTTCTTGAAGAACCAGTTTTTTGTTTTGTTTATTTTTTCTGGTGCTTTCTTATTTTCTATTTCATTTAGTTCTTCTCTCATCTTTGTTATTTCTTTCTTTCTACTTCCTTTGGGGTTCCTTTGATGCTGTTTTTATGATTTTTCCAGGTGTGTAGTTAGGTCTTCAATTTTAGCTCTTCCTTCTTTTGTAATATATGTATTTATGGCTATGAATTTCCCTCTCAGTACAGCTTTGGCTGCACCCCATAGGTTGTGATATGTTGTATTATCATTTTCATTCAATTCGAGGTAGTTATTGATTTCTTTTGAGGTTTCCTTCTTGATGCACTGTTTGTCTAAAAGTGTGTTGTTTAGCTTCTATATCTTTGTGCCTAATCTGGTTCTCTGGCCCTTAGTGATTTCCAATTTTATTCCATTGTGGTCAGAGAAATTACTTTGTATGAACTCAATTTTTCTGAATTCATTAAGAGCTGTTCTGTGGGCTAGCATGTTGTCTGTCTTGGAGTATGATCCATGTGCACTCGAGAAGATGTATATCCCACTGTATTTGGGTGTATCATTCTGAATATGTCTATTAGGTCCATGTCCTCTAATGTATTATTCAGAGCCTTTGTGTCTTTATTGATTCTCCATCTAGATGTTCTGTCTAATAGTGATAATGGTGTATTAAAGTCCCCCACTAAATTGTAGAGTCACTTATTTCTCCACTTAGTTTTTCAGTATTTGCCTCATGTATTTTGAGGCACCCTGATTAGTTGCATAAATGTTTATGTTTGTTCTCTCTTCTTGAAAGATTACCCGTATTACTAATATATAGTGTCCATCTTTGTCTCTTACAACAGTTTTGCATTTAAAGGGTACTTTGCCTGATACTAGAATAGCTACTGCTACTCTTTGTTGTTAATTTTGCTTGTAAAATTGTTTTTAAGCCATTCACTTTCAGCCTCCTTGAATCCCTGGGTCTAAGGTGGGTTTCTTGTAGACAGCATATAGATGGGTCATAATTCCTTATCCATTCTGCCAGTCTGTGTCTCTTGACTGGTGAGTTTAATCCATTAACATTCAGCATTATTATTCTCAATGACTTTCTTACATCAGCCATATTTTCTTTGGGTTTATGTATGTCATGTTGTTTTTATTTCTCTTTTTGTCTTTTTACTTGTTCTTACACTCTCCCCCAACTCTCTCTCTCTCTCTCGTGTTTTTTCCTTTAAACCTGTAGAACTTCCTTTAGTACTTCTTGAGGTGCAGGTTTCTTATTGGCATATTCTCTTAATTTCTGTTTATCTTTGAATATTTTGAACTCTCCATCATTTTGAATGCCAGCTTTGCTTGATAGAGAATACGTGACTGGAAGTTTTTTTCTTTTAATACCTTGACTATGTCATACCACTGTCTGCTTGCCTCCATGGTTTCAGATGAAAAATCAGCACTTAATCTTACTGTACTTCCCTTGTATGTGATGGTTCTTTTTTCTCTTGGTGCCTTGAGTATTTTCTCTGTCTTGAGCATTAGACATTTTGATAATTATATGCCTTGGAATATGCATGTTGTTAGTTATACTGTTTGGGGTGTGCTGTGCTTCCTGAATATGTACATCCATCTCCCTCACTAGGGTTGGGAAGTTTTCAGCCATTATTTCCTTCAACAATCCTTTTGTTCCCCTTTCTTTCTCTTCTCCTTCTGGGATGCCTATAATGTGCATGTTTGTGCATTGTTTGTTCTCAGTTAAATACCTAAGTCCCTGCTGGATTTTTTTCTATCTTTTTATCTATCTCTTCTATCTGTTTGGTTTCAGATGTACTGTCTTCCACATCACTAATTCTTTCTTCTGCTTGTTCAAATCTGCTGTTATGTGAATCCAGAGTCTTTTTGATTTCTTGAGTTGTGCCATTCATTACCATCATATCCATTACCTTTTTATGTATGTTTACAATTTCTTCAGTATGTTCTCCGGTGTCTTTTTAACATTCTTAATCATTTCCTTCACTTTATTAAGTTGTTCGTTTATATTTGTTTGGACAGCTTTGATTAGTTGCTTGGTGTTCTGCATATATTCCTGGTTTTTAGTTTGTTCTTTAGAGGAGTCTATGTCTTCCTGTTTCTCATTGTGGTTTGTAATGTTTTCTTCCCCTCTGGTCATCATTTTATCTTGATGGATTTATTCAGTTGATTAGCTTCTCTCTCTGCTTTAGAGTTTTATTTAGTTGGTGGTTCTGTGTGTGTGTGTTAAGTTTTCTCTTAGAAAATTTGTTCTTCTTGTTCTATTTTCTTGCTTTTTTCTGTGTTCCCTTGAAGGAAAAGGATTAGGGCCAGAGGAATCAAAAGAGGTAAGAAAAGAAAAAGGGTAATAGTAATATTGATAAAAGGTAGAAAAGGGGCCATATCAGACTTAGTAAAATGAATATTTAACTCATGTAGGCAGTGTAGATAAATAGGGAGGAAAAAGTGGAGTACTTACAATGGAATGGGAAACCAAAAAGAGAAAAATATATAGAATGATTTAAAAGGCCAGAATGATGGGGAGGGAGGGAAAGAGTAAAGAAAGTGTGAAAGGAAAAAGTTAATTTAAAAAAAGGAAAGAAAAGAAAACATAATAGACAAGATAGAAATCAAAACACATGAAATTGAGGACTAATGAAAAAAGATGGAATAGAAAGCAGAATGTGGAAAGATGAAGGAAGGAAAGAGATAGCATGGGTAGAAAAATCACTATACATAGACAATGGAAAATCAAGGAAGAAGAAGCATAGCAAGAAGAAACTGTACAGCTCCCTCTAGATCAATGTCCCCAAGATTCTCGCTCTGCAGGTTCCCAGAACAGACCACCCAGGCAGGATCCTGTCCTCAATCAGCCATCCTCCGTGAGAGAAATGGTGAGTGCCCACCTAAACCGATGCAGTGACACGAATGGTTATCTGCACACCGATATTCATAGCAGTGTTATTCATGATAGCCAAAAGTTGGAAACAACCGAGGTGTCCATCAACTGATGCATGGATAAACAAATTATGGAATATACACACGATGGATTATAATGCAGTGGTAAGAAGAAAAAAGTTGTGAAACATATGAAAACATGGGGGACATTATTTTGAGTGAAGCAAGCCAGACACAAAAGGACAAATACTGTATGACTGACCTATTACTAAAGAAATATATTATGTAAAATATACATATATTATGTGAAATATTAATATGGGTAGAATTTCATATATATAAGACCATTTTTCTTTGAAGCTGAACAAATGTAAGTTAACAGTACAAAATATTAATATCATACAAAAACAAAAAACAACAAAAAAATTATACTAAGTGAAGGAGACCAGACACAGAGTACTACATATTATATAATTCCATTTATATAAAATGCAAATATAAATCAATTTATAAAGATGAAAGGAGATTAATGGTTATAAAGGTCTGAGGAAGGAATGCTAAGGGGTATGGAGTCTTTTTTTTGGAATAATGAAATTGTTTTAAAATTTTTGATACAATGAATGCACAATGTTGTGATTATAGTAAAGATTTATTTTATTTATTTATTTTCTCCCCCCTCATTCACACTCACTGTCTGATCTCCGTGTCTGTTTGTTGTGTGCTCTATGTGTCTGCTTATCTTCTTTTTAGGAGACACCAGGAACCAAACCTGGGACTTCTCATGATGGAGGGAGGTGCCCAATCGCTTGAGCCACCTCCGCTCCCTACTTGTTGTGTCTGTCATTGTGTTTCCTCATTGCGTCCCCTCATTGCATCACTTCGTTTCATCAGCTCACCATTCCAGCACATTGCGTCAACTTGCTGTCTTGCTCGTCTTCTTTAGGAGGCACCGGAACTGAACCTGGGACATCTCATTTGGTAGGTAGTGCCTACTGCTTGAGTCACATTTGCTTCCCATAATGTCAGTTTTTAAATGTCAATTCCTAGCCACTTGATCTGTGATTTGAAATACTATATCTAAAATACTAAAATAAACAGGTTTCCTGTAAAGGAAAGAAAGAGTTTCTATCATGTCAGAAAGACTTCCTCTTATTTAGTAAATACCATTAAAACATTTGATCTAGCATGTTAGGTTTGAAGTCATGATTATGATTTTATTAATAAGAATCATGTTTATTAAAATATTTACATCTAACCTTACATACCTACATTCATACCCGTCTTCTTTCCAGAACTTTTTGAGGCAAATATTTAAGAAGGACTTGCAAAAGTTAGAAGAGGCATGATAATGAAGAAACAGAGTATTTCATAATATAATAAGTTTTTTGATTCTTAGTATATCGCCTGGGCTCCAAAGCCTGGCTAAGTTGAAAACAAAATCTCCTGTTTGTAAAATGAAAATGGGAAGCATCATCTTTATTCACTCACTGATTTGTTACACATCTGAAGAAATAGATGGATCTCCAGGATCTGATACCTTCTCATGTCAGACTCTGAATTCAGGTGCTTCATACTACAAGATATCCCTTAAACTGTAGCACTCAGAAAGACTGCAAAATCAGAGACAGATTCATCTTCATCCTAGTTCATTCTTTAAACACCCAATATGATTTAATGGGTGTTTAGAGGTTTATATGTATATGTCAAGTATTTCTGTAGGTGAGATCTCTTGAAGTCATGAGCTATATTGAGATAATGAAAATGGTGTATTTTTTAGATCAGCCCTATCGATCTCTAAGCCCTACTTATAGATTCCCTGGAACTCTAGCATCTGTATCTGACCCATGAAGCAAGGAAGGAAACAGTGAATTCCCTTAACGGCAAACTATGGGCAATGTCTCCTTCCCACAGGTTCTTTTCAACTCCAAGCCTGATGCATTGTTTAATTATTCATAATGTTTGGTGCCAAAAGCCACTTCCAAACTAACAAGCACTTTTATTTTTCAATTCCCCCATGATATTTTCTAGCATCCAATAGTTTCTTGGCAAGAAGCTTTGGAAATGAATCCTAATATTGAGCTAGTGAATATGGCTCATACTAGTGACTCTTGATATTGCTAACACAGTAAAATATTCTCTGAAATCATTATATCAGCCATATTTTGAGGTATTTCTGTCTCCAGTGTGCTACCTATGTAAGAACTGTGATCCAGGCCTACTTCCATTCTATCCTTCCATGAATTCATGCCAACTCTCTGCATTCATACATAGCATCTTCCTGATACCACTCTATTCCCCTGCCTGACATTCAGAGCATGGCACGGCTCCATCTTCACATACAAAGACTTGTGTTTCCCTTTGAAGTTTTCATTGTTTATATAAGTGGCACCTTTCTCATTTGTAGACTATTGTTTCTCAAATTTGAGTACCTCATACAAGATTTTTAATAGGGATTTTCTGAAGTCCGACTTCACCCTTAGTATTCAGTAAAAATCAGGTATCAGCTTATACTAAAGCATTTGTAAGCATTTGTAGTTGTGGTATTCAGATTCATTGGTAATATATGAATATTCATTTTCAAATATTAGTGAACATTCTAAATGTAACTTGGGGGGAATATGCCCTTATATGTCTTATTTTTTTTTTCATTTTGGTTTTCTTTAGAATGTCAAACATTAACCAGGTTGACATTCAGATAATATCAGTAATTATAATACTAACCTCTTCTCCAAAATCTGAACCCAGATATGGCAGCCAAAGCTGCAGCCAAGAGAAAAATCACTTCAAGAACAAGCATGAATAGGATAAAAAAGCAAAATTAATTTGCACAATTTTTCCTTCCTTAATTTTCTTATTATTTATTTTACCTGGCACCTCAATCCTAAAGAATGGAATCATTTTTTCTTATTATTATTACCTCAGCTGATTTAAAATTTATCTGATAAATTTATATCCCATTTATTCTGAAATATTTTTTGTGCACACATGTTCACTAAAGTGCACACATACACACTCAAGAAATCCCTTAAAATATATGAAATTTATCTTACAATTGTATTTTTCTTGGACTATAACCCTCCAGGTGGCTTGTTGCTTAGCCCACTGACTGCCCTGATGTTCTCTTTCATCCATCTTTATTTTGTCCATAGTTATTTGTAATGCTATTGCTTGCAATCATGAGGGCTGTCCTTTTCAGGAACCATCAGTATACCAGGTGTGGTGTTTTGAAACTGCATGTACCCCAGAAAAATATATTGTTAAATTTAATCTATTCCTGTAGGTGTAAACCAATTGTAAGTAGGACTTTTTTTTCCCTCAATTAATAGTGTTTAAGTTTTTTTTAATATATATTTTTTATTTTTTTTAAGATAATTTTATTACATAAATGTTACACAAAAATTGTAGGGATTCCCATGTGCCCCACCTCCCACTCCTCCCACAACCTCCCACATTAACATCCTTCATTAGAGTGGCACAACACTTGCAACAGATATATAAACCTTGGGGCTTTGCCACTAATCATGGACCATAGTTCACATTGTAGACTGCACTCTCTCCCACACAGTTCTGCACGTTATATGGTGATCTAAAATGGCCTATATCTGTCATTGCAATGTCACTCAGGATAATTCCAAGTCCTAAAAAAGACCCTATATTACAACTGCTTTTTCCTGTTCCTGCCCCCAAAGCATCCAGTGGCCACTGGCTCCACATTACTGTTGTAATTACTTCCATTGCATGAATCACAATATGTCTATAACAGAGTGCCAGTAAGTCCACTCTAATCCATAGCTCTTCCCTCAATCCTTAGGAGTCTGAGATGGTGATGTCCACTCTACCTCCAAGTGAAAGGGGGCTTATATCCCATGGATAAGATGGATGGGATTATCCTGCCTGCAGCTGCAGTCTCTCTCCATTCCCTGGGATGACCATTGTCCATCATCATCTCCCCACCAGGTGTCCACGGTGAGTCCATTGAGCTGTAGAGTAGGACTTGCAGCTCCCCAATATTCCCGGGCCCAGCTGGCACATGGAAAGCTGAAAGACTCCGGTCTCTAGAAGTACACGTACAAACTCCGGCCCCACATATAGGTTTGAATAGAAGGGACAGATGGGCTATGTGCAGGGAAGACATATTTGGGTCCAACTCTGTCACTCTCAAGAGCAAGAATTCCAAAGTAGGTCCCACTAATAAGGCATGAAACTCTGGGGCTATCTGCCCTTATATAGGACCTCGGTGTCTTCAGAGCCCTCAGGAGCCCCTCTGCTTGTAGTGATATCCACACTAGAAGCCTGTGAGGTCCTATTGAGATGTACATAAGCGTTACCTCTGGGATTGCCTCCCGACTCACTCTGAAGTCTCTTAGCGATATGAACTCATTTGTCTTTACCTTTGCCCCCTTTTATTTGAGGTCTTTTTCTAGTCATATTGCCCGTTGGCACGTCTTAGTAATCCCTTGTTGCCAGGGAGGCTCATCCCTGGGAGTCATGTCCCACACTGGGAGGAAGGTAATGCATTCATATGCTAAGTCTTAGAGAGAGGCCACATTTTGAGCAACTAGGAGGCTCTCAGGAGGCAACCCTTAGGTACCCCATAACAATAGGCTAAGTATCAGTTTCAAGAGCAAAGACTCATAAGGCTAGTCATCAATAACAAGAGCCCATCAGTGGATCATCCTCCTTTGACAGACATTGCCCCTGCACTTGGGGGACTGTTGCTGCTCCCTTGGAGAATGTGCCAGAGCTCTCCAGGCTGGGAATTCAGTATTCTTTCATTTATTGAGTGATTCTCCACCCACTGTGACCATGCCCCATGAGCCTTTGAACAATTTTATATACCTTTTATGCATGTTCAGTTGAATTTCCTCCCATGAACCCCCCCTTCCCTGACACCCCCACCAATGATCCTCTCCCGCCCCAGTTGTAACCCTTCTGTCATCCAAAGCTTCTTTAAAAATGAAGCCAATATAATAGCCAAATACAATTAATAGGAAAATGAAAAAATAATTATAAGTTTAAATGTAAGAGATAAAATACATGAAAACTTAAAAAAAAACTGAAAATAAAATTAAAGGATTGGGATATTCAAAAAATGAAAAAAAGAAATAAAAAAAAAATTTTTTAACATTTTTGACTTTTATCACTGCAATATCAGGTGTCCAGTCTGTACTGTGGCACATTTCCCCTCTCATTCCCCAGTGCTTCACTATATTTCACTTAATTTTCAAAGAAGTTTTAGGTCACAGCAAAGTCACAAACAGAATACAAGAGACTCTTATACACCCAACCTCCTCCACATAAAACTTTTTGTATGTGGATGGTAGCATTGTTATAATTGATATACAGATAGTGAAACATAGCTACTAAATATTGTCAATGGTAAACATTATGGTTTATATTTTAGATCATACACTTTATGACTTTTGATGATATTTACCATGTCCTGTGTCCGTCACTGTAAAGTAATGAAAAACATTTCCACTGACCACTAAATACACCCTGTTTGATCTATTCTGTTCATCCCTCCCCACTCCACCCTGGGGTCCATGACGACCCCCTGGCTTGATTCATTGGATGACAAGATTCATAGTTACATATAACAAGAGGTCATGATACCTGGTTTTTCCTCCACTATTAGAAAACACCTTAGGATCTTTTGATGAGACTATATCAGTTAAAATGTGAGGCACCTAGTTCAGGATGAGTATTAATCCTATTACTGGAGTTCTTTATAAATGGAATGAAGACAGAGAGAGAAGGAGAGAAAGAAATAGCCAAGGAAAGAAGAAGCTGAAATCAGCTAAAGAGAAAGAAGAGAACAGCACACACTGCCTTGTGTCTTCTAATGTGGCAGAGAAGCCAAGGATCACTGGCAGCTGCCTTTGGTAAGATAACATGGCCTTGATGATTAATTTATTTCAACATTTCTCTCAGCCTCAAAATTCTAAGTCTGTAAGTGAAAAAATTCTTGATGCTTAAGTTGAACCATTTCACAGTATTGCTTTGAGCAGCCTAGGAAACTAAAATACCAGGCATATTCCAATGGGTCACCGACATCATCTATTATTGATGCTATTTTCTCTATTGCTGGCACAGGGAAGTTCAGATTCACTTCATAGTTAACTAGCTACAATAATTTATGTAAATTTTCAGATAATAGGCTAGTATGGAGAGATCTCCACTGTTGCAAAGAAACATGCAACTGTAAACAAGTTATTTTAGGCTGTGTACAAGTGCCTTTGAAACATCCACTTACTGTCAGTGACATTCACACAGTTATTGGCAAATCATTGTTATAGGATCAGTTTTTATAAGAGCAGGATATCCTGTTCATAGTTGCTTTTCAATAAGACTATGTCATTGTTCTGTTTTTTTCCCTAGTTGGGCCCAGAACCTGAGCAGTACATGTTTCCTGTTTTGTTTTTGCCATAGGCCCCACCCATACCCTTCTGAGTACAGGTAACATCCAATTGACAGCTTGCTCTGATATTAAATTATCTAGAGATTGGGTCTTTTTTATAGCTATTATTTCTGTTTCACCCAACTAAACCACCCCTAGGAATTTTAAGACTGTCTGGGCCCCTGGATCTTGGCATCATTGATGGCCCATACAAGGCTCATTTAAAGGCACTGTAATAAAAGCCTTCCCTCTGAGATCGGGAACAAGACAAGGATGCCCACTATCACCACTCCTATTTAACATTGTCTTAGAAGTACTTGCACGAGCACTGAGACAAGAAAAGGACATAAAAGGCATCCAGATTGGAAAAGAAGAAGTAAAAATTTCATTATTTGCAGATGACATGATCCTATACATAGAAAGCCCTGAGAAATCGACAACAAGGCTTCTAGAACTTATAAATGAGTTCAGTAATGTTGCAGGCTATAAGATCAACGCTCAAAAATCAGTAGCATTTCTGTACACCAATAACCAGCAAACTGAGGAGGAAATCAGGAAAAAAATACCATTTACAATAGTAAATAAAAGAATCAAATACCTAGGAATAAATTTAACTAAAGATGTAAAGGACTTATATACAGAAAACTACACAACACTGTTAAAGGAAATCAAAGAAGA
>JAKSZT010027144.1:500933-587286 GCA_026826555.1 Tolypeutes matacus | reverse complement strand
TAAGGGGGGATAGCCCCAGAGACTGATGCCTTATCAGTGGGTTCTATTTTGGAATCTGTGCTCCTGAGAGTGACAGAATTAGACTCAAATAAGTCCTCCCTGCACATGGTTCACCAGTCCCTTCTATTCAAACCTATATGTGATACTGGAGTTTTTAGGTATACTTCCAGAGACTGGAGCCACCCGCCTACCTATGTGCCAGGTGTGCATGAAATCTAGGTGGAGCTGTAACTCCTACCCTACAGCTCAATGGACTCATCCAAGTCACCTGGTGAGGAGACAACGATGGGCAATGGCCATCCCAGGGAATTGAGAGGGCCTGCATCTGCAGGCAGGATCATCCCACCCACCATATCCATGGGATATAAGCCCTCTCTCACTTGGAGTTGTAGTGGACATCACCATCCCAGTCCCCTCAGGATTGGGGGAAGAACTATGGACTAGAGTGGACTTGATTGTATTCTCTTGTTCACATATGGTGATTCTAGCAATGCAAGAAATTATAACAATGAGGTGGAGCCAGTGGCCACTTGACACTTTTGGGGTAGAGAGGGGATGAGCAGTTGAAATACAGGGGCTTCTTTGGGAATTGGAGGTTGTCCTGAGTACGGTTGTGGCAACAGATGTAGGCCATTTTAAATCAGCACACACCACTCAGAACTGAGTGGGAGAGAGTGTGGTCTACAGTGTGAACTGTCATCTATGGTTGGTGGCAAGGCTCTAGGATGTGTAAGTTCATTGAAGGTGGTGGGCCACACTTGTGGGAGATGTTTGTGTGGGATGTGGTGGGAGGTGTGGCAGGTGGGCAACATGGGAATCCCAGTGGGTTCCGTGTAATATTTTGGGTAATCTAAGCACCTCTTAAAATATATGTATATATATATATAAATAACATTTTTGTAAGCAAATACACATATATGCATATATATTTATATATCATTTTGCAAATGTTTGTATGTATTGTGAGAATTTTGATTTTTACCCACAATAAAAATAAAAAAAAAAAAAATGAAGGCACTGTAATGGCATTGCCACTATTTCCAGGGATTAATACTATCAGAAGGAAGCATAATATCATCAATGTAATGAAACACAATAATAGTGGTTGGCTTTTCCCATCTTGCTAGATTAGCTGCCAACATTCTGTGACATATGGTAGGATTATGACAGTACACTAGTGGCAAAACTTGGAATTTCCAATGCATCCCTTCCCATATAAATGCAAATTGATCTTGGCTATCTTCAGATAGTGGGATACTGAAAAAGACATTAGCTAAGTGTAATGCATACTGGATCTCTCCTAACTGGGTTGATAAGTTATTGAGAAACTTTGCTAATACAATACTAGGCACTTCTGCATGAATGGAAGGAACCACTATATTCAATTCTAGATAATCAGCTCTCTTTCTCCAACTACCAACAGGTCTTTGACAAGCCAAACAGGACTTTTAAATGGGCTGTGTGCTGATTATATGATCCCCACACTGGCCAGTTCTTATAATGTTTCACTGATTTCAGCATGTCCCTCCAGGAGTGATAGTGTTTGGCATGTGTGACCCTCTTGGTAGCAGTACTCTGTGTAACTGATTTCATAGTGCAGATGCAAAGGCAAAAGGTAAGGTATAGGTATTTTAACACACCTATCTCTAATACATATTGAGAAATGGAAAAACTCATACAATATAATTTCAGGGGTAGAGCACTTGATTTGTAATGTTAGGGTAATTTGCACTACTTGTTGGCTTTTCTCCCATACCCATCTGTCACCTTTAAGAGATCATTAAATTTCAGAGGATTCCCGTAGATGAGTGTGCACTCTGCCCCAATATCAATTAATGGCTAAAATGTGCAAACAGTTTGTTGGAAACCAGTGGATAACTAGCTCTACATGAAGCCTCTTATTACCTGCTGTCACCTGTGTTTGCAGGCAACTGTGTCCCCAGCCCTATTCCTCAAGGGTAGGTTGTATTCACCTCTTTATATGAGACTTACTTTTCTTGAGGGTTGCTGTGAGATGATAAACAGTGACACAGATTTAGATTTAGACCAAGGCTGATATTATTTTCCCAGACAGCTTTTGCCAGAGTCCTACTATTATAGCATCAGGTTGTTTATATTTTCTGTTAATGTATCTACAACAATTAAATTAGCCCATAACTGTTTATGAATTACATATGTAGCCCCCCCCCTTCTTGTTTGAGGTCTCTTTGTTTACTTGCCTTACCCCTTTCGACCATATTCTTTCTGTCTCACCTATGTCTGCTATTGCCTGTGCCATGCAGTGAATTGCCTGGCTGACTAGTAGGCTGAGACTAGCAACTATTGTCCCATACCAAGTTGGAGGTGCAGTTTGGAGGATTTCATCCTTCATACCAGCCATATACAGTTCATCATCAGGTCCCCAAATATGTTCAGCATTTGCTGAATGCTTCGTTCCTAATTCTCTGCGTATTGTGGATGGCATGTTCCCTTCATTATATCAGGCCAATCTTGCAGCTAAAATGCACCATACTAATAAATTTGGAATGCTGTCTGGTCTTTTCCATACCTGTTAAAGATGGTGATGAAGAAAGACCTGACCATTTTTGCTATTTCCACTCCTGAAACCATAATACCATCTTCCCCTATGTCCCATAATCATAGTAACCAGGTAGCTATGCTATCTTGGCCTTTATGTTGAATGCTTTCTGTTAAATATACTAATTCTTCCGAGGCAAACTCCCTCATTACTCTTTGCTTCTGAGCAGGTTTCTCTTCCTAATTGTTATTGGGATCCCTGATTGCTTTCATTTTTTAGTTATTAGTGGTCTGCTTGTTTAGATTTATCTTCAATTTCAATTTTCTACTTCCATAATCCCTCTTGTACACTCCCTAGGGATTCCACACCTGTTTCACCCAGCCTTCCCTCTGGATAACCATTTAGGTCTGCCACCATGGCATCCATGTATTTTCTCACCTTTACATGTCATTACTTCTAATTGTCCCTCTAAGTGTTGCACCTTTTTTGTTTATACATAGGTTTTTTTGGAAGATGCTGTTCTAATATCCTTTTCTAGAAATAAAGCTTGTTCTGATCTTTTCATTTCAGCTTTTGCTTTTAATTGGGCTTTGGTAGAATATCTAACTGTCCACAACAGTGGACATAAAGATGCAACAATCCATTGTTTTTCTTGCAATTTCCATTTATTCCCCAGGCTCCCCCCAAGGACAAATAACACTGTGTTTGGCATTTATGGGGCATCTCTGACTCAAACACTGGTCTGAACTGTTGTGAAAAATGGATTACCTCTCCCTACATACTGGAACTTGGTCACCTTGGGATTTCGCCCACAGATTTCATTTCCCACAGCTTGTTTCATTTTCAGTCTTCTGGGTGGCTAAGCAGTTGCCTGGCAATGAACTTAGAAGTGTTTCTAATGTAGATAGCTATCATGCTTAGGACTTTACATGTGTACTTTAGGATGCACTTATGGTGGGGAGGGATTGTTTTATCTAGCAATTTATGGCTTGTCTGGTTTGTGGCCTCACAACCCCTATTTCCAATGCCACAATGTTTTAGTTTGCTAAAAGCTGCTGGGAGCAAAATATTAGAAATGGATTGGCTTTTACAATGGGAATTTATTAGGATAAAAGCTTATATTTCTAATGTTGTGAAAATGTCTAAATCAAGGCATCATCAGAGATGCTGTTTCACCAGTGGTTGGCTTCTAGCAATCGTGGACTCCTGCTACATGTCAAGACAATGGTGATGGCAGAGGAGGAGTTCTGGAAGACACAATTGGAGTAACTCAGGCAGGGTGCAGCTGTCTTACAAAATAAAGGAGAAAACATAGAAGTTGTCTGAGATGCCTGCTTTGGGGACTAGAGACCAGAAGAGGGCTTCGTGAGTCTTTGATTAGGGGCTGGGGACAGAAAGATGGAGAGGCCAAAAGGAAAACCATGAGTTTCTAGCCCTGTGGTGGGGAATGCTACTGAACCTCAACCCTCCAGGAGAAGAACCTTAGTAACACATGCAGTTAATTGGCCAGTGGATTGGGGAAAGGGCATATTCCTCCCTCAGAAGAGAGAGGTGAAGTGGAGGGTTGACTGAAGTTTCTCTTCAGCGAGTTTAAGCAGCATAGCCTGGTTTTGAATCACTGACTCCTAAGATCCAGTCAGTGGAAATAGAAGCATTCATCTCTGTGGAAAGGTTTGTCAAAGAGTGCCATTTCCTGGCCACCCAGGAAAGTAAATGAAGACAAAGCTTGTCCCTCTTGGATCATTTCCAAGTTCTGTTGATCTGGTCTGCATCCCATTAGTGGCAAACTGGCCTTGTTTTAATAACATAAACAGGTAAATCTTTAAGTTTTAAAACATATTGAATGTATGTAGAAAATTTAATAAGGTCAATTATGAATATGTGGAAATGGATAGAGTTTATGGTAGCGCCTTATAATAAGCGTAACAGTACTGATTTATAAATGTAATTGTGGCAGAAAGGAGTAGTTTAGGGAAGTTAATGTTAATTCAAAGACAGCTAGAGGAAATTTAAGGACTGTTAAACTTTTTGATTTTGATGGCAGATGAAGATTGTGGTCAGTAGTATAAATAGAAGAATGTTCCTCTATTACAAGGAGTTAAGAATGTTGTGATACTTGGGATTCAAACAACATAATTTATAGACTATAGGTGGCAGTAATATTGTAATATTTTTGTAGAAATGGTAAAGAACTCACTAAGATCAAAAAAAGAAAGTATGGGACTTAGATTTATCAGATATGAATATGATCAAGTCCTTTACTTCTGGACAGAATTTTTTTAAGGTAATGCTTCGATAATTTGTTAAACTGTCTTTTGTCTGTTATTTTATTTTTTGAAGTTAAAATAACGTTTACTGAAAAAATAAAGGGGGGGGGGGGAGAGAAAAGACACAATGGCAGCTCTGCTGGTCTTGGTCTCTGCTTTCTCCTCAAGGCTTACTTTCTTCCTGAGCTCAGCTTTTGGTGATCAGACATACAGCTTGTCTCTCCTTTCTCCTCCAGGTCTCCTCTCTTTCAGCCTCTCAGGAGCCTCTTTCCATGCCTCTGTGCTTTGCTGATTCCAGTCTCTGGCCTCGGGGACCTCTCTCCCACTTTCTTGGAGTTTCTCTTTCTGCAGCTTTTTCTGTGTGTCTCCTGCTTTTAGTCCTTTGTTTATAAAGGACTCCAATAAGAGGATTAATGCCTACCCCGGGTTTGCAATCTAATTAAACCCTTAATTGAAGCAATCTAATCAAAAGGTCCCATCTACAGTAGGTTTAAAGGCACAGGAATAGCTTCACTTTAAGAAAATAATATGTGTGTTTGTGTATATATATACACATATACACACACATGTTCTTATTGAAAATGAAAAGAAACTTGTGGTGAAAGTGCTAAGAAAGTGCAATTATTTCCAGTCTGTGTGTGCTGGTTTGAGTTTTTGTGGACCCCAGAAAATACTTTTATTAAAGTGAACCTATCTATACCAATGTCTACTGTTGTAGCTGATAAACAATAATGATATGAGCTCTAGTCAACTAAACAGAGAACCAAACTGTAGACATGCAATTCTGTTAAAGACAGTGTCTTGAGCTCTAAAGTAGCAACTGCTGGTGCCTTTTTTTCCTGTTTACTGTTTATCTTGACACTATGTTGGTTTTGGGAAAAATGTCATAAATTACTGTTTTGTAGAGAATATAGTTAATGTTGCTGTTTGCTTTAGTTTGTAATGTTGTTGACTACATTCACTAAACTGGCATCTACTCTGAATTCATAAATACAAAAGTGAGTGCTGACTTTTGAGTCTATTCTAGTCTTCTCAACTTTAATGTAATTAAATACAACTTTCACAGTGAAATGGCTTTTTCCTAGAAAACTTCCTTTACAGTGGACTCCCTTTCCAATACTTCAGTATAGTCAATGTCTCAAAAACCATTATGAAAATGAATGAATAAGATATATTTATGATCAGTCTGTCCTTTGAGGGGAAGATCCATCTATATGGTAGCAGATGCCATTTCTTATATCTATTATGTTGATCTTCCAGAAGCCTGTTTTTAGGCTCTCCAATGAGAAGGTTGAAACTGGAAATAATTATGAATAATTTTACTTAATTTTTACCTAATATCCACATTTTTTCATTGGTTACTACCTATAAATGTATATTGTTTGTTTATTCTAGCTTACTGATTAACTTATGTTCAATGAACTTCCACTTGTATTCAAATTTGGGTCACACCAGAGACCTCTACATTTGCAGGTATTCAGATATTGTAAAAATTTGGGTGCCATTTTAATAAGTGTGATTAATTATTTTCAATCTGTAAAGCAGTGTATTAACAGACAAACCAAATTTTCACTGCATATCATGGTATCTTGATGACGTATCTAACTATTGCTGTCAATCTCCTTCTCATCCCATCCTGTGTCCCTCAACCAGCATCAGTGGGTACTTGATTAATTATTTGAGTTGAGCAAAGTATGGTGCTAATGAACCAGGGT
Source organism: Tolypeutes matacus (assembly GCA_026826555.1). Classification (NCBI taxonomy): domain Eukaryota; kingdom Metazoa; phylum Chordata; class Mammalia; order Cingulata; family Chlamyphoridae; genus Tolypeutes; species Tolypeutes matacus. The sequence goes on along the minus strand of JAKSZT010027144.1, from coordinate 580,786 downwards.
CATAGTTTCAAAACTTGAATGAGCCAATTAGCATCACAGACAGAAATTCTTCTACCAGGAGCACATTGCACCAGTAATTCCAGGTAGAAGTTTTGCCCAGATGCTTGCTATTGGTCCTGCAAGGAAGGAGGCCAGTTAGCCCAAATCCTTCAGCAGGACTTGGTATACTAAGGAGGGTCAGCCTAGAATTCTTTATGAATACAGTATTTAGACTTTTTTTTTAAGTCACAAAAAAACTCTAATTATGCCAATAGTTTTTCTTATTAAGTATTTTTTTGAGAATGATGATGACTCAAAACTAAAAAATTTTCTTTATATATAATGTTCAATGAAAGATTTAAAATGGGATTTTGATTAGTCCATGCATATCAGATAACCAAAGCTAATAAGTTTGTTGAAATATAGTAGCTTTGAATTGGAATTGCTGTTTGAGAAAGGAATAGAAAATCAGTAATAGACTGGGATAACATTTGATAAAAGAATAATTCCAAAATGACCCCTCACTGTTGCGGTCTTCTAATTCTAAACACTTACTGAAATCCTCTGTCTGTGTATGAGTCCTCATTTGTTAAGGAAACTCCACATTACCTTGAAGTGAATTCATAAGCGTGGAAGAAACATGCTGTATCCAGAGTATAATAAATTCAGGGAGTTTTGCTCCTTAGTGCTGATTCTGGGAGCTATCACAGTAGTCATTTCCTGTGAACATTCTCTCCTTTGTTTTTCCTCCTTTTGACGTTGCTCTGATGTTTTCTAGAGGCTAGATTGAGGCTTATCACCTCAACCAATTTTTTTTTTTTTTAAGTGTCCATGCGACTGGTAGCTTGATGCCTCCTAAAAAGTCAGTTAAATATAATGTCAAATTAGGGAGAAAGATAGTTTCTCATTCAGGTTCTTGTGCTCATAGCTCCTTATAGCTTTCTCAAGTGTGTTCTAAGCACAGAAGATTCTGAACAAGGCCAAAATTCAGACTTGAAAATGTTCTTTTATTATCACCTTAAGAAATTGAACTTAAGCTTGAGTTTTTGGCATAATAGGGTGACAAAATTACATTCTAAAAAGAGATGAATAGCTTCTGTCAGTGTGGTATAAAAGGTGATTTTTTTAGAATATGTCTGTGATTGCTAAAAACAATTGTAGGTTCCCTCGAAATCGGAAAGTCTCTTTCCCCAAGTTAATCGCCTAGCCAGCTGTCATAAATTACATATTCCTTTATGTATTTTTTTAAGGTTGCAATTTAGAGTGAAAATAAAATGTTCTGTCTATCTAAAGGCTACCAGATTTGCTCAAAGCTTACTATAGAATGTTAACTTGGTAATAAAATATCATATTTATGACACACAGAACTTTAGGAGTGTAATAGGTAAAAAATAATCATAATTTTATTTTAGTGGGCCCATAATCTTTCACCATTCTTAAACTGCTGTCTACTTTATGTCTTGAATTGAAAGCAAGGACAGAGAAACACTTTAAGGAAAATTTTTGTGTTTTTTTTCCAGTACATTTGTAAGAATAATTGTATTTTGCCTCGTCTTTACTATCATGAACATATTAGCTGACAGCTATAAACGAAAACCAAAAAAATAGTGCATTCTGCTTCTTGTAATTCATCTTTGCTAATAAATTACAGGAAGCAATAATAATTATTAAGGGAAAATATTTATTTGGGTGGTAGCTATAAACAAGGGACTATAATTCTTGTACATTATTTTTCACCTTTGCTAAGTTTCTTTAAGCAGTCTTACATACCACAAAATTATTTAAAGATATTTTGTTTGCTTTAAGAATTGTTTAAAAAGTGTTCTCATTATCAGAGTAGTTGTAGAGATATTTAAAATATAACTTGATTTTTAACAGTCTGAGAAGTAATTGTATGAATTCTATTCTGGAGGGGAAGGAGGCTCTCAAAGGAAGTTGTATGTCTTTTATATTTCTGTGCCATCTAATGTAGGAAAAATATCAGTCATGTAATTCTGCTGTTTAAATGGGAAAAAATTGGCCTCCTTGGCCCTAAATAAAAGGACTGGTAATTTAGGTTGGCTATTTTATTGTAAATTAATCCATTCTGATTTTTTAAAAATTTGGTTGAATATTTTTCTTGTTAAACTTCTAGAAAACAAAAACTGGAAGTTCTTTGCTTACTCATTAAAAAAAAAAAAAAAAAAAAAAAGCAATTCTCTTGGTTATTCTAATGGAAGACTCTTGTGTGTTTACATTAAATTATTGTTTGGAAAATCAAAGCTATTGTTCCACACATTTTTAGATATCTTAGTGAACAGAATAGTCATCCAAGTAGCACATGTAAACCAAGGCAGGCTTCCAATGGAGGCGATTGAGGGCAGAGAGAAGCAAGTAAGAGAGCTGCCATATGGAGAGGTCAACTGATTTATTTATTTCATCTGTACACTAAAATATTATAAAAATGGTTATGAATAATATGTGATATTCACAACCACTATTTGCACAACTCCAGGGAACAAATAGAAAATAAGGAGAATGATGTCCATTGAAGATTGGTTATTTTGTTGACAATAGTAATGTCTTTTCACATTTCATTGCCATTCTTTATGTAATGCCCCTGAAACTAATATAAAAAATTTATTCCTCTGGGGAATAGTGTCGAGGCAAAGCTCAAACACATGAGTAATTATTAATAATTGTCTACCAGGTAACTACAAGAAGCTGATGGATTTGTATTACTCAAGAGCTTTACTTCCACTAGCTACTTTAATACATATTTGGAGTAGGTGAAGTCTTCCTTGCTCAACTTTTGATGCTTTTCCAATCTCCTTTTCCCTTTAGGTACTTAGCCCCCTCCAAGGATGTCAAATCCTGGCTTAAGGAAATTCTCTGCTTATGCAGGATCCAGATTTAGCTTTCTAAACATGACTTGCCCCTCAGATAACATATTCTGACTTCCCTCCAGCCCTTCCCATTAAAACCGGAGTCTCAATAGCTATATCATTATTACAAATTGGATATCATAATTGGCCTACCAAAGGGATTTGGGTCTTACTTCAGAATGATACTCTTATAATTGAAATCAATGTCTTTAGGAAGAATTTAGGCATCAGAGGCAAGTGCATGTGAAGCATACATTTAGGTTTAAGGCTTTCTGGGAGACTGTGCTGCCATCAAAATAATACTATGTAGTCAATTGTCTATGTATAAGACTTCCTTCTTGAGAAAATCATTGCCTGGCACTGAGGCATGGAAGTTTGAAAATAGAGTTCAATGCATGACACTAGTACAAAGTACATTTAGTCTTATTGCTAATTCTGAATGGCTAAAGATGCTCATGTGTTGATAAAGATATTTTTGATCTACAAGTGAGGCAGCACATTTTGAGTAACATAAAGAATAATTATTGATTTATATATTCTGTGAAAGTTGCTCTCTAAATTTGTAAATTTGTTTGACTTTTTATGGTATATAAGAAACTACTAGAGATTGGGAAAAATGAAATCCAACAGTTGCTTAAAATATGATATCTATTAGCCTTTGTTTTTGGAAGCATTTTGAAAATAATCACGTTATTAACATGTATCAAGTAATTTTTCAGAAATGAAAATATTCATGCACCCAGAACCTATAACATGAGATAAGACATTATTAAGCAGCTTACAAATCATCCCCATACCCCAGCACAAATCAAGGTACAATATACAAGATTAGTTTGTATATTTTTAACCATGTGGAAGTGAAATCATACTGTTTGTATACAATTATGACCGACTCCTTTCACTAAAGCTTATTTGTGTGAGATTCTTCCATGTTATCATTTCTTCTGGTCATTCTTAATTCTCACTTCTGTGTAGTAGTCCTATATACTGGGTAGCATATGTTATTTATTTAATCTAGAGCAGCAATTTGCAAATATGGCCCTTAAAAAATTTATTGGTATGCAAACACCCACATTCATTTTTATATTGATTCGGGTTGTTGTGATGCAAAGGCGAACTTGAGTGCTTGTTACAGAGACTTTATGGCCTGCAAAGTCTAAAATGTTATTGACATGCAAAAAAAAAAAAAAAAAAAAATCCTCAACTCTTATGTAATGTGTTGATAGAAACTTGAGTCATTTTTAGATTTATGTTATTGTAAATAATGCTACAATGAATATTTTTGTATATGACTTTGGTGGATATTCACTCATTTTCTTGGATAAAACTAGAAATCCAAGTCTTGAATTTTTCTATGTCATATATATGTTCATCTATAGAAGATACTTCCATATAGCTTTCAAAATAGGGTTGACAATTTTCTCTTGTACTACCAATGTGTGAGTGGTACGGATGCTCCACATACTCACCAATCTTTGTTAGCTCTGATTGTCCTCACTTTAGCTGCTCTGTGAGTCATAGCATTACCCTGAGGTTTTACTTTTTATTTACTTGAGTACATATCAAGTTGAATATCCACTTCTTTGAAATGGCTATAAAAGTCTGGATGTGAATAAGAATCCAGCTAGAAAGGCTGTGTTTAAAAGTATTTGGCCTTTTGATAACCCTATTATCTCACTGATATTATTTCCATTCCTATATCATGTCATATCAGACTAGATACACAGTGCTTTCTTTTTATAGACATGAATCAACTCATTTATTTTCCAAAATCAGTCCAATAGTATGGTGAGTTTAAACGGTATGATTATCATAAGTATACATAGAAACAAAAGGTGGCAGCTGGAAGGAATTTAGTGATTTTGAAATTGAACCCCTCTTTTACAGAGAAAAAACTGAAGTCTATCAAGGGAGAGTGGCTTGTTAAAGGGCACAATGGTTTGAGTGCACTGGGCACCTAGTTCATAGGATGTTCATAACAAAGTGTTTCTTCAAGGGAGATAAAGCTGCTATTTCTGGCTTTAATGCCTATCTATCACTAACTGGGTCATTGAATATTATTGTTCTTCTATTCTCACAAATGTGGCTAAGCAGGAACAAACTGTTTTTTATCTTTCTATTTGCTGCTTTATACATACACCCAAATCCATTACTGTGCCATTCTTATGTTTAGGGTTCAGTGAGAAGACTTAAGAAAAGAGTATAGATATAGGAATATGCCTGTAACATTAGCCGTAAGGAAAGAGTATAGATATAGAAATATGAATATGCCTATAACATTAGCCCACTACATACATGTTTGTAATATAAAGTTTGGAAAATAAAATTCCCATTATTAGTTGGTAGATGTGTGAGCAAGGTGTAAGGTAGAGTAACAGAATAACAGGGTCTAGTGAGGAATTATGTGAAGAGGTTAGGATAAATCAAAGCTTTTTTAGGTTCTCACTGTGCCTGTAGCATTCCAACATAGAAAGATTCCTACATGCCATCTTCCCAAGCTCTTATTTGAGTGAAGAATCTCCTAAACAATATTCCCAATAATTGGTTATTCTACCTCAACTTGCACATTTAAGGGAGAGGAAACACAATCAAAACAGTCAATTCCAATTTTGGTCATCCTTTATTGGGCTTAAAATAGTCTTCCCTCTATGTCACACCCAATAGGTGGATAAAGAGGCCAATTTGGAGATCAAACTGGTCTTTAGCTGTAGTAATATATAATGTCATATGGGAGCTCGATGAGTTAATTAGATGTCATGTGAGTTATTCCAAATGAGTGGCAATCCACTGAAGTCCTTCCACTGCTTGAACTTCAGTATTTTCAATTTCAGTCACATTTTTCTATAATGCTGCTCTTCATAATAAAAATTCCAAGACAGTAAAGATTAATTCAGAAAATATGGTGGAGGAGGAAACTCTTAAAGTAATTTGTCTAAAACAAGAATTCTCCACATGCTTTTTCTACTTCTATATGTTCCCCAAACATGTCCCAGGGTTCCGCAAAGGAATGCCAACTCGTAGAGTACAGGGAGCCTTTGGGCTTTACTCCCATTCTAATTTTTTTTTTCATACAGGGCATTTTATACTGTCAGCTATAAGTTTAATTCATTTCATGTCTTTAGCTTGTACAATTATAATGTATAATTAGGAGTGTCCTCAGTTAGAACTGAGGCAGATTAAGTAGGTGAACATCAAGAAAGTACACCAATGAATGTTCTTTATTTCTGAATTATTAGTAGGTATTCCTTCATACATCCATTAGTTCTAGTAAACACAACAAGTACATGTACTTATATGCTATAAAAAATTTAATAAATGCACATGCTATACCATCAGTTACTTTTATTTTGATTAACATTTAGTAAGCACTTAATAACATTAACATTGTTTTGATTTTGTTGCTTATAATGGGTCTATTTTCCATTTTGTTTCCAAGACATGAGGCAGATTCTTCAGATAGCAGGAATGAAAAACTTAGTTATTGAGCACAAAATACTCTCACAATCCCATATTGGAGAAAATGATTTAATATACAGAATAATATTATGAAAGCTCCTTGAGGAGAGAGTTGTTTCTCAATTCAAAAAGGAGCATTTAACATGTGGGGAGAAAAAAGCAGAGAAGAAAAGCTTTCTGGTGGTGGTTCTGGAGGAGTTAAGAATGAACAGTCAAAGGATGTGTTTTCCTCAGGCCCTTCCCTTTGTTCTTTATAACCTAAGCATGTTGGACCTTTTTCTTCTTTAAAGGCAAAGTGTTGTCTTCCTCCTCCAGCCCTATCTAATTGCCAATCCCTCTGCCTAGGATCTCAGGCACAATTATTCCATTCAGGGAACTTTCCTTCTCTGCCTATCAAGTGAGACATTTAAAAAAAAATATTGGTCTTTTTATTTCATGATTATTTGCAGTTTATTATGAATTTTTGAATGCTTAACTAATTAATTTTTTTCCACTACTTTACTCATTAGTATAAGAACTATTAGATTCACCATGAAATACTAGGCATCTAAATGTACAAAAGACACTTAGTAACACACAATACATTTTAGAACAATTGAAATAATACACAAATTATGTTTGAACAAATATAAAATTGACATGACAAGAAGTGTCAGGCAAGTTTCACACGAAGAGGGACTTATAAATTCAGGGCATATAATGAAATATGACTGTTTAGGGAAATACAAAATTTTGGTATGGATAGTAATTTAGTACATAATTCATTTTTATAGATTAGTATTTGAGGCAACTTTTCCCTCATGAATTATCATAGAATTTTATGAAAACAAAAAGCACAAATACACACACACATATATACATACATATACAATTATTTGATATAAATATTTAAAACCACCTTTTATTTTTCAGTCTTTCCAAAGCATCTTTCACATCTTTGTTCTTTAGGCTATAAATCAGAGGGTTTAACATTGGAATCACAAGGGTGTAAAACATTTAAGTTATTTTGTCTTGATCTAAGGAGCAAGAAGAACTGGGCCAGAACTACATGAAAATGATAGTTCCTTGGAAAATTGCAATAGTAGTCAAGTGGGAAGTGCAAGTGGAGAAAGCTTTCAATCTCTCCTCAATATAGGGGATCTTTAAAACTGATAGGATTATAAAACAGTAAAACACTATGACTTCTGACATGATAGTCAGTTCAATGAAGCCAAAAATGGTGAATAATACCAGTTCGTTGTCCTGTATATCAGAACATGAAGGAGGTAAAGAGGAGGTAAATCACAAGAGAAGTGATTAATCTCATTTGACCAACAGAAACCTAAATGGAATGCTAATGTTGTATGTGTCAGAGCATCCACCATTCCCACCAGGTAAACCCCAGCCATGAGCATGGAGCACACCCTGCTGGACATGTTGACTATATAGAGCAAGGGGTTGCTAATGGCCTTGTACTTTTCAAAGGCCATCACTGCCAGCAGGAGACACTCAGAATCTGAAAAGATACAGAAGATAAAGAATTTCAGAGCACAACTAACAAAGGAAATTGATTTCTTCTTTGCAAAGCAGTCTACCAGTGTCTTGGGCCCAACTGCAGTGGAATAGCAGAGGTCATAGAAGGAGAGATGGCTGAGGAAAAAGTACATTGTTGTGCAAAGCTGGGAATCCAATCTAATTAAAATGATCAGTCCAAGATTTGCCAAAATATTAATGAGGTAAACAGCTAGAAATATGATAAAGAGGGTAACTTTGATCTCAGAGTTAATAGCTATTCCTAAAAAAAGGAATTCAGTTAGAGAAAAACAATTTCCCCTGTCCATTCTTCTTTGCTCTTGTGCTAAACTTACAAAAATATTCAAGACAGTGGTCAATTCATGATTAACATTCTGGACATCCACAAACTATTATCTGTAAAGCAGAAAGTGCTTTGTTTTGGTAAATTTTCTTCTTTCTCCTCAGAACATTGCCAGGCATGTTTCAGTCACTTTGGAAGAGTTCTTATCTATTTGACAATAATGAAAATTATCTGTGATCAGAATTGAGAAACTCTAAACTATATCTAGATACCACTCTTGAGACTTTCCTCACTATTTTAATTTCTCTTGGCCTTCACTTGTTTATATCAGGGAGTTTAATTGAATTACTTGAAATCTCATTCTATTGTCAAAATATTGTGGTAGAAAAACCCATATTAGTGAGGCAAGGCTCCAAAGTACAAGACCAATGATCTGATATGCTTGAACATATCTACATGGACAAAAAAAGAGATCACAATTATTGTATTCTTCCAAAATCATGATTAATTTAAAATACTTGTTACCTAGAGAAATAATGAACCTATCATTGAGTGATAATAAAGAAAACCATTATGTAACTGTTCTTGCACTATGTTTTCTTTACTAGTTACTGATATGAAGTATGTTTTATTGAGCTTTTCTCTACAAAGGTATTACTGCTTTACCACAACATTCATTACCTATTTGTAGAAGTGTTCTGGTGCCAGAGGACAAGTTTCTTGACCAGTGAAAGAGAAGTGCTGAAAAAAAAATGGAAGTAACAAAATTTAACACATACATTTGCATCCTTTTATATTTCAAATTCACTTTTCCATTAAAAAACTGATATGAGAAACAAGTCAACCAATGTTTCTGATCTACATAGAGTTCTGTTTCTTGTGTAAGTGTGTATTTATGTGTGTATGTGTAATGTGATTGTGTATGTGTGTACAACCTCTTTGTTGATATGAGATTTGGAATGTGGATGATGGTCTGATTTATATTAATTTTTAGACCTAAGTAAATATAGCATGTGATCAACAGAGTTGAATTTGCACAAATTGATATTTGTAATATACACCTCAATTACTTTTGAAATAAAACTAAAAATAAAATCTGAAAATCATGTATACACTTCCACAATGAAAAAATGGAGTAAGGTTTTCTAATGAACCTAGATTAAATAAAATTCTTAAAACCATTTTTTGTGTGTGTGTGGATAGTAATGAGATCAATCAGATTCCATCATCTCTGAGACAAAAATTTTTTTGGCCTGGAATTGGCACAGTTTATTATTTTATACCTAAGAAAGCAGGTATAAAATGATTCACTTACAAATCCCTCATATATTTTCTGAAAAATAGCTTTATTTTTTTCTCTGTTATTTAAATTTGGAGACTCAGAAACCTACCTGAGTCATGCATGTCTTTCTACAGTTACCTCTGTTAGTTGAACAAAAACAAATGGTATTTATTTTACCTAGTACTATTTTGGATTTAAATCTCCACTGTCTCCACATGCCTGTGTTAAGCAAACATGAGATTAATTAGATTAGGTTCTGCATTTTCCCCTGTGAATACTTCAATAATTTTCACAACTGCTGGGCTTTAAAAAATTTTTATTTTTTATTTTTAAAGAACCTTTAGAATACATGTTACATAAAAAATATAGGGGATTCCAATATGCCCCACTCCCTCTACCTCCCACACTTTCCCATATTAACAACATCTTTCATTAGTGTGGTACATTTGTTAAACTTGATGAACACATATTGAATCATTGCTGCCTACTAACCATGGACTAGAGTTTACATTGTATTTTAAACTCTGTCCCTCACAATTTTATAGGTTATGCAAAATGTATAATGGCCTGTATCCATCATTGCAATTTCATGCAGGATGATTCCAATGTCCCAAAGGTGGCCCCATGTTTCACCAATTCTTCCCTCTCTCACCCCTTAGAACCTCCAGTGGCCACTGCCTTTATATAAAAGATAAAATACTTCCATTTATAGAATAATAATGAGTATATAATAGAATAACAATAATTTTATTTTGTCTTTTGTTTATTCCCCAATCTTGAGGATTTTGGAATGGTGATTCCCACTCTGTTTCTAATAGAGAAGAAGCTTAGATCTCATGGGGCAGATGGATGGAACTATCTTGCTTACAGTTGCAGGTACTCTGTTCCTTGGGATAGGCATTGTCTATCATCTCCTTGTTAGTTGTCCTGGGAGAGCCCAATAAACTGGAGAATAGGTGTTGCAACTCTGCTGAGATTCAGGGCTCAACCAAACAGACCAAAGATTTAAGTCTTTTGGGCATATATTTATCAAGTATAGTGCTAATTATAGGTTCAAATAAAAGGGCAGAAGAGCCATGTGTAGGGAAACTATAAATGAGTCTAACTCTGTTACACTGGGGAGAATAAATTCCAAAGTAAGGCCCCCTGACAGGGTACCTAGTTCCAGAGCTTGCCTGCCCTGTTTATGAGTCTAGATGTCTCTAAAGTGCTCAGGAGGCCCAATGTTTTAGGTGCTGTTTACTGTGGCAGTCAATGAGATCCTGCTGAGTTGTACATAAGCGTAACCTCTGGAATGACTTCCTGACTCACTTTGATATCTCTTAGTCATAAAAACTCAAATGTATTTAATATTTCCCCCTTTTGGTCAAGGTATTTTTCCAGATGCACTGATAATTGGCATTTGCTAATAATTCTTCAGTGCCAGGGAGGCTTATCCCCAGCAGTCACATCCCCTGCTGGGGGAAATGTTGTGTGTTTATATGCTGAGTTTGGCTGAGAGAGAGGCCACATTTGAGCAAAAAGGAGGCTTTCAATAGGTAACTCTTAGACAATATATAATAATAAGCTATGTTTTAATTTCACAAAAAGCTTCATAAGTACAATCATCAATATCAAAGGCCTGACAAAATGGTCTTTCTTCACTAAGCACTGCCCATGTACTCGAGGGATTCATGATATTCTATTAGAGAATGTAGCAGGACTCACTAGGATGGGAATTCAATATTCTTTCAGGCATTGTGTGGGTCTCCACCCACCAAGATGATGCTCCATAATACTTGAACATATTCATATGCCTTAGAGGCATGCCCTAGTTTGTACCCCTCCCCATACATCCCCACATCACTGTGGTCCACCCCAGTCACAGTTTGTGACTCTTCTGTGATCCAAAACCTCTCCAAAAATTAAGCTAAAAAATAACAAAATAAAATTATGAATATAATAATAATTTAAAAAATAAATAAAATACAAAAATAAAAAATCAAAAAGTTTGAAATAAATGTAAACCATTGACCATGTTTGGTAGCTGTGTTACAATGGTTGTACACCAGCTCTAACAAATATACCATCCACATATAAAACGTTATTAATAGGGGAAAGGGGGGGGATGTTTGTTATATGTGAATCCCCTGAATTTAGTTTGTGACCTTTCTATAACCTAAATGTTCTTTGAAGACTAAATGAAAAAAGTAAGACACTGGAGGAATAAACAGAAGAAAATGTGACTATACATATAGGGCAACAGATCTTACAGTGATGAAAAGCAAAATATAAAAAAAAAATTAAAAAAATTTTCCTTAGTTTCTCTTATCTCAATTTATTTTTATTTTTAAAAATTTGTATTTTATTTATTTTTAAAACTATCATTATTATTTATTTTATCATTAATTTTCTTTGACTATTTTTGGGGGCATCATTTTTGAAGTTTTGGATCACAGAATGGTTACAATTGTGGCAGGGGAGGACCGTTGGTGTGGGGTGTCAGTGATGTGTGATACATGGGAAGAAGCTCACCTGAGCATACATATAAGGTATATAAACTTGTTCAAATGTTCATGTGGTATTGTACGGTGGGTGGAGATTCAAACAATAAATGAAGGGATATCAAATTCCCATCCTGGGGGGCTCTCCCACATTCTCTAATGGAATACCAAGAATCTCATGAGTACAGGGTCAATACCTAGTGAAGGGGGATGGTCCATTTATTGGCCCTTGATATTGATGACTGTGCTTTGAACCTTTAATCTTGAAATGGAAACTTAGCCTAGTATTACAGGGTGCCTTAAACTTGCCTCCTTATTGCTCAAATCTGTCCTCTCTCTAAGCCGAGCTCAGCATGTAAACACATTACCTTCTCCCCAGCATGGGACATGACTCCCGGGAATTAGCTTCCCTGGCACCAAGGGATTACTACCAAGCACCAAGTGGCAATGCAACTGGAAAAATACCTTGAGCAAAATGGGGAAAAGGTAAAGACAAATGAGTTTATATGGCTAAGAGACTTCAAAGTGAGTTGGGGAAGTCATCCCAGAGGTTATGCTTAGGCACCTCCCAGCAGTATTTCATTGACTGCCAATGTAGATGCTACCCCAAATAGTGAGGCTTCCGAGGGCTCTGGAAACATCCAGACACTATAGTCAGGGCAGATAGCTCCAGAGTTTGGTGCCTTGCAAGTGGGCCCTACTTTAGAATTTATGCTCCTGAGGGTGACAGAGTTGGACTCAATTGTGATTTCCCTACATATAGCTCTTCTGTTCTTCTGTGTGAACCTATAATTAGTACTAGAGTTGTTAGGTGTACATCCAAGAGACTTACATCTTTGGGCTGTCCATGTGCCAGCTGGGCCTCGAATCTCAACAGAGTTGCAACACCTACTCTCCAGTTCATTGGTCTCACCCAGGACATCTAACAAGGAGGTGAAATCTTACAACCACCATACCAAGGAAACCAGAGAGCTGACAACTGTAAGCAAGAGGGTTCCATCCATTGGCCCTAAAGGATTGAAGGCCCCTCTCAATTAGATGTGGAGTGGACATCACCATCCTAGAATCCTCAGGATTGGGGAATGAACTATGCACTAAAGTAGACTTACTAGTATTCTACTATCAGCTTATTGTGATTCTAGCAATGGAAGAAATTATATCATTATATCATTGATGTAGAGGCAGTGGCCACTGGATATTTTGAGGTCAGGGAGAGGGAAAAGCAGGTATAATGTGGGGGCATTTTCAGGGCTTGGGAATTGTACTGAATGACATTTCAATGACAAATACATGCCAGTATATGTCTTGCCATAACCTACAGAATTAGGTGGGTGAGAGTGTAAACTACTATGTAAACTTAAACCATGCTTAGTGGCAATGCTCCAAAATTTGTCCATCAATTTCAATGAATGTACCACACTAATGAAGGATGTTATTAATGTGAGAAAAAGTGGGAGGTGTGGGGCAGGGGGCATATGGGAATCTCCTATATTTCTTATGTAACATTTATGTAACCTAATGTATTTAAAAAATAAATAGGTGTAATATGGTGTCATTTTTGGGACATTGGAATTGTCCTGAATGATGTTGCAGTGACAGATACAGGCCATTATATACCTTGTCATAACTTACAAAAATGGGTCAAAGAGGGTGTAAACTACAATGTAAACTATAATTCATGCATAGTGACAGTGCTCCAAATTGTGTTCATCAAATGTAACAAATGTACCACACTAATGAAGGATGTTGTCAATGTAGGAACGTGTGGGAGGGGTGGGGAGTGGAGCATATGGGAATTCCCTACACTTTTTTTTTTTTTTAATTTTTTTTAATTTTTTATTTTTTATTTATTTTATTTTTTTATTTTTTTTATTATGGGTAAAAAAATTCTCACAATACATACAAACATTTGCAAAATGATATATAAATATATATGCATATATGTGTATTTGCTTACAAAAATGTTATTTATATATATATATATATACATATATTTTAAGAGGTGCTTAGATTACCTAAAATATTGTAACATTTATGTAATCTAATTATCTTTAAAAAAATAATACCTGAAAAAAAATAAAAGCAAAAGAAGTGAAAAAATATTGTATACATTGTGTATTTCATCACTGTAAGATCTTGTATGTACAGTGACAATTTCTGTATGTTCCCTCATTGTCTTAATTTTTCATTGTATCTTCAAAGAAGCTTTAGGTTACAGCAAAGTCATATAGAAAATATATGGGATTCCCATATACCCAACACATTTCCCCTTTTACACTTTCCCTTATTGAGCTTTAAATTCTTCACTCTTGTCAATAAATTGATCAAAATCAGAAAGGTGCCTGCAATTGATTTTTTTTTCATTAATATTTATTTCTGCTAGGGAAGTTGTGGGTTTACAGAAGTATCATGCATAAAATATATAAAATGCAGAGTTCCCATTTACCACCCTATTATTAACACTTTGCATTAATGAAGAAGTATATTTGTTATAATGTATGAAAGAATATTTTAAAAGTTGTATTATTAACTATAGACCATAATTTATAATAGGGTTCATTGTGTTGTACAGTCCTGTCTTTTCTTTTACTTTTTATTCTAGTAACATATACACATCTATAGACAGATATGTAGATAAATAAACCCCCTGCCATCTGGTCCCTAGCAACAATCAATCTGTTTTCCAACTCTATTTATTTACCTTTTTTGGACATTAATATAAAGGAATCTTATAATACATGGCCTTATGTGTCAGACATCTTTCATTTACCATAATGTTTTCAAGCTTCATTCATGTTGTTGCATGTTTCAGTACTTCATTACTTTACATTGTTAAATAATATTCTATTATATGGGTATACCAAATTTCATTATCCATGCATTAGTTGATGGACATTTGGTTAGTTTATACTTTTTGACTATTATAAATAATGCTTCTATGAACATTCATATCAATGGTCATTTAAATTGTCATTTTTTTCACCAAGCTTTGTTTTATTCCCTCCCCCATACAACATAATCATCCACCTTCATTTCATTGATTTAATGACTATCACATTTTCTATGCTCAATGCACTTTCTTGAATTATGTTTATTTTCTTCATATATGAGTCTCTCTACTATGTTTAAGGCTTTAGGGATAAAAGCAATCTGGAGTTTTTGTATTCTCTGCTGTCCCTAACAAAGGATTTTCACAATTAATTGCTTATTAAATATTTACTTATAAATATTTAAGGCTATATAAAGTGAAGGGTGGAGAACAGAAAGTAGAAATACACTGGCTCTGGGATTATTTCTACTAATAGGTGAAACATGATTCACACAAACCATTTTTGCATGGGTGATGTTTTTAACTAAAAAAGCAAAGTTCCACTTTTTCTAAAATAATTTTAGTTTGCTATTACCAAATCTAACTCTTTCCAAAATAAGGAAGGACTGGGAGTTTGTGATTCATAATCTCCCCAACAAACAGCAAGGCAGTGTTCCAAAGCTCTTTGAACCTCTTGGTCTCTGGCTTAATTTGTACTTATCTCAAGTACTAGAATTAACTATGCTTTTCACACAAACATACTTTTATAAATATGTTGTTCAAGTAATTTTTCACTCAATGACTTTTGCTAGGGATATACATACCAAAAAATGAGATCATACACACATATATTCACTTAAAATGTTAAAAGCTATTAACAAAAGATCTGGAAAGAAATTTCACTGATCTACAACAGGGCTTATGTTAGCTATGGCAAATTAAAGATGGATGCAGTTTTTTTTTTTTTTTACATACCTCATAAAAACATGTTGCCTATTTACTCCCCTTCCCCCCATTCCTGCCTTGAATTTTCTTGTGCTTTGTTTGCTTTGACCAATGGAATATAATGGCAGGAACTTTATGTCAGTTAGTTCAGGTCTCAACTTTAAGAAGATAGTCTCTGAGAAATAAGGACTGCCATGTAAGAAGCCCAGCAAACCTTCTGAGGAAATCATACGTTAGGCTCTGAGTCTACATAGAAAGGAAATAGGACTAGCCCAGCATATCTTTCTAACATCCTTATGCCAGTGCTGGTCATGAGAGACCCTACAGCTTAGACCAAATGCCCTCAGAGTGCCACATTGTAATCTCATTCAACATGAGGGAGAGCAGAATAATTGCTCATTGGTGGCTATTTTAAGCCATGTATTTTTGGATATATTTTATATAACAAGATACCAGGACAGTGTGGGTAGGGTGAATATTATTAAAGAGAATTTTTTCAAGAAACATTCATTTTTACTATTATGCATTTACTTCTTAAGTAAATTATGCACATATATACACACATATATACATATATACATACATATATACACATACATATACATATGTACATATAGCTGTGCAACATATATCAACCCAAGGACTGGAGAAAATATTTGCAAAGTGTATATCTGACCAAGGACTTATAGCCAGAATATATAAAGACTTCTCAACACTCAATAATAAGAAAAGAAACAACCCAATAAAAACTGGCAACATATTTGAACAGACACTCACAAAATAAGAAATATGGATGACATGAGAAATTACTTAGCATCATTTGTTAGTAGAAAAATGAGAATTAAAGTAAAAATGATATATCATGACACATCTATTAGATGGGCTAAAATTAAACACACTGCCTAGAGCAATTGTTAGTGAAAAAGTGGTAGAACCTAATCTCTCATACACTTCTGATGGGAACATAAACTGCTACAATCAATTTTAAAAAGAGGCAGTTTCTTAGAAAGTTAAATGTACACCTGCCCTATGATCCAACTATTTCATTCTTCCCAAGAGAAAATAAATAATATGACCATAAAAACCCTTGTACATGAATATTTATAGGAGTTTTATTTGTAATAGCCAAAAAACTGGTAACAACTGAAATATACAGCAATAACTGAATAGTTACACATTATGGTATATCCATATAATGGAATAATGCTCATGTATAAAAAGGAATATACTATGAAACACAAAACAAATTTAATATCATAATAATTTGGTGAATGAAAGAATCCATCCACACAAGAGTACATATTGGGTGATTCCATTTACATAAAATGCAAGTAATAGAATATAGAATGGTGGTTACTTTTGGTGGGGACTAAAGGAGAAATGACAAAGGGGCAAAAGGAAAATTTGGGAGATGTTGGATATATTCATTATCTTGATTATGGTGATGATTTAACAATGGGTATTTGGCAGAAAGAGAGCTGAAAGAGAAGAAACTGGTACAATGTATTAATTAATAGCTTCAAATTCATGTAATTATTACTTGATATTCTTCAGATAGACCTGTGGAAAGAAAGGAAGTCTGTTTCTAGACTCAGCTCTTTGACTAACTAGCTCTTAGTCTTTGAGTCACTGGAAAACCATCCAAATATTCATTGCTTAGTTTTCTTCCTGGAAATAATTGGTTTAAATAACTCTCAAGAAAACTTCCAGGACTAAAAGATACTGGATTAATCCCAAAATCAATGTATGAAAGCATAGAAAATTCAGAAATAAGCATCTGAAATCATGTTCTTAAATTGCATTAATATTGAGCACAGAAATGGTTTGCAAAATTTTTATTTCTATTTACAATCTTCAGAAATGGAAAAAAATATGCAGTGATCTTACACCTCTGTTGATAACTTTACTTTTAGAATAATGATTGACTATTTAAACTCTTTAACTATTAAAAAAGTTATCATTATTGGCCTCATCATTTCTTTGGTGTTTAAAACAAGTGAGGCAAAAACAAGGTACTCTTGTAACTAAGCTTTGCAGGTACATTTAGTTCCTGTAATAATCATTTTATTAATTCTTATTAGTAAATGAATGATTCCATAATAGCATATTAGAAGAAAACTACATAAATTAGTAAACAGAGGAGGACTGAGGAAAAAGAATCACCTGTATTTCAATACTAATTTATATATCTAGTATGGAATTTAACACTTGGTACTAGAAGTTGAAAAAAATAATGTCAGTAGCTCATATCCTTTCCCAATCAGCTTTTTGCCCTTCCTCCATTATTTTTGTGAGAAAATTTAGTCCTGCCTACCTATTCTGATGCCATTTTGCCAAGAAGTCTATAAGCAAAATTGTTGCATCCCATACTCGTAATTTTATTGTAGGTTCATCTTCTCAAAAGATAAATTCTTCCACTAGAGGACACAATAATGATTCCATTAAACTTGATGCTGATACTGCTACCAGGTTTTTTTGAGATCTTCGTGCTAGTGATTCAACAGCAAAAGAAATTACTCTCCTGACTGGGGTGAATTCTTGACCACAGTGGGAAAACTGGATTGTTGCCATACAATAGGGTTAGGGAAAAGTATTTAGAGAATGCAAAAGAGACTCTGGGATACCTTTGAGAATTATCATATCCATTGGTAAAACATTGATAGAAAACTATAATGCCCAAAATATAAAGGATTCCTAATGACATCAATACTTCAGGAAGAAAATTTTGGGTGACTGTCAGACAAAGAACTCTCACAAGCTGAAATTTTTGCTGAGGTCAAAGAGAATATGGAATAGTGGAAGAGTACCAAAGTGTAGTAGAAAAAAGGAAGCTTTATATGGCAGTTATGGTTATATGGCTAGTTGTTGAAACCAAGACATTAATAAAGGGATTCTTGACCTTTTTATTCCACAAACCTCTTTGCCAGTCAGGTGAAAACCACAGATCCCTTACTAAATCCACACTGCACTGTGTATTATTTAATAAATATATCACACTTGCACTAACACGTCTCCACAAGAATAGTGTTTTTTTTTTTAATTTAAATTCAAGTTCACTGACCCCTTGTTAAGAACCCGTCCTCTAATAGTTAAGAGTTTGCTTTTCTCTTGCTTGAAGTGAGTATATTTGTAAATATAGTACCAATAGCAACCACCCTCCCATTACCCTACTTCCTAAATTAAGAGTTTTTAATAGTGACAAAACTTTTGCCTTAATATTAAAAAGTCTTAGGACATCTAGGGTAGTGTGTGAATTAGAAGAGTCCTAAATCATCCCAGAGAGATAAAATAGCATATGAGATTTGTGTATTTGGAGAGAAAACAATTTTTTTCAGTTGTATGTGCGCATATGTTAAGAGTAAGCATACTATTGCTATTGTCTTTATTTAAAGTCCCAGTGGGTTCCGTGTAATATTTTAGGTAATCTAAGCACCTCTTAAAATATATGTATATATATATATATATATAAATAACATTTTTGTAAGCAAATACACATATATGCATATATATTTATATATCATTTTACAAATGTTTGTATGTATTGTGAGAATTTTGATTTTTACCCATAATAAAAAAAAAATAAATAAATAAATAAATAAAACCAATTCTGGGCAAATTAAAAAAAAAAAAAAGTTAACTATGGTTCGAAGAGCTGTGTATGTATGGCAAGTTGAAAAGGGGTGCATTGTTCAGAATCTTGCTGTCAACCTGATTATGGCTGGCAGCCACACTTCCAAAAAATCTCTTCCCTGGTTTCCAGGTTAGAATTAGTTAAAATAGGAATTTGCATGAGATTTGGAATTAAATTTTCTATTCTCATAATATTTATAATGGCTTTACTTCTATAACTGAATGAGAATTAAGTGGGTTTCAGTAGGAGTTCAAGAACTCAGGAGGAGTTCAAGAGTTCGGTAAATATGAGTGGAGGAGGTCTTAGTCAAATTATAGGGAAATGGGTGGCCTCAGAAAATGCTGGCTATGTTGGGCCCAAATACAAATTCAGGCCTTGCAACCCACCATAAAGTCATGGAATTTGGTAGGCTTCTATATCTTCCAGACATTAAAATACAGGGTGTTTACTACTTGTGGAATAAAAAGTACAGACCAAGAGGGAAGGAAGCTCAGCAGATGCTAGGGACTTTCAGAGTTGTTAATAAGCAGCCATACTGACACAAGGTTTCATCTCTATCAGTGCTTCTCTAACTTGGCTGTACATTGGAATCACCTGGGGTGCTCAAAAGAAATAGTTTCTATTATTAGTCAATCCCTTAATTGGAAACATTTATATATTCCTATTGGTAGAATTATTGGTGACTTAATTCTTCAGTATCAAAAGTTAGTGGTATAGCAAAAATGTAATTTTCATATTCATCTTCATGCTATCCAGTGCAGTTATTATTACTAGTAGATGCTTGCATATATTTAGGACATGGGCCATGAAAAGCTATGTTGGGATATATAGCATCTCATCTTGCTCTGTGTGATTATTATGATCCTCTAAAACTTAATTAAGGAAATCTGAAACTTAATCTAATACTACAGTATGTGGTGTGCTTGTGTGTAGTTGTGAGTGAACGTGTTCTCCTCCCATATACACAAGCAAAACAAATGCTCAAGAGAAGTACTGTAGGTCAGATATTCCAAGTAAAACATCCTAACGGAATTGATGACTGTTATAAAAAATGGTTTTGGCTTTCACAACAGAGTGTATGGATTTAAACATATTGTTAAATTTTAATATGTCCAGGACACTACTTGTAAATATTTAGTATCATAAAATGATGGTTATAAATATTAAAAGTATATCAGTTACTGATATACATTTTGCAATGATACACATCCTCGAATATCAGCCTTTAAATGCCCGTTCCCCATTTGGTGTTCTACCCTGGCATAGGAGCTGAACTCCCCATGGGGACACAGATCAAACCACGTGATACATTTGGTAACTTATTCTTCTTATGTGATGCAGAGAAGGATGTTCCACACTTTCAGTAATACTTTGGTGTATATAAAGTAAAATATATAGGGAAAAGCAACTATTTCACCATGTGATTAATCTATATTCTTCAAAATGCCACTTAGGAAAATTTCCAAAAACACTTTGGAGTAGATTGGGTTTGGAAGGTTATCAACATAAGATCGACCTATACTTAAGCATATTTGTTATTTGATTTTGTAATATTACCTTCCTAATATTCCTACCTCTCATCATTTTAGTGCACAACATGAATTTTTAAATCACAGTGAGAATATTATATAAACATACATAATCTTATGGAGCACTTAAGATGGTTGAGGCTCTACATTAGTTAATTGTATTAACTTATTTAACACTCCAACACACAATGATAATGATGAAGATATGATATCCTCCCCATTTTGTGGTAAGGAAACAAAGGGATAGAAAAGTTATAGCTTGCTCAAAATGCCACACATTAGCCAGATTCAGATCTGGCATGTGAACCAAGGCAATCTGGCTCATTCCCTCACCTAGTAATCTATTACTGATATGAAATACTCTACACACAAGCGCACAAGCACACACAGAAACACACATACGCACATAATGTTCTCAGGCATTTACTATATCCCTTAAGACAACCTGATACAACCCATTTTAACAGAAACCCCAAGCTGGTATTCATTAAACAGTAATCTGACTGTTCAGTGGTAATTGCAAAACATTTTTGATGCTTTCTTATATACTGGGCTTATGAAATGCAATGGGCTGTGTATAAAAAGTAAGTGTTTGATAAAATCCCTTGTGTGACAAGTTGTGTACATCATGGTAAAATTGTTGCAAGTTCCCAGTTAGAGTTTGCATTTGGGGAATACAGTGAGTCCCAGAGTCTTATATCTCATGAGGAATCTACCTTTGGTCTTAGCACTTTCTTAGCTGCATCTTTTACATCTTTGTTTCTCAAGTTGTATATTAATGGATTCAGCACTGGGATGATAATGGTATAGAAAATTGAGATAATTTTATCAGTGTTGGGAGAATATAGGTAGCTGGGTTATGAGTAAATAAAGAGAAGGGTCCCCTGATAGGTGGCCACAGATGTCAGATGAGATTCACATGTGGAAAATGTTTTCTTCCTTCCACTAGAAGAGCTGATCTTTAAGACTGAGAAAAGAATAAAAAAATAGATGATAATGATTATGAAACAGATAACTTCCACTGAGCTGCCATATGTGGAGTGGAGCCATTCATTAATTGAGGTTTCTGTGCAGGATAGCTTAAGCAGGGGAGGAAGGTCACAGAAAAAATGATTAATGACACTTTTGTCACAGCATTTTAGAATAAAGGCAAAGGATGTGTGAACCAGGGAATTCTTATTGCCACCAATGTAGGATAAAACAATCAGCCAGGTACAGTTGCCCCGGAACATTACAGCTGTATACAGCAAAGGGCTACAAATGGTGAAATAGCAGTCATAGGCCATGGCAGCCAAGATAAAAGATTCTGTATCTGCAAAAGTACAGAAAAAATAAAATTGCAGGGCACAGCCATAATAGGAAATAGATTTATCCTCTGAGAGGAAATTGACCAGCATTTTAGGAACAATGACTGAAGAATAACAAAGGTCTACAAATGACAGTTTGCTAAGGAAAAAATACGTAGGGGTTTGAAGCCGGAGATCAATTCTGATTAACATCATCAAGCCAATGTTCCCTGTTAAAATCATACCATACAATATTAGGAACATAAGGAATAGAACAATCTGCAACTCAGGTCGAGTTGGAAATCCTAATAGAATAAACTCAGTCACCAACATGTAGTTTCCTTCTCTCAGTTCCATGCTTTGTGTTTTCCTTTATTTCCTTTTATGAGAATCTTAACATACTAAATGCGATATAGGTGAAAAGAAAAAAAAGAATTAGAAATAATTGAGATATGGGTTTTTTTTTTTTTTCATGAAACAAGCAATAAAATTAAGAAATCAAAACCCAAACTTTCCTTCAAATATAAAATGAGATATAAGTTCAGAATTCAGTATTTCTAAGGCTTCATAATGACAAGTTTTATTTTATTTGTGTGATTAATGATTACTTATTCCATTGAATAGTTGATTCCATATGCTCAGATATTGTGTGTGATTTTTCTTACCTTTTTGTCCCACCAAATGTAGCAAAATAACCAGTATAAAGGATTAAACAAATTACTGAATTAATGAATGGGCTGAGGATGGCATAAAGAAAAGAAAAACTATAAATAAATATATATATAAATTGAATTGACTTCTGGAGTGTGTCATGGCATGAAAGAACTATGGAACCATTTCTTTTTCACTGTCAAGGAATTAATAGACACTACCATACCATATCTCTTGTCATAGTGGGTAGAGGGGTATAATGAAACATGCATCAGCGAATTGTAAGTAAACATTATATAAGTGAAATGAAAACAAATATCACTAAATATCAGCTTTGAATATGCTTTTGTTTTGACAGGAAAAAATTTAAGGTAATTCCTTAAATCCTGTCAAGTTACTAAAACAAGCTGATTAAATTTGTTAAACATTTGTTCCTATGTTTTTGCAGCTATCACAATAGCACTCAATGAATATTAGTTGATGAATGAGTAAAGTAGGTAAATAAATAGTTATATGTTGACTTCTAATTAATTAGAATTACTCTATATGGTATCCTCACTGATAAAATATAATTAGCAAACAAAAATAGTTGCCATCTATTTTTATGCTAGCATAATTCAGGATATTGATTCTGAAAATGCAGTTGAACATTGCTTCTGGGGTCCCAAAATATTTCTGGAACTAGAAGGAATTTGAACTTGACTTTGAAGTACAAGAATTTTGAACTTGACCTTTAAAAATGACTAGGAAATATACATGAATTTAGGCTTTTCCTTTGAACCACTGTGATACCTATAGAATAGCACTGCTAGTTACAAACACCATGATATGCTAGAAGAAAAGCTGAAACCTGTAACCAGGTATTGTATATGAAAGTAAAACCTTATGTAAAACACAAATATGGGTGACATTGAATATATAAGACTGTTTTTACAAATATACTAGAGAGAAGGGAAAAGAATCACAGCTATTTACTGCAGGGAAAGCATGGAAAGACTGAGAGGTAATGAGTTTTGTTTGTTTGTTTTTTGTTTTTTATTATTATTGGAATAATGAAAGTGTTCTAAGAATGATTGAAGTGATGAATGCACAAATATGTGACTACAATGAATACCATTGATTGTACACTTTGGGTGGATTTATGCTTTATTAATATGTAACAATAAAATTGATTTGTTAAAAAAAATGACTGGGAAATATGGAAAGCAACACATCCAATGAATTATATTAGTGTTGTCAAAATTATCCAGGAATGGAATTAAGAATATTTTAGGGTCATTCTCTTATTTATGTAATAAATACTATGGCAGTGACAATGCTAAGAACTCTATTTCTTTTTTCTAATTTAATCATTAAAACCACCTTATGACATAGGTACTTGGAAGTCTATTGGGAAGTAGAAGGATTAATCACATTTTCAATGTCCTGTCTTGTGTTATTGCCTGAGAGAGTGTGAATGAGAGGCAGTAAAACCAGAACAGCAGTTAACTTACTCTTATCTTGCCTGTTCTCAAAATAATCAGGCATTTAGAAAAGAAGACTTTTGCTCTAGCCTTGGATACAATTTGGTAATGATTCCATCTTGGCCACATATTAGTTGTGTGACCATGGCCAATTTAATTTAAAAAAATTTATCTGCAAAATGGGAATCTTGCAGGGTTCCTGAATGGATTAAATGATGAAAATATTTATCTATTATCTATCTATCTGTGATCTTTTTACCTAGCTACCTACTTACCTACTTACCTATCTATGTATCCATCTGTGAGTCACTCTATAGAAACTGAAAGTAGGTAAACAGCAAGAAATAATTTCAGTTTTTCCATGACTATCCCTTACTCTCAGCCTATGAAAAGTGCTATGAAGCAAGTTTGTATTAATAATGGCTAATATTTATGCAATACTTATTACTTACAAGGCAATAGGCTAAAGACTTTACATATAACCTGTTTCATTGCCACAATAAAGCTAACTTTTGATGTAGGCACTATCATTATTATATATTTTTTTACAGATGAGAGATTAAAGCACAGAGGGTTTGAAACCTAGAATATAGTGGAAAGAGGATTAGAATCCAAGCTCTGACTCCAAAGCCTTATGATATGTTATGTCTTTAGGATGTACATTGTCCTTATTAACTCCCTATTTTGGATAAGAAAATTGAGGCTGAAAGTAATTTCCTAAAGTCATGTACTTCACAACTTTGATTAAAATTCAGATGTGTCCAAAGCCCAAAGCCTATGAGATTAGCCATGATGGTAATTTTGTGAGTATATAGAACTTCTGAAGGAAGAGAGAAACAGCTCACATATTTACTTAAACAGCTGGGCATGTATTCTTGGAAACTTTACACTGATCATGCCTTCTGATAGTCTAAGAATTTCAGTTAGAAAAAGGTAGGAAAGAAGAAAAAAGGCCTTAAAGGTGGAGTAGAAGAAGATTAAGGTCCTGGAAGTCTTGCTTTAAATAGGAATCAATGAAATAATCCAATCAAAATACCTGATTCAGTGAATTCTTCCCAACCTACAACAATATGACTTTAGGATAGAAAATAAAGTTTTAATTATTTCAAACTGTCACATAGCCATTCACATTTCAGTCCTCATATCTGTAACATAAAGCTTATTTCAGTAAAGTGGATTTAGATCCCCCTAAGAAGCTGTATTAGGAAGACTGACACAAAATAGATTACCTCGTGGGTACAGAACTGACTGATAAAAGTGCTTCCCCAACTGTTTGTACATAAATTAATGGTTCTGGCTTTCAGATCCACAAAAGCCAATTTATGCCCCATTAAACTCAGTCTAATAACCATAGAAGTTACTTACCAAGGAAGGAGATGTTTCCAATTACCTACATGAATAATTTCACCAGTACAACCAAGTGTTTTTAATTGCATTTTAAATGACATTGGAGACCTAATAATTGAAAGATTCCAAATATGTTGATTTCCAAAGAGCACTCAGGGAATAATTAACGGGTATTATATATTTTTTCCTCAAAAACATGTATTATCCAAAGAGAAATATTATTATTGTTCATTTGAAAAGAAACTTTCCCTCTCAGTAATATTGGGGTTGTTTTCATTGACACCTGGTGTCCTACAAAGATCCCTCTTTTCCTAGGATGCCTTTGTAAATAGTTCAAATATTTAAAAATGTAACTATTGGCTTTTAAATTATTTCACAAACCTCACAGAAGCTCAAAATTGTTGCCTGTTACCATCAATATTGGAAGTTGATAAATAATTTTTGCAACATAGAAGGGTGAGTGAGGTGAAGGCTTCTATAGAATTTGGTATCAGCATGTGTTTTCTGAGAAACTGGTGACATGTAAAGATAAGCATCTTATGCTAAAGAGCATCAGGATTTTGGCCATGGCATCCCATGGTAAATACAGGACTTACACATTTAATTGCTCTGATATATGTTACACTTCATAGTTTCACTAACACAATCAAGTTAAAAGGGCTAGCTGTAAGTAATAGAACTCCTCTAATTATATTTTAAGTTCTAAATACTGTTTGAAGTAGATGAATTTCATAATTTACACTTTATATGTTGAAATTTAGTGACTATCTAGTTAAAATTTCTCAGTATAGCTTGGTGACAAGGTTGGGAAACTGCAAGTTAACCTTTTTAGGAAAAGTTAAAGTTAGACTTTTCAGCATAACATGGACCTACAAGGAATTTAATAATTTTTGTTAACTGTGATGATAATGATAGCAATGAAAACATTGAGATAGGTTATGATAATTTGCTACATAAAGCTATTTTGCTGAGCAAGCTTTCTTTAAAAATCTATATATCATATTTTTAAAAATATAGTAATTTAGAATTTCACATAATAAAGGTAAAAATACCCATTTTCTTTCCCTAATTCTTCTCTTCAGACTGAGTGTTGATGACTTAACATTCTAATATGTGGATGACCCATTAGAATCTGTGGGCAGAGGCCCAAGCTTCTAAGATTGTTGTTATAAGAGACCATTCTCTCCAGTAAGTTTAGCCTTGTCTCTGTAGAAAAAGAATTGAAATTCTTGTTTAATTTGTGGGACTTTGTACCACTCTTTATTGTGACTTTAAGTTTCTCCGACATTGTATCTGAGACATAGAGGGGACAGATGATAAAAGGCACCTATCTTCTGTCATTAAGCTCAGTGGAAACCGAGCATGCCAGAAGAGTATAGTTGTTGGACATATAGTTGAGACGCGATTTTAAACATTACAGCCACTGGTAGATGGTAAATGTGATATCTGTGCTACTTTTAAGCTTGAGTTTGCAAAGAAGACCCTTTAGATGATATTGCTTTGTTACATCTGCTCTTATGTTTCCTGATATCAACAAACTGCCAGGACCAGGGCTTTGTTGGCAGCTGATTAGGTTTTTCCCATAAGTGGAAAACCTCATTATATGAAATTCATCCTAAGATCCTTTGAAACCCTTGCCTCAAAATCTTTGCCTTTCTGGTTCCACCAACACTTTGCTTCGAAATACTCTCCTTTAACCAAACTTTCCATCATTAATACATTCTGACCTTGCCTTGCCCACTCTGAGATACTGCCAAGGCTTTGCAAGGAAATGTTCTCCCTAAGATAAGAAGTAAAATTAGCCTTACTCTGTATTACCTGGTTATTTTTGTGATATTAGAAGATTCAGCTTTCACAGCATATATGTAAAAAATATGTTTTATACTGAGTATAATTCAAGAGAGATTAAAACTATTTAGAGATAAGCAGAAGACCTGAAGATGTCCTTAGAGGCCTTGAACATTTGTGGGTGTGGGTGAAAGGCTGAGTGTGTAGGCTTGTCCAGAGTTTTGTACAATCACTTAGAACTGGAATACTAAAACTGGAGAAATGATGAATATTAAACAAATGGCAGATTTCCTTCTCTAATTATTTTCTGAATTCCATAGTTTCACATGCAATAATCTAAATGCACCAAAAAAAAAAACTGGAAAGGCAAAATAGAATTAACCCAATTTCCATATGTTTATGATAAAAAGACCTGCTATGGGTTTTGTTTGGAAAATACAGGACAAGAGTGGAAATCTCCAAAAGGAATGGTGATTTGACACTGACAACCTATAACCACATTTCCTTGATAATACTTGATGATGTAGGCACACATAGCTAAGAATAGAATATTGCTGCAGTTGTAGACAGGAAAACTAACCTAATTATTGGTTATTGCACAGAACTATAATTCCAATATTGGAGACATGGGGCCTTAAATACCCAGTGATCATCCTTTCAAGACATTCATGAAATTCTAAAGTTATTTTGGGATTAAAAATTTAAACATCAGGGAGTGGAGGTGGCTCAAGCAGTTGAACGCCCACTTCGTATGTGGGAGGTCCCAGGTTTGGTTCCTGGAGCCTTGTAAAGAAGAAAAACAAACAACAAGCAGACAATAAGCACACATAAAGCACAAATAACAAGCAGACAATGAGAAAAAACAACAAGCAGACAATGAGCAAACAAGCAAGACAATGAGCAAACAATGAGCAGAGAACAAGCAAAAAACAAAATAAGCAAGTCCCCGGGACCTCCCGGTAAAAACAAAAACAAAACAAAACAAAACAAAACAAAACAAAACAAAACAAAAAAATAGTCTAAAGGGTCGGATGTGGCTCAACTGGTTGGGCGCCCGTCTCCCATATGGAGGGACCCGGGTTCGATCCCCGGGACCTCCCGGTAAAAACAAAAACAAAACAAAACAAAACAAAACAAAAATAAGCAGAGAGCAGATGTAGCTCAAGCAGTTGTGCACCCAACTGCCATGTGGAAGGTCCTGGTTTCAGTTCCCAGTGCCTCGAATAAAATAGACAATGAGCAAACAGTGAGGAAAAATAAAGAGCAGACAACAAGCACAAACAATGAGTGCAAACAACAAGCAAAAACAGATGAGGGAGTCATCTCAGTGGGGGGTATGTGTGTGTGAAAAGTTGGACATCATAAAAGAGTGGAAAACTTCACCAGGTACTTGGAATCCATAGAAAAGAATCAAATAGACATTCTAGAATTAAAAACTAAAATATCTAGATGAGTGACTTACTGAATGGATTTAACAGCGGAATAGTAGAGAGCAAAGGAGATGGTGGAAAGGGAGGGTCAAAATAGTTTATGTTAAGGTTCTTTAGTTTGGAGCTTACAACTAATGTGGTATTTGATGCCATCAGAAAAATTTATGCTGCTATAACCAAAATACTCAGACTGCCCACGTTGAACTGACCTTAAGAACTCAGACATTCCCTGAGTTTGATTTTTCCTTTTTGGACTGGTTGCGGATGAGTGATCTAAATGCTTTCTTACTGTCATAGAACAATGTTCTTATGTATTCTACACACTAGATGGCACCAAAGACAATTATTTAATCACCTAAGCAAGTCTAAATCCTGAATTCTCTAAGCTTCAGTGTTCTTAGAGATAATTGGTGTAATTGGGCTCTCTCATTAGGCTGGGCAATATTCTATATCTCTCTCTGCATATGTATTTTCATAGTTGCATATTATCTTTTAGGATACTGCTCTGTTACTTTGGTAGATTGATAACACACTTGTCTGTGCATCTCAGATATGTAATATGTAAAAGATATGTTTAATGATACTCAGATCCTGATAAACTATCATCAAACAAAGAGGCCTGACTATTGTACTTCCCACCCACACCAGTTAGTTGAATTCACTTTGTGAGTGACCAATTTAAACACAAGTGAATTAAAATTGGGCTCATTTTTATATAAGTATCAAAGTAGAAAAGGCAAAAGGTCATTTTCCCATAAATCAATCTTGAAGTAACTGTTAAAACAAGAAAAAAAAAAGGGGGGGGGGGGGGGGGGGATTCTAGGAAGTAAAAAAAAAAAATCCTGTAGGAGGAGACACTCTTCCTTTAGGAATATGGTAAGCGAAATTATTCAGGCCATTACTGTTAAGGTAAACAATTAAAATGTTGAGCAAAACTATTTTAAACCAACTCGAAATCATCAATCGGTTATTACCAGATCAAGCACTTAGGAAGGAAATATCCTTATCCTATACTATATATAAATAATACATATTTTTGGAACCAGTGATAAAATGAATGTAATTAAAATTGCAACAAAGCCCAGGCCATGATCCCTCATAGCAGGAGAAAATATTATCTAATTGAATCTATTCTGTTGTTTCACACATGTCCAGCATAAAATCAAAGAGAGAGAGAGAGAGAGAGAGAGAGAGAGAGACATGCAGAAGGAGAAAAACATCGTTCTTAATCAAGAGAACAGTCATTACAATTAAAACAGAAAGAAGTCAGATATTATGATTATCAGACAAGGAAATAAAACATGTCTAATAAATGCGCTTTGAAAGGTAAAGAAAAGCTGTATTGCATTGTTACTGCATTTTCTCTGGGTTCTTGGCTATGCTACAAAATGCAGTTTAGGTACATGCCAGCTCAGTTAGGACAGTAGTTTATTAAGGAAATGAGAGATGAGAAGTGGGAGAAAATATTAGATTATGGGTCCCAGATAGAGGGAGCAATAGGGCTGAAAAGGGTAGAAAGGGCTGATTTATAGACTACAAGTCCCTATTTCACATGAAAAGTCCCCAGATTCACTTGTGCACTTATCCAAGCAGGGAGAAGAAAGACAAGAACAGGGCAAGAACAGGGCAAGAACAGGGCTAGAAGAGGGCCAGATTGGTTTCTGCACTTGTTTTTTAAACCATTAATCTTACTGCCCCCTTGTTAATGTTGGGGGAGGAATTCCCATTGTTTGCTGTTTTGATTGGTTACCCCACCTGTCAATTCCCCCTGGGAGCCCAATGGCAAAGCCCTTTGAGAACATCCGGGACCTTTATTTGATTCTGGAGGAAATCCAATTCCGAATGGGGAATTCTCATGAGGTTCTTCTAGCAGCCATCTTGTAAGGTATTTCCCTCAGTAGGTGGTTCCCACAGCTATGTGTTTTCATAGCTGTGGTTTTTCTGCCAGGTCACAGATTCATCTCTTTATTCCCTAATCTAGCCTTCCTCAGCACTGATAAATAAATGGGAAACTTTGTCATATAATTGGAAATCACAAGGTGAAACTAAATGGAAATTCCAGAACTGAAAACTATGATATCAAAAGTGAAAAGTTCATTGAATAAACGTAATATCTGCTGGATACAGATGAGGAAAAGTGGGTAAAGTTGTGCACTAGTATTCAATTTATCCCATCTGAAGCACAGGAAAAATAATGAGGATAATAACAATAACAAAAAACTTAAAAAATATTTCATAGACAAGACTTTGGGTACTATGTGGCACAATATCAAATGGCATAATAATATGCATACTTTCAACCCTAGAGGAGAGCAAAATGGTGTAGAAGAATTATAAGAAGAGATAATATCTGAGATTAAAACTGATAAAGTACATCAATACTCAGATCTATGAATTTTAAATGAGTACAGAGCATAATGAATGCAATGTGATTCACACTTTATGCATTAAAAATACAAAATCTAAAAAATAAAAAAAGTACCTAGAAAAAAAAATGCTTAAATCTGAGAGTTGATTTTTCATAAAAAAAAATAATAATAATAGTTTAAGTAGAAAAATAATACCAAAAGAATATTAGAAAAACATCTTCAGCATGGTGAAATTAAATTAAAATTGTGAAACTGTTATCCTCTACCCAGAAAAAAATATGCTTTAAAAAATTTCTTACAAAAACATCACCAGTTCCAAGGAGCTTCAGTGGTAAATTCTAAATATTTTAGCAAGAAATAATTCCAAAATATGCAAAATTTTTCAGAGAATAGAGAAATACACCATTCTTTATTACTTGCTGTATGACCAAAATAAACCTAAAACTTTTGTAATAAAGCTGCTGAAAACCAAAGATAAATTTAAAAAAACACTTGAGAGGAGCCAAAGAAAAATGACATATTAGTTAGAGGGGAAAAATTATTCATATGACACTGGAAAAAAAATATATATATGTATAAATAACACTCCTTTTCTCCCCACCCTACTGCAGCATGCTCCTGAGGGCTCTCTGACCCAACCAAAGAAGGAAAAGATGGCCTCAACCAATGACAGCACCTTGCTGTACTCTGTGTAGTACTCTGCAACAAGGATGTGCAGGGTTGACTTCTCCAGACTGATTTTGCCTGAAAAAGAAGCCCGGAGCCTTACCAAGAATTGTCATGAATATCTCTTTCCCAGGGGATCATCATGGGAAGGCTTCCCTGTGATCACTTAGATGATGGATTTCCAGGATCCACTGTGGAACATAATTATATCTCTCCTAAATATGCCTTCAAGGAACTATTACCAAAAGAGGGCATTAATAAATCAGAATTATGCAAGCCAATAATATCAGAAAGCCATGAAAGTCATGGCATTGAGACTTTTGACTTCAGGGAAGTCTGGGAAGATATGCATGAATTTGGAAAGAAATTTCAAAATAGTGTCTAGGACCCAAAACACAAGACTTACTTGTAGAAAAGATCAACAGCATGTCAGATCCTCTAATAATTTCCCTCTAAAGCAGAATGTTTTAGTTAGAAAAAGTTCACATCAATATTCCAAACATGAAAAATCATTTTTAACAAATTCATTGAACCTAAAAAATAACATAAGCGATGCAGGGAACAAGTATGTCAAATGTTTTGAATGTAGATTTGGGTTTCACTCACATCAGGCTGAAACACAGAGATTTCAAACTGAAGAAAAAATTTATAAATGTAATCAAGTTGAGAAGACTATCAAAAATTGTTTCTGTTTTCCCACTTCAAAGATGTCCTGCTAGTAGCAAAACAAACATAAGCAATAAATATGGAAAAGTTTTCATGCATTGTTCATTGTTTGCACAACAGCATACAAATCACATCAGAGACAAACCTTACAAATGTAATAAATATGGGAAGGCTTTTAGCTAGTACTCAATGCTTCTAATCATCAAAGAATTCATTCTGAGCAGCAACCTTACAAATGTAATGAGTGTGGCAAAACCTTTCACCATTTCTCAAAACTCAGAAGACATGAAATAATACATACCAGAGAGAAACCACATAAATATAAGGTATGTGGCAAGGCCTATAGTCAATATTCAAACTTTGCATTTCATTGGAAAATTCACACTGGGGAGAAACCTTACAAATGTAAGGAATGTGATAAGGCCTTTAGGCTATATTTGGCCTCATGGTTCACCAAAGAATTCACATTGGTGAGAAACCTTACAAATGTAATGAATGTAGTAGGGTTTTTACCACATATTTATACCTTCTGGATCATGAGAGAATTCATACTGGGAAAAAAACAAATGTAATGAATGTGGTAAGGCTTCTATATGACGATCAAAACTTTTGGGACATCGGAGAATTCACACTGGCGAGAAAACTTACAAGTGCAATGAGGGTGGCAGAGCTTTTATCAAACATTCATACCTTTGGGGGCATGAGATAATTCATACTGGAAAGAAACCTTATAAATGTAATGAATCTGGTAAAGCTTTTATCAAACATTCACACCTTTAGAATCACAAGGCAATTCATACTGGAGAGAAACCATACAATGTGTTCAATATGACAAGGCCATTAGGCAGTGGTCTGGCCTCAGGAAACACCAAAGAATCCATACTTTAGAGGAACCTTATAAATGTAATGAATGTGGCAAAGCCTTTAAGCACTCCTCAAGCCTCAAGACATATCAGAATATACATCCTGTAGAGAAACAACACTAATATAATGTGTGCAATAAAACTTTTAACAATTGTTCACACATTTGGGGACATGAGAGATGTGTTATAATGTATTGAATTTGGCAAAGGCTTTAGGCAGTGGTCTGACTTTAGGATTCACCAAAGTATTCATGCTGGAGAGAAACCTTAGAAATATAGTTAGTGTGGTAAATTTCATAACCAGTTCTCACAATGGGCTGTCTATCAGGAAATTCCTGCTAAAGATAACTAAGACTGTGTTTCAAGATGTTCAATTCTACACAGTAATTAAAAGTAAAAATAATTTAAAATATATGCGAGGAGATTGTGGAAAAGTAAAATTCCTTCAGTTTATGAAACAGTTTTATTCTATTTGAGATTTCTTGAAAAGGTTATATTACTATTGATGACTTTCATCCTGAGGTTTGAAATCTGTATATGTTATGCTTTCATCACAGCCCTTTCATGTGTCACCATGAAGGTCTGCAGGAAGAGAGCAGTGAGATGAAAAGGCCTACCCTATTAAGGGAGTTCATTTAGAACTGTGTTCCCTGGATGAACAAGAGCACTGGATCTTAAGATGCACTATTGTGTGAATGTGAATAATGAATAAGATCATGGGGAGTGATAGAGAATATATGTAAAACTATGAAGTCATCATAATTAATGTGCTCAGGGTCTTCTTGTACAGATTTGGTGTTATCACAGAGGGCCATATGATTAGTGGAAAGGATTCCTTTACCAGCTGACCATGAAACAGCAGGCCAGGACACACTCTGAGAGCAGAAGTTATTAGATAATGTATATGTTGTGGAAATAACAGGGAAAGTGATTGTCAAACTGTCCATTGAAAGGAAATAGCTATTATATATTCAAAGACTAATGAAAAACTAGCCTTAAGTTTGGTAACTGAAAGAGTGGAAAGTTTAATGAAAGAACAAGAGTACAGTGTGCACATGTAGGACTCGCATGTTGACAGTTTGGGGGGAGGCAATGCACGAAATTCAGTTCCCAGAGAAAATTTCTCAGAAGGTCATTCTTGAATGTGGTATGAGACTCCAGCCCCAGTAGACCTTATCTAAAAGAAATGCTAAGGAAGTTCTTCAGGCTGAGGTTAATAAGATGAGACATGCACTTGGAACTTCAGGAATAAAGGAAGATCAACAGATGAAAATAAACTATTAAATATGTTAGACTAATGTTCTCCTTAAAGATTAATTTAGAAATTAATTTTTAAAATATATGTGATTTGTGAGACTAAAAATTATAACATGATATGATGGACTTTTCAATACATGGTAAAAATAACACAAATAACAAATATAACTTAGTGGAGAGGGCAAAATGATTTATATGGTTTCTACATTTTATTTGAAGTGGTAAATTATTCAGACTAAGTAGAATGTAAAAGATTAAATATGTGCATTTTAATCACTAAATTACAACTAACAACTTAATATAAAGAGATGAAGCTGAATAGATAATAGGTCAATGAAAATGGAATGCTGGAAATACTCAAATAATCCAAGGAGTAAGGGGTTCAGAAACAAATTCACAAGGAAAAACAAAAGAAATAATACACTATTACACCTAAATCCAACCATACCAATATTTACCTTAAAAGCTAAAGATACAAATATACCAATTAAATTAGAACTTAAGTTTAAAACACAAAAAATGAGAGACTCAAATATAAACTATTTATAATAAACTAACATTAAATAAAAAGATATATAAGGTTACAATAATAGGGTAGAAAAAGATATACCATGTAAACACTTATCAGAAAAAGTAAACTTCAGAACAAGAAAAATAAGCAGAAATAAAGATGGCCATGACATAATGATGAAAGGGTCAATTCATAAAGAAGACATAAGAATCCTAAATATACATGCACTAGACTACAGAACCACAAAATAAAAGAGACAAAAGTTGATAAAACAAAAAGGAGAAATAGACAATTCTAAAATTATATTTGGAGATTTTAACACTGCTTTCAGTAAGTGACAGAACAAGACAGACATTAGGAAGGATATAGAACACATAAAAAACACTTAAAACTAATTGATCAAATTGAAATTATGCCCACCCCATCCAAAGATAGTAGGAAACACATTCAACACCCCTTCTCATCAACAATAAAAGAAGTAGACAGTAAATCTTCAAAGATATAGAATTCTGAACAGTACAATAAACCAACAGGATCTACTTGTCATAATAGACTTCACATAACAATAACATATTATAATTTTTTTCATGTACTCCTGGAACAATCAAGGTAAACCAGATTCTGGGATATTAAACAAACTTGATCACATTTAATAGAATTGAAATCATACAGAATGTGTTCTCTCACAGTGGAATAGAAGTAGAAATAAAAAAGAGATGAGGAAAATCTCTAATCACTTGGAAATGAACAAAACATTTCTAAATAATCAATGGGTCATGGAGGAAAATGTAATGGAAATTGAAAAATTACATGGAACTTAAAAAAAAAACATTAAATATTACAATGCAACTTACGCACTGGTGAGAAGGAAATGTATAGCATTAAATGTTTACATTAGAAACATGGAAAGTCTCAAATCAATAGTCTAAGTTCTTTCCTAAGAAATTAGAAAAAGTTCAGCCAAAGCAAGCAGAAGCAGGGAAATAATAAAGTAAGGCAGAAATTAATATAATTGAAAGCAGGACATCATTATAGAAAAATCAATATAACAAAAGCTCATATTTTAAAAAGCCATAAAATTGATAGATCTCTAGCAAGACTAACAAAAAATACATAAAGAGAAGGCAGAAATGACTATCAGTTATACAATAGGGTGTATCCATACAGTTCCCAGAAGCCTTTAAAATGATACAAAAATACCACAAAGAATTTTGAATTCAATAACATTAAAGAAATGGACAAAATTATTCAAAAACTACAAACTACCCAAACTCAAGCAAAATGAACTGCACCATCTGAATAGACTTATAACCATCAAATACATTAAATTTATATTTGAAATGTTCCCAAAACAGAAATCTTTAAACTCAAATGAAGAATTCTCCCAAACACTGAAACAATTTATATCACCTCTACACAATCCCTTCCAGAAATTAGAAGAGGATGAAATACTTCTCAACTTACTTTATGAGACCAGTAATACCCTATCACCAAAACTAGACAAAGACTGTACAAAAATAGAAAACTGCAGATCAATATAACTCATTAAAGATGCAAATATAGTTAAAAATATTATAAAACTGAATTCAGCAAGTTATAAATAGAATTATAAACCATGTCCATGTAGAACATGCATGGTATTACATTCACACCAACAATGGACAAGCATTCCTATTTCTCCACACCCTCTGCAACACTTGTTATTTTCCATTTTTGTTAATAGTAGTCATTCTAGTGGGTGTGAAATTGTATCTTGTTAGGGTTTCGAATTGTACTTCCCTAATGGCTAATGATGTTGATCATCTTTTCATGTGACTTTTGCTCTTTACATATTTTCTTTGGAGTAATGGATATTCAAGAATTTTGACCTTTTTGCAAATTGGTTTGTTTGTCTTTTTATTGTTGAGTTGCAGAATTTTTTAATGTTTTCTGGATATTAAACCCTTATTAGATGAAGTGATTTCCAAGTATTTTCTTGCATTCTGTAAATTGTATTTCTACTTTCATGAATAAGTCCTTAGATGGAAAAAAGTTTTTATTTTTGATGATGTCCATTTATTTATTTTGTTGTTGATAATGTTTTTGGTATAAATTTTAGACACTATTGCCTAACACAAGGTTCTGAAGATGCTATCCTATAACTTCCAGGAATTTTAGAGTTGTGTTGCTTATATTTAGGTCTTTTATCTGTTTTGAGATAATTTTTTTATGATGTACGGTAGGCATCCACCTTCATTATTTGCATATGGATTTCTAGTTTACACTGCACCGTTTGATCAAGAGGCTATTCTTTTTCCATTAAGTGGACTTAGCTCTCTTATCAAAAATAAATTGGCCTTAGATGTGTAGGTTTATTTCTGAACTTCCAACTGGATTCTATTGGTCTATATTTCATCCTTGTGTGAATAACATTTTGCTTTAATTCCTGTCTCTTTGTAATAGGTATTTTTAAAAAATAAATAATTAATTTAATTTTGCCTTTCATTATGTAAAGATATGTTATATTTTATGTAAAGTGACAATTTCTTCTGTATGTTCCCCCAGTGTCTTCTATTATTTCCCTTTATTTCCAAAGATGCTTTAGGCTACAGAAAAGGCATATAGAAAATATATGGGGTTCTCTAT
This sequence comes from Tolypeutes matacus, assembly GCA_026826555.1. NCBI lineage: Eukaryota > Metazoa > Chordata > Mammalia > Cingulata > Chlamyphoridae > Tolypeutes > Tolypeutes matacus. The sequence continues at coordinate 543,091 of JAKSZT010027144.1, read as the reverse complement.
ATCCCACCCTTTTGCCTTCACACATTTTCCCTTATTGATCACCTTTTACATATGGATGGTACATTTGCTACAATTGATGAACAAATATTGAATCATTGCAACTAACCATTGTCAATTGTTTACATTATGGAATACCTTTTGCATTGTAGACTTTTATACATTTTGACAAAATTTATAATGACCTGTATCCATCATTGCAAGATCATTCAGAACAATTCCAATGCACTAAAATTGCCATATGTTCTGTTTATTCTATTCTTCCCTCTCCTCCCCTTGGGACCTATGGTAACCACTAAGTTCCAATTTCTTAAAATAAAGTTCATAGTTTTATGCATTAATATTGTTGGTTTGATATATTGGTCTGTTTTCCCTTAGTAAGCACTGCCTATCTTATCAAGATATTCCTGTCCCTCTAATTCAGAAAATAGCAGGATTCCCCAGAATTGGAGTTTAATATTTTCTTTTTTTATTGTGTGGGTCTTGAACTACTGAGATAAAACAATATGACAAGATGAACATTTTCATATTTCATAGAAGCAAGCCACAAGTGTACCCTATCCAACATTTCCTTCCCACCCTCAACAATCTTCACAAGTAAACCTCCCCTGTCATATTTGCCCAAAGAAAACTCCCACCATTGACTTTTTTTTAAAATTGTGGGTAAAAATCAAATTTTTCACAATACAAACCAATATTTATAAAATGATAGATAAATATATCTTATAAGGAGTCTTTCTTTCATTGCTTGAATCATAATATGTCTACAATAGAATACCATTAAGTCCATTCTAGTCCATAGCTCTTCCCCCAATCCTGAGGGGACTGGAATGGTGATGTCCACTCCACCTCCAAGTGAGAGTGGGCTTATATCCCATGGATACAGTGGATGGGATTATCCTGCCTTCAGCTGCAGGCTCTCTCTATTCCCTGGGATGACTATTGTCCTTCATCATCTCCTCACCAGGTGACTTGGATGAGTCCATTGAGCAGTAGAGTAGGAGTTGCAGCTCCACTGAGATTCCAGGCACAGCTGCACAGGCAGGCCAGAGGCTCCAGTCTCTGGAAGTACACCTACAAACTCCAGCCTCACATATAGGTTTGAATAGAAAGGACTGATGGACCATGTGCAGGGAGGACTTATTTGAGTCCAACTCTGTCACTCTCAGGAGCACAGATTCAGGAAGTGTGAGTTCTCCAACTTCTTTCTTCTATTGAAATGTTTTTAGTTATTTGGGACCTGTTTCACTCTTCTTGGCTGCTCAAGAAAATACCATGCAATGAGTGGACTTAAACAATGGTAATTTATTATATCAATACATTGAGGCACAGAGAAAGTTCAAATTAAGGCATCATCAAGGCATTGGTTTCTTCCTGAAGACTGGTGTTCTAATACTGGCTAGCTGGCAAGACATGGTTCTTGGCTAGTCCATCCCATGGCAATGGACATAGCAGCTTCACCTGGCCTCTCAGTTTTCCTTTGAGTGCCACTGAATTTCAGCTTCTTGCTTCACATAGCTTTCTCCCTGTCCCTTTGATTTTTATGCCACATATAGAGGACTCCAATAATAAGATTAAGAACCATCCTGATTGAACTGGGCCATACTTTAACTCAGGGATTCTTAACCAGGGGTCCACGGACCCCAAAGTGTCCATGGAAAGATTTCAGGGGGTCCATGAGCTTGAACTGAAAATTCCAAAAAATCATTATTCTTGTGGAGACATGTTGGTGTGGGGTGTGATATATTTATTAAACAACACACCATATAGTGTAGACTTAGTAAGGAGTCTGTGGTGTTCATCTGACTGACAAAAAGGTCCATGGAGCAAAAAAGGTTATAACCCCTACTTTAACTGGAGTAATCTAATCAAAAGTTCCAACTTACAGTAGGTTCACACCCACAGGAATGGATTATGTTTTAAACTGTTTTCTTGGGTCCCTTCAGTTGCAAGCCATCACAGGGTCATTAACCTTCCATATAAATTTGATCATTGCCTTTTTCATTTCTGCAAAGAAAGATGTTGGAATTTTTATTGGGATTGCAGTGAATATTTAAAGTGCTTTGGGTAGTATTGAAATCTTAACAATCGTTAGTCTTCTAATCCATGAACATAGAATATCCTTCCATTTATTTAGGACATCTTTGATTTATTTATTAATGTGTAATAGTTTTCCATTTTTAAATTTTTATCTTATTTATTTTAGTTTTCCATTTATAATTATTTAAATCTTTGGTTAAATTTGTCCTAGAGATTTGATTTTTTTGTTGCTATTGTAAATGGAAATTTTTCTCCCATTCCTCTTCAGATTGTTCATTAGTAGTGCATAGAAACACTACTGAATTTTGCATGTTGATGTTGTACCCCACCAAATTGTGGAATTTGTTTATTAAATCTAGTGGCATTTTTGTGAACTTTTCAGAATATTCAGTATATAGGATCATGTCATTTGCAAATAGGCAATGTTTACTTCCTCCTCTCCAATGTGGGAGCCTGTTGTTTATTTTTCTTGTCTAATTACTCTGGCTAGAACATTCAGTCCAATGTTGAATAACATTGATCACAGTTGACATTCTTGTCTTGCTCCTGATCTTTGACAGAAAAACTTCTTTCCCCACTGAGCATGATGTTTGCTGTGGATTTTCCTATATGCCCTTTATCATGTTGAGGAATTTCCCTTCTATTCCTAATTTTCTAAGTGTTTTACAAAGAAAGTATGCTGGTTTTGTCAAATGTCTTTTCAGCATCAGTTGAAGTTATCATATATTTTTTTTTCCTTCATTCTATAAATGTGTTGAATTACATTAATTAATTTTCTCATTTTGAACCAGCCTTGTATACCTAGGATAAATACCACTTGATTATGGTGTATAGCTACTTAATATATGGAGCATTCAGTTGCTAGTATTTTATTGATTATATTTGCATGTATATTAAAAAAGGATTTAAGTCTATAACATTCTTTCATTTTGGTATCTCTATTATGGCAATAATGGCTTCATAGATGAAGTTAGGGAGTTTTCCTTCCTTTTCAATAATTTTTGGAGAGTTTGAGAAGAATTGAGAGTGTTTGGTAAAATTGCCCAGTGAAGCCACCTGGTCCTGTGCTTTTCTTTCTAGGCAGGTTTTTCTTAATGATTCAATCTTTTTAATTGTTATTAGCATATTTTGATCTTTCAACAAAATACTTGGAATACTATAAAAGAAATGAAGTAGTTCTGATCCAAACAAATCTCAGTATTGATACAATTATTATGGAATTTTTACTAATTATTAAAGAATAAAATACCATTTATTCTGAAACATAAGTGCCAATGTGGAGTTTGAAAAGAAATGTGAATAGATTTATGATAACTTAAATTTTTATTACTAGCATTGACTATATACCCTAGGAGGACATTGGTATCTTGAGTTAGAAGATCAACCTGCAGAGGGTTTGGGGGAATTATAGTTCAAAGGGAAGAGGCCACAAACTATTTTGCAACTACAAGTCATTATGCTGAAATCCTTTATATCTTACAGGGACTCATCTTATTTCTGTTGTCATGCAATTGTTTGGTGAAATGAGGCTTTAGAATATATAATTACTACTATCATATTGCATATAATTATTTTTAATTTTCAAATATATTTTCTTCAGAGAGGACTTATGACAAAGATGTTATTATTAAGTAGACAATATATAAATGACTGTAGAAAGGAAGCAAAGAGGCAATCTTTCATACATAGCAGTGTTCATTCAAAATGGATTGAGGATGTATATGTTTGGAGTAAAGTCATGAAAGAGATAAAATACCCAATGCTAGTTACTTTAGGATCATAAATCCTAAGAATAACATGGAAAAAGTAACAAATAAACTGGGTGAGACAGGTGGGAGTTTTCTGCCATATCATATGCTCAGGCAGGAACTGACAAATGAGAGACATAAATCCATGTAAGCGTTCCTTTTAGGAATATGACTTGAGTAATTCTACATGGGGGCATATTAGGTTAAAAATATTTTTAATAATACTTTAATATCTCTAGGCTTTGGCAAAAGTTTGAAATAGGGCATAGTCATATTCATTTAAACATTCAATCATTTAATCATTTTCTCAACAAATATTCAGCTACTGACCAGTTTCTGTGTTGTAGAAGCAAAGAAGAATGTAACATTACATTATAGTAATCCACATTACTATAGTATCCACATTACTATTTTATATATGAGACAAATTATTCCTCGCACATGGCATTTTGAAGGTGGATTAATGTGCCTAGTATATACTTATCACAGTACATTTCAGGCTAACTCTAAAAGTACATCCTCAGACAGAAGTGATTACCTGGTTAAAGAGGTAATATAGAAATTTGAAATGTTTCTTTGATAACTATGAGATGAAAAAATGTTAAAGTAATAAAATTAATCTATCATGATATTTTTTAAGTAATAATTTTCTTAGTGCTGTTATAACACCCTTGTATCTTAGGTTGTATATCATGGGATTAAACATTGGAGTCACAATGGTGTAGAAAAGGGAAAGTAGTTTGTTAGTTTCTGCAGAATGATTGGATTTGGGCCTTAAATAGGTGATGGTAGCAGATCCAAAGAATAAAACTACAACCAGCAGGTGGGAAGAAGATGTGTAAAAGGCTTTGGCCTGTCCTTAGGCTGATGGCAACCTCAGAATGGTGGAAATGATTTTGCTGTAGGAGGCAAGTATCAACAGAAAGGGAACTGCAATAAACAATATAGCTACTAAATAGACAGATAACTCATCCACTGATGTGTCCTCACAAGCCAGCTTGAGAAGGGGAGCCACAGAAGAAGTTGTTAATTTGGGTAGAATCACAGACACGTAGAGAGAAAATTTGACACATTGCCCTATCTGGATGGGATTACACTGATCCAGGTACCAATTGCAAGCTGAATACATGTCTTTTGGTTCATGACTATACTATAGTGTAGTGGGTTACAGATGGCCAGGTAGTGATCATAGGCCATCACAGCCAGGTGGAAACATTCAGTGGCCCCCAGCATAAGGAGGAAGCATATTTGGGTGGTACATTTCACCTTAGAAATGCTTCTCTTTTTTTTTTTTTTTTTTAATGCTTCTCTTTTGAGTCCAAAGGTTCACCAGAATTCTGGGGAGAGTGACAGACACATAACAGATTTCCAATGAGGAAAAATTTGCCAGGAAAAAAAATACATGGGTTTCTGTTGTGTAGAGTCAAGCATGGTTATTATGTTTATGAGTCTATTTCCAGCTAAAATAATTATGTAAACCATGGTGAACACTCCAAAAAAGAAACCCTTGGAGATTTGGAAAGTCAGAAAATCCCAGAATTACAAACTGCATCTCTGTGGAAAAATTGCCTCCTGCTTTTTTCTTTTCCTGTTTCATCTGTAGGAAAAATTTGATCAGCAGTACAACTTACTTCAATTTTCAACAAAAGGCTTTGGTTTTCTTATGTATAAACTTAGCATCAATGCCCTCCTATTTTTCTAGCTCTGTACAAGAACAGATACTATCACTGCCATTGGTTCTACATGTCAGTAAAAAATATGAACCACATGTTTTCTTTTTTTCACTTGTTAAGGTTTAGTTTTTTTTTTCCTTATTTCTGGTTGTATTTGTCAGCCAAAAGGGCAGATGCTGAATACCAGAAATCTGTTGGACTTTATAAAGTGTTTTTATTTGAAGTAAAAACTTACAGTTACAAGGCCCGAGAGAGTCCAACTCAAGGTTACTTCCTTACCAAACTCTGTTGCCATGTGTTGAAGCAATATGGTGGGGTCAGCAAGGGTTCAGCCTTACATTTCCCTCTTAAGGCTCCATGGGTCCAGCTTCTACCTATCTCATCTGTAGGGTGGCAAATGGCTCCTCTCTCTTCCTGGGGCTTGTTTCTTTCCAGGCTCAGCTGCTCTGTTCTCTTCACAACATCAGTTGTAAACTATCAGGCAAATGGCTCATCTCTCTTTCTGGGGCCTCTGTTGTGTCTATGAAGCTGTCTCTCTTCCTTTGTGTATCTCCTCTGTGTATCTACTTCTGTGCTTGTGGTGGAGCTCTTTTCTAGAGTGAATATCCATTTATATAGCCCATCAACCCAGCATGCCCCAATGATGTGGTCAAGTCAAAGCTCTAATATTGATTTAATCAAGCAAAAGTAAAATTCTGAATTTAATTCAATCAAGGGTATCATGCCCAGAGGAACAGACTAATTTACAAACATAATCCTTATCTTTATTTGGAATTCATAATTAATATCATACGGCTACACTGGCGATGATAGGTAATTTTAAATTTTGCTATCTGAACACTTGAAATCTCAAGATCTGAACTTATGTTCAATAGTAGCAATTTGTCCTTTTTTCAGTTGGCATGCTACCTTCTCTCAATTATGTTTCCTAAGTTCTTCAATTAAAAGTAATTTTATTGCACAAGTAAATACTTTGTAAGACTTCTAAAGCAGTTTTGAATGAAGCAAATGTATTTAATAAAAACATGGTAGCTTTTCTGTATTATCTGCAAAATCCTTTACATTATGCATATCTAAGCTATTTTAGTATAAAAAATAATGATCTCACCCCCCAAAATATTATGGGATGCCATTTATTCTTTTAAACTGAATTTTCATTTCAATGGATGGTATGTGAGTCAGAAGTCATACATTTTATTTGGATTTTGTAGTGAGAGGGAAAGGAGCTCTAAAATGGCCTTCCTGTCCAAGAAACTTCAAGAAGTCAGAATTAATTTCACTTACCATCTATGTTCAAGCAAGGTATTTTAATGAGAACATGCATATAATTATTCTGAATTATAAACCTATTTTATAGGAGTATTAACTACAACCTAAAACTCATCTATGATAGTTCCCTAAATCATCCATATCCTCATTAATCTGTTTTTCTCTACCTCATCTGTCTTATTCAGTCTTTTCTCTGCAATACGTGAATGTGTGTACATGAGTGTGTTGGGGTGTGATCTTTAATCTTTATTATTCATTTTTCTTATTTCTTCATCTGGAGTATAATTTTCTTACAGTATCTTATATAACTTGCTATGCAATGAATGCTGTATTTTTTTAAATAATAATTGATTTACAACTCCTTGGAAAAATTGCAACTGAGTCAAATTGATTGGTTTTCTGGAATAATTCTCAATGTGTAAGAAGCAATTTTATTACAAAACTCAGCTTCCTTTCCTTAATAGAATAAAACATGCATTAATTACTGCATATGTGTTGTGTGTATAAAGGAATTATAACCTTTTCATTCATCATTGCAGAAGAAACACCTTGCCTCATTGTTTTCACAATATGGTAGATTGCTTCTATATTATGTGTTAACTAATTTGAAAGACATAGAATTATTGCGGGGAATAGACACACCTATAAACATGTGCAAAGGACCTTAAGGGTGGACAATGGACAAGAGCTCAGTTTCCAAAACAGTAGAAACAAATAAGACAGATGTAACCATCAATGCAAAACTTGGGCATCATGAGTATTTCTGTAACTGAGAAAAATAAAGCCAAATAATAATTTCATTTATCATCTACAATATTTCAGACTAAATACTAAAGCGTTAAAGATATATAGACTTTCTGCAATCATTATTTTATACAATTCTCCTGATGAAAATTTGATTGTAGGGATTGTTAAAGCTGAACCTCAAGGATGGCAAGAAAATAGGCGATAGGAGGTGACACTCCCAAGTTATGATTTCAAGTCTCTAAGACTACCAATCCCATGCTTTTCTTTCAGTACAATATTCTACAAAATTGTAACCATGTCTTAATCACTTAGATAATTCAATCTAGAACCTAATACACAGAAGATGATCAAAATTGTTTGTTATATGTATCGCCACATCTTTCTTGAATAGCTTGTATCATGCACCCCCATATTTGATGATAAAACCATTGCCCTAATAATTGCTATCCCCTTTTTTATGCTTGCCTTTTTTGGAAGCTTTTCTCTTATTCTTTGATCCCTTCTCTACATTTTTCCATCTGTCCATGAAGAGTAATGCATTTGAAAATTAAACTAAAAGTAGGTGTCAAAAAACAATTAGCAAGTTCAAGCAACCATAGATCTTATAATCAATAATCTATTCAAGACTTTTTATTGCCTCAATTTTTATCTATAAAAGGGAACAACAATTGTGTGAATATTAAGTGAGCTCCTTGATGTAAAACTATGTGTAAAGTAAGAAATATAATTATTCTAAAACTATCCAAATTGTGTTCAACTTCTAAAAACAATCAGGTCAAAAAAGGCTTCTCAAATTTTGGAGCTGGATTTACTGAGTTTGGGTAACTGTTATAAGCTACTATTTATACAACTTGGAAAGAAAATCACTAGATAATTCAGCTACATATTGACACCTTTATTCATTCACATATTTCATGTTTATTTTTCTGGTCACTCTAGTGAAATAATGGTTTTCTCTGATGTAGGGATCATGTAATCAGCTACCAAATCTATCACAGCAATGTATCTATTTCTTATATTCAAAGCAAGTTTATAAAATCAAATTTAAGAAAGGAAATAAAAATCAGAAATTGGCAAATACAATTGAGAAGCTTTTTTAAAATTTTCTCGAGGAGGATTCTCTAATGACACAAGTGAAAACTGGTCAATAAATCCCTAATATTTTCAGATTCTTTTATCATTGGATTTAACTCTTATGATAAAAGAACTTCCTTTATATAAGTAATATATATATATACACATACATACATATATACTTAATTCAGTATCACACAACAGTATTATACTCATTATTTAGGTATATTTTGATTTTAATGAGCTACCCCAGATTTAACATGTAACAAATTTAAATCCATTGTTAACACATAAAACCACTGGATAAATGTTAGCACTTATGATGATGATGATAACTGTATTGTTCTTCGATATGTTGGGTCATTATATTACAAAGTACATTGCATTTTACTTTCATTTGATTTTACAATCAGTAAAGTCAGAAAATTACAAAGGTTATATGAAACAATATCTGGAATTTTTTAAAAACCAAAAAAAAAATTTTTCATTTTCTGGAATTGCATGTTTTTTGCTGATGCTTAAAACAGTACAGATACATGCAAAAATAAATTTGATATTAGACAAAATAGTTCAGGCTTACCTGTTTGTATTGAGGGAAATTTATGCTTACCTTTATTGATTGAGGTCAAAAGCAGAGATAAAATTAGGGAGAAAAAATTAATGTTATATAAAGTCTTTATTGAAACAGATGTTATCTTCTAAAATATATTCTGCTGTAAGAACAAATAGTATTCTTTAAGCAAGAAAGATTCTCTGCCCTGGGGATCAGTTACATTTCCATGTTCATTTCTAATTGAACTAAACCATTCTTCCTGCCACTCAAGGAGTTTGGAACAATCAAAATCATCTTTGACCATACAACTCCTAATGTATTTTTTGTTTTTCTATAACTCTTGCTGTTCATTTCAAATGTGTTTTATGAGACTCTTGGCAATAGAGATTCAGTCACATATTGAATAATAGATTTATGATATATTGTTCCAAATATACCTCACAAAGCCTGACAAATTAGAGCTATGTTTTAGCAGAGTATGATCAGTGGAAGACTTAAAAGCCAACTGTTCAAATCCCCACCCTTTAGTATATGGCCAGTTGAATTTCTATGTGTCAAATATTTGTAAAAATAAAGAAATGATGGCACTTGAGTTGCAGATGGTCCTAATTTAAAAGACATTGAGAAAGAAATATGCCCATTTTAAAACTTAGGGATATTTTTGTCCAATATGAGGGTGGTGGACTCACAAAATTTTTAGTCAATTAAGTATAAACAAGAAAATTATCAAATTTTAAACTTGAGTATAAAATATTAAGATATTTTGGTTTCATTAATTGATTCATTTAATACACTTATTATGATGCTAAACAGTTCCTTTTTCAGACAATGTGGGTACTCATAGGCTACCATATGTGTTTCCTTTAAAAGCAGAAAGATCATTGGCATATTATGGAAGTTCTGCCCACTTCCACACTAACTTTATCAATATATTTCCCCTGTTCAGATCTTACTACCATCTATTGATAATAAAATCCAAATGTGGAAACCTGTGGTAGGATTTTATATGAAGGATACTCCTGAGTCAATGTATGTATAATTGTTCAAGACTGAGTCAGTTGGAAGTTCTTCCCTAAGAATCTGAATCTTAAAAATAGTGTGTTAATAAAAACAAAAAAGGTAGTTGAAATTCACTTAGTCTATTTAACACTCTGTGCAGAAATTAACAACTTCCTTTTGTCATTCCTTAGTCCAGTTCTTCAACTTCACCTTTGTTTCAAAGAAATCCCTATATCATTTTTTTTTTCTTTTCTGTTTGAGATTATTTTTATTGTTGAAACCAGAGGGATGAGGGGGAAACATAAACCAAGGGATTTGTCTATTGAGAAATAATAAACTAAGTTGCAAAGAAGTAAAGGCGTTTTTAGGGGGTCTTACAATTGCAATTCAGGGAGGACTTACTCATGGAGCACCCCACATTAGGTCCTAACTTGGCATTTCTAGGCAAGGATTTTTAAAGGACAATTTTACACAAGTAGTTTGTGTTGGTGGATATTTGGGGTAATCCAGTTGTCCTTCAGGTTAGAGAGCTGAGTAGTTTATTTTGTGGTTTGTTTATGGTGTCCTGGTGTGCTTAGGGCTTTCTGGAACATTGTTGGTTTGAATACTGTGATAGTGAAAGATAGTTGGCTGAGACCTGCATATGAATGGACCATTTGAAATCTCTTAGCTATAGACACTCTTTTTTTCTATTTCCATCTATTTCATACAAATTTAAGAAGTCATTTAAACTTTTTAAGCCCTTAAATGTTTTGCATTTATTTTTACACAATACTTAGCTTGTTATCTAAAACATATCAAATAGCTGCTAAATAAGGAACATCTATTGTGAGAATAATTTATTTTTTTGTGATTGTTGAGAAATATAAGCATGGAGAACCTCAGGAATTTATTAATACATAGGATTTAAACTAAGCTGTTCTATAAAAGATGTAAAAATTATGTCTCTTAAGTTAGTTAGAAGTATCTCTGCCACGAAAAATTCTGTAGAAAGAAGTCTATATTTGTTGGAATGGTGATGCCATCCTCAATATGATTCTTTCACTCATTCTTTTTCAGTTGTACAAATTGGAAACAACATGCAGAAGTTCAAGTCTTGCTCCATCTTCTAAATTTAGTCACGAAACTACACCAAGCTAGAATAGAATATGAGCAGTTAAGGCTTTTTCTATCATTAAATAAGGTAATAATGAATATCAGTGGAAACGAATGGTTTTCTAACATTAGTGTCTTTCTGGCCATCTAACTATGCATTTGTACAATTCTTTTCTTGCACAGAACATGCCTCCTGACTGCACTCCCACACCCTACTCAGCTCCATGGAGAAGCAGATCTATCTCAGTAGTGGCCAAAATTACTGGCATTTTTGTTATCACTGTTGGAGGAGGCACACTTCATTTTTAGTAGAGTATGGGGAATTCCATGGCTATGTACATTTTGGAAAATATTAGGAGTCTCAGTGGTAAATAATCAGGAAAGACCCATATTACAACTAGTCTAAAGTCTCTGTGAGGTTTAAAAGAGCCTAGAGAGAAATGTAATGAGCAGTTCTGTTCTGGGGAATAAGAAGGTTAAATTGAACGGTTTCCTCTCACCCTTAGTGTCTGAGACATTCTGCAGAATCACAAGGCTATATATACATTGAGGAGGTATGAAGAAGCATGCCAGCAAGTCACTTTTCCTTGGTTGAACATAACTTTGAATGCAGAAAATAAAATTCAGGACAGTGTACATTGAATACCTTCCCCAAGTCATATATAAATTCATCACGGAATAGAAGTATTACTGGCTTCAAGGTAAGTGATTTGTACATGTGGCAAATCACTGTCAGAATGCTATGCTGATCCAAGGATAATCATAAGTAAGCAAGACTTGGAAAAAAAAAACTGGGCAGAGAAATAAGTGGTTCAACATAGTAAAGAAATCAGAACTACATAGAGTTAGTCTGTGCAAGTCACTAAACAAGCATACAAATAGCAACAACAACCAACCATAGAGAAATTAAAATCCAGAGTTTCATCTATTTCCAATAGAAATATTGTTTTCTAACCACAAATGTTGAGACATGCAACTAACCAGGAAACTATGACACATATACAGATAAACACCAATAACAAAACAAATCACAGTGCATAGAAACTGTGTCTGAAAGAAGCAGTTGTTGGACAATGAAGATAAAGATAAAGTCTTCTTAACTGCCAATATTTTAAATAGTCCCAAAGAAATAAAGGAAACTGTTTAAAGAATTTTAAGAAATAATGATTAAAATGACTCATTAACCAGAGAAAAGCCATAAATATATAGAAATTATTTTAAAAGAGGCAAATGGAAATCGCAGATATAAAAAATACCATAAGAAATGAAAATTTTACTATTGGTGCTCAATAGCTGACTACAGCTGGCAGAAAAGAGAACTAGCAAACTTGAAGACAGATCTGTTGAGATGATATAATCTTAAGAATACAAAGAAACAAGAATTAAAAATAAAAGTAAAAAGTTTCAGATACCAGTGGAATAACATAGAGCTCATTAAAATAATGTTTTGAGAGTCCCAGAAAAATGAAGATAGAAAAAGGAACAGAAAATATATTTGAAGAAAAAAATCACCAAAATTTAACATATTTTATAAAAAAAACATGAAGCTACCCATAACAAGGGATTACACATAAACCTATCATTTTTCACTCTTGGATGCCAAAGACAAACACAAAAAAATTAAAAGCAACAAGAAAGATATGACTAAATTCTCATCAGAAACAATGGAGGACAGAAAGCTGTAGCATAACATATTCAAATTAACTATCACTCAGAAATAAAGGCTAAATAAAGACATTCTTAGATCAACAATTTTTGAGACTGTTGCTAGAAACCCTAATGCAGGAGAAATATTAGACAAAATCCTTCATGTGGAAAGGGGATAATATCAGAAAATAACTCAAATGAAAAAGAAAGAAATAGAACCCTGGTAAATGTAGTAATATAGGTAATCATAAAATACAGTAACAATATGTATTTTCCCCTTATAAATGATTTAAAGGCAAAGGTGAAAAATAGTAATTTAAAAACAGTAATTGAAACCTCTATTTTTGTGTACATCGTGACCAACCTTACAGAAATAAAGATTACTATAAAGGAATGGCATGAACAACTTTAAAACAAGTGATTGGGAATGAATGTCATTCAGGGGTTGAGCACCTGCTTCCCATGTACAGGGAAATGTACACACAACTGATTTGAAAGCTTATACAAATAAACAACATGCTGAACACAACAAAATTACTCAAGGAGAGGCAGAAAAATTGAATATCTTTATAGACCTATAATAAATAAGGTAACTGACTTTGTAATAAAAAATATCCCCACACAAAAAAGATTCCAAAGTCTAGATGGCTTCAATAGTGAAATTCTACCAAATATTTAAAAAGAAATACCAACAATCCTCACAAACTCTTCGCCCAAAAATGGAGGAATGGTAAAAACATCAGAAGTCATTCTGAGACCCGTGTTATTCTGAAACCAAATATAGACAAGACATGACAAGTATAGAAAACTACAGATCAATATCCCTAATTAATATAAACAAAACTCAATGAAAATATTATGATTAAACCCAACAAATATGAAAAGTATTTATCCATAACGACTAATTGTAATTTATCCCAGTTCTATAAATCTCATTTAATATATGAAATCAATGTAACAGATTATGTTTTGATTGATACAAGAGGATTACCTATATTGTTCTCTCCATTTTGTATATATTTGATATTTTACATGACTTAAAAGGAAAAAAGCACAGTTCTGTTGACCTTACAAATCAAATCTTTAATTCTCTAGTTAGCCATTTTATGATTCTTCAGTTATAATTCACAATTCTCTGATCTACCTGTACTGATAATTCCTTTCACAAGCTTTTTAAATTGTATAAATTCTACCTGTTTTGAACCATCTATATTTTCTCTCCATGTTACTTGTAAATAAGTAACAAGTTAGGCAGCTTATAAAGTTTCCTCAGGCAGTTTATAAAGGTAAAGAGATTACCTGTAACTCTTTTGAGTCTCTACTAAATTTGTAATCTACCTCGAACTGACTCTGAAAATTCATAGTCTAATAAAGACATTTTTAAGCACTAGAGAATAAGTAGTGAGACACACTTAATTATTGCAGACTGCTAAAAAACAAAGAACAAAAACACAAAGGTTACCAAGCACCTGAAAGAATGGTAGAGTAAGACACCATTGAAAAAGAAAGCTATGGCCCCTGATATTTTTGGTTGCTGAACAAAATATTTCAAAGGCAAGATTAATGGGTTAGATGAATTAAAAAGTGACATGGGAGATGATAAATTCCCACAGGAAAGAAAGAAATATTTTTCTCCCTAAAGAGCACTGTATGCTTTGAAAGAAAAATTATTTTAGAAGGAGATTAGTCATTTTGCATCTCCTGAATTTCAAGTAGTTTAAAACTTAATTTCAATAGAACATCACTTAAAACTCTCTGTTACAGAGAAAGAAATAATTTCATCCCTATCCATAAAGGTGAGCACTATAATTTTTCAACTAAGATCTTACTTGCATTTTAGGTGGGTCTTCTGTGTTTATTGTATCCTAAGTACCAAAAATCAGAAAACTCAAATATTTACCTAATATTATGAAAATACACTAATTAATTGATAAATTTAAAGTACATTTCCATCAGCAATTATACCTTCCTGTTTCCCTATTAGAAATTTGGTCTGATAAATGGCTTAAGAACATTTTGAAATGTACTATTTTGAAATATATTATTAGATATTATATAATAAAGTGTATTAGAATTATTGGAACAGTTTAAAAAATTTTTTTTCTAAGATAAAAGGCATTATGGATGTTTTTCTTTGCATTCTCCTATCAATGATGGAAATCACTATTTTTAAAGGAATGCTTTTTGGAAAATAATCTGAAACTTCTGGGAAATGTATTTAAAAATATATATTCTTCCACTCTTTCACATTGTAATTTACTGATTAAAATTACTGTAAATTTGCAACCAAACTGACTAGCAATGTCTGCTACCAAATGGATTTAGAGCTATAAGTTTATTAACTTAATTAAATAGAATAATTTTATCATGTTTCTGAGGAAAATAGAGTATTAAAAGACCTTCAATTAAATGAACAAAAGCATCAGGACTCCATTTACCCTTCTCTTGAAGGGCTCCCGATAAAGATTCCTGTGAACAGTATTTGTTTTAGAATAATGAAGCTACAAATTTTTGCTCTCCTCTATGTATTAAGAAGGGACAAATGCATGCAATCACATTATACCCATGGTAAACATCTCATTCCAATGTTACATACAGATTTAGTGGCTTTAAAGCATTGGAAAATATTCATCCTTTCCTAAATATTGTAATGAGTATTTTGGTTTTATGAAAATATGGAGAAGAATATTTGGGTTATGCCTCTTTCCTTCCTCCATCTCTCCTCCCTCCTTTTTTTTCTTCTTTCCCTCCCTTCCTTTCTTCCTCCCTCCCTCCCTCCCTCCCTCCCTCCCTCCCTTCCTTCCTTCCTTCCTTCCTTCCTTGTCCCTTGAATTTCATTACATGGACTTTTTTCTTTGCTTTAAGTTTATTTGCCTAATTGTTGTTTGAGTTTAAATAATAAGAGGTTTATAGCAGATACAGTGTATTATACCACTAGGAGAGCACTGTGATTCCCTTGGAGACTACATAGAAATTAAATATGAAATGATTCAATATAAACTGTTAATCAGTATGAAATATATAGCATAATTAAAATAAAATTTGTAATCCAAGACTGTTGAATCTGTACACTGATTCTCTTTAACAAAGTTTCTTTCAAATTTTCTGAGCAACTAAAAGGTGATGAATGTTGTGAACTCATCACAATATCTGATCAATAAATAATATATTTTAATATATTATGATAAACTTGTTCATGAATTGTATAACTGGAAGATACAGAATAATTTCCATTGTAATAGAGTAAATACTCTAGATTCTAATGTTTTAAAAAGATTTTATGTTAAAAGAATATTTAAGATGGAAATTAAAAATTGATAAGCAATAACTTAATGTTTCTGCTTCCTACTTTTCTAAAGGCTTTATCATATAATATCTCATTGATATTCATAATATTTATGGGAAATTTTGAAATGTTTTATTATGAATTCTCATTCAGTAGTTGCCACAAATACCATGGCAAATTATTACCTGGCAGTTATAGATTAACAGTTTCTAATTTTTTGTCCAATTATTTTTAAAATTTTACTTTGTTTTATTTTTCCAAAATAACTGTTAGAATGTTAGAACACTGGAGAAGAAGAAAAGAGAAGTTTCTGTGTGATTCTGACAGAGAGGCTAACACAAAACACAAAAATAAGGTTATAAAATCCTCACACTAAATAATGAAAGAACTTATAGTGCATGTTAGTAAATAGAGGAAATTGTTATCCCTTCATTAATGAAACATTTACTGAGTAAGTGACATTCATTAAATACTCAAGTAAGAAACAATACCAACATTTTATAATATGATACCTTCGTATTACTTGTTGTAGCAAAGTAATTTGTATTATGATACAAATAGGCCTGCATTCAAATCTCAATACGTCAGTTATTTGCTCTGTGTTCTTGGTTAATTTATAGGACATGTTTGAGACCATGGTTCATTATGGTGAAAGAATTGCTTACACACACCATTGTGAAGATTACATAAGACAGTTTCTGTGAATACCCGAGTGTTGAAATTGTTGCAGATGATCATTAATTTCCAAGTTTTACCACATTTGCTAAGACTTGGCAAGCTCTTGCTTAGATTTCAAATTTCTTCCCCTCATCCTCCACATAAACCTATGTTCAAGAGGCTACAACCAACTTTGGTGTTTAAATACAATATTCAGACAGTGGAATATGAGGGGATCTTAGGTATTTTACAATGGAGTCCGTCAGTTTGAACACATTTCAAATATTCAAGCACTGATAGAGTTGAACTGTGTGCTGTTGGATTCACAGAACCACAGAAAGTTGTGCAAGGTACACTTCAGGAGCTAATTATAGAGAAATAAAGAGAGAGAGGGAAAGTGAGAGAGCGAGAGCAAGAGAGAGAGAGAAAGAGAATAAACTTCTTGAAACAAATTGTTCCTAAATTAACAGCAGATAATAAATAACATAAAATGTGTTTTTGGAAGATAGGAGAGCTCAGGAAAGCCTTGTATCATCTGGAAGATCCTGAATTAGAAACTGGGACTAATGTGCCGCTCATAGAGTACTTTTATAAAAGAGGGGAAATATTAGAAGCAAAATGAATATATGAACAAATTTGGAAGGATAGACTAGATTTGGTTCCAGATACTGCTTTTACCACAAGCTTTAATTTACTCTTTCTTTTACTCTAAATCATGATGAAATACATGGCTGATATCAGGAATTAACATCCGCATGCAATGCCAATATTAAAAAGTTGATTAATATCTTTACTCCATTAATCAATTCTTAATGATTTCTTTCAATTAAAAGAAAATCACTATAAGAAATACTGGAATGCAAAAAATTCACAGAAATCACCCAGTATGATCAATTTTTCTATTTATTCACTGAACATGTTTATATGGTATCTCTTACAAATATTTCAGGAAACAAATAAAAATGAGAATAAATACTGTTTGTTTCAAAGAAATATCATGAAAAAGTAAAATTGAGGGAAAAAACTTCCAATCAAAATTGTCAATGCATTTGCAATAATTACTATTTATTATTTTAAATTGTATTTTTATTAATATAATTTTAATTCATTTCTGATAGTCTTATTATCAAAGCCAAATAACAATGCACATTACATAGTTCAATACAAATAAGAAAAAAAACATAGCTATCTCTCAGCACACCTAATTCCAGATAGAGTTATATTTTTAGGGATGATTTTGAGTGAAAGAATGTTACTTTTAGCTACAGTTTAAAATCAAATTCAGAAGTTTTTATAGAACATCTGTGTTATATATATTATAGATGTTTTTAAATTCATGGGGACTGTGTGATTTTTGAAAGCATGGTGTACTTTTTTTATAGTAAAGAAAACTTCAACTCAAGCACATAAAATGGCTTTTATATCTTGAATTTATTGTTTTCTCAGATGTTCCCTAGAGACAAAAGAGCAGAAGGCAATTTGTCTTCAGTGGTGGAATTTGTTCTCCTGGGATTTTCTGACCTTTCAAGCCTCCAGGGGTTCCTCTTTGGAATATTCTTTCTCATCTACATATTTGTCATGATTGGAAATGGTCTTATCATAATAATTACAATGGCAGAGTCTGCTCTTCAGACCTCTATGTATTTTTTCCTGGCAAATTTTTCCTCATTGGAAATCTGCTATGTATCAGTCACAGTTCCCAGGATCCTGGTGAACCTTTGGACTCAGGATAGAAGCATTTCTTTGCTGGGCTGTGCCACACAAATGTGCTTCTTCCTCATTCTGGGGGCCACTGAATGTTTCCTCCTAACTGTGATGGCCTATGACCGCTACATGGCCATCTATAACCTTCTGCACTATCCTCTAGTTATGAACTAAAGATGTGTATCCAGCTGGCACTTGGCTCCTGGATCAGTGAAATTCCAGTTCAGACAGGGCAAACATTCAGGTGTTCTCACTGCCTTTCTGTGGTTCTAACAAAATCAGTCATCTCTGCTGTGACGTCCTCCCATTGATTACGTTGACTTGTGGTGACACTTCACTTAATGAGATATGTGTCTACGTAGTTGACATATTATTTGCCATGATTCGGTGCCTACTGATACTTAGCTCTTATATCAAAATCATCTCCACCATCTTAAAGTTGCCATCAGCCACAAGTCAGTTCAAAGCTTTCTCCACCTGTTCTTCCCACCTTATAGTTGTTATTTTATTCTTTGGTCCTGATACTATCACATATTTGAGACCCAAATCAAATCACTCTTCAGGAACTGACAAAATGTTCTTTATTTTCTACATCTTTCTGACTCCACTGTTTAATCCCATCATATACAGCCTTAGGAACAAGGATGTGATTGCAGCACTGAAAAAATTTATATACAAGAAAATTACAAGGTGATCTTAATCATCAATTTTGAATAATTTTCCCTCATAGTTATCACAGAAATACATTTCCATTTTCTGATAGTATACTAATTCAAAATTATCATATATTTTATGTTCCTCATCTGAAGAAATTGTGACTGCATCTTGAACAAGGAAATCAATTGTTTTTCAAAAGCTCTATTCCATAGCATAATTCTTTTTTTTTTCATTTTAAATGATAATTCATCCATTTTTCAAAACTATTCACTATTAGAATTTTAATTAACAATTTGTTAATGAAATAGTGCGTATTTTTATATTGACCAAATATATACAATAGTTTGCTTGTTTACACATTTGTATCTAAAAAACTGTATATTTTCATGGTATACACTCATTTGTTTGAGGAAAAGAACAAAAGCCTAAATTATAAATTGTAATTTATATTATAAAACATAATGATAAAACAGAATAAAGGGTTTTAATTGTTTTATTTTCAGTATGAGTAAAGATAATATCTTCATGTTATTCCATAAGGAATTGAAAATCTTGTTTTCTTTCTCACATCATTCCTGAATGTATGGCAATTGAATATCAAATATCTGAGCTGACTCCATCATCTTGCTTTAAATATATTTCATTATTCTCTTTCACATAAATCTCAGTGATGCATTTCCAATTAAGAATTCTCAATTGATTAAATTTTCAGTGTACTTTATGGCTTTTCTAAAACTAATTTAAGAGCAAATTTGATACTTAGAGGGGTGAATGAAAAATTAAATAAAAAATTAACACTGAATTAACTAATATCAATTAAAAATTCTAAAACTTTGAAGATGCCTTATGCCACCTACCTGCAAATTAGATTTAAATTACTATAACTGAATCTAATTTTGCTCCTCCTATTTTGTTTATTTATTTGAAATTTAACAGAGTAGAGATAAAAATCATGATGCAGTTAATCATACACATCTTAACATGATAAAAAGAAAGAAAAAAGACTGTAAGAAATTATCATATTGCACTTAACCAATTTTCTGGTTTGTATATGCAAATTGGGAAATTCAAAATCTCTATTCGAAGGATTTTTGTTAACATTTATAAAATGTATCATTTATATAACAATTATGCAAACTAAATGTTTGATTATTCTTGTATATATTTGTTCCTTTAGTTTCGCTATACAAGACAATATGATCAATTTTATCTATGACATTTGGTTTATAAATTTGATTTTTCATTTACAAGGCTTATCTTTTAAGCACACATCAGATAATATGATATCTTATAACATCTTTGTTTTGTATTTATATAAATGTAAATATCTTAAACTACCTCATTTATTTTGTTGTTTGTATCAATAATTAAATGTGTTCCATTGTGATAATAATGGTAATGTTGAAGAATATTGCCATAATGTGGGTGTGTAATTCCTTTCTCTAAATCTTAGACATGCAGGTGGTACATTGTAATCAAGACAGTCCAGAAATCCAGAGAATCAATTTTTTGGTTTCAATTTACTTTAACCTGTGCATTCTTGAGTCACAATAGTTAGTTGAGTGTTGTTTTATGCACAATTTCACAATGTATAAAATGATAATACACTGACAAACTCATAGCAATATTATGAATATACAATGAAGATCATGGATCAAAGAAGTCTTAATAAATTCAGGAACATTGAGGAAGGAGGTATTTGACAATCTCTGGTTTCCCAGAGAATTAAGGTTATCCATTAAACCCTGAAATTATATTAAGTTACACAATATTAGTGCAAATTCTTCTATAATACCTTCCAAATATCCCTGCATTCTTGAACTTATATGCAGAAGGCATGCTGTTTTAGCTTCTCAAGATAATCATGAATAAATATTTGCTACTGTCTGGACTTACAGGGTCCATTGCTATGTGTATACATAGGGTGCAGTTTACCTTTTCCTAATTCTCCATTGACCACTTCTTTTTCTTCTAATCTCAATTCTCCTTACTTCCCATCAATGAATTTTCAAAGGATTTTGATATTTTCCAGCTGTTTAGTTTTTAAAATATGTTTCTCATATTTGCTTGTTGTCATACCTTATTACAACAGAGACAATCAAGTAGTTTTAAAATTTATCATCAATTCCAATTGCAACGCAACTGCTTTTATAAGAGAAAATAGCAAACATTTCCTCACATCTCTTTTCCTTTTATTTGCTATAGTATATAAAACAGTTTTCTGAAGTTAACATATGAAAGCTCAATATATGAGCAACCTTCAGGTTAATTAATAGACTCACTGTTTGCTGAATATTTTCACTATCACAGAATACTGACTCTCAAAGGTATACCATATCTGTGTATGACAACCTTAACATAAATATAATTAATTATTTGAATGAAACCAATTTGAAATTAAGTCCACTAATATATTGGCCACATACATATTATCTATATTCACAATCATCACCATCTAGCTATCTAGCTATCATCTTCTTGCATATAAATAGTAAACATGTATAAAAATATGTATACATTCTCTATGTGGTGCTTATTATGCCAGAGTTCAACAATCTTCCTCCTTTGCACTTTTCTATGTGCTTTGTACTAAATAATGAACTACTTAAAAAATAAGCTTTACTTTCAGTGATATGTGATGGAGAAAGCAACATTTTATCAACATAAGAGACCATATAGTACATTACTATCTCAAGTTAAAATATCTATATATTTGATATAGAGGATATAGTAATAGATATCTACATTTATAAAAGGAAGGAATAGAGAAGATTGTCTATTGGTATACTTTACATATTCTTTTCAAAAAAGAATGCATATGTACAAATACAGATTCAAATTTAAGATACTTGCAGTAATTTCTTTCCCCAAGTCAATTTTATGATCTTGTAAGAACTCTCCCTATGCCCCTTATCAATTGACTTCAGTCCAGGAAGGCAAATAAATGTCTGTGTTTGTGTTTCTGAAGAAGTCAGTTTCTTAGCACTGTAGGTGAATTGGTCTGTGAATATTTCATTCAAAATAACTAGGAACCAAAGATTATCTTGATAGTAAAGACATTTGTAATTTCCAAAGTCCTTATATTAGCTCAATACATTCATCATATTTTACAAGTTGAGTTGCAAATGAAGTTTTTGTTACATATTCCTCATTGAAAGTGATGATATCTTTAGATTTTTTGTTTATGTCACCTAATTTAGTGATAAAATAGTTATTAATATCTTGCCATTGATATTTTGGAAGGGTGGGGGACCCTATTATCTATCAAAAAAATCATAGTGTTTAAAGAACACAGCACTCCTTTGCCTTTCTCTGAAAAAAAAAAAAAAAAAAAGCTAAATCAGTTCACATCAGTTAGAGTGATTAATATTTTAAAATGTTATTTTACATTTTGTTAGTTATCACTTTTCCTAACAACCAACTTTTCTTGATATTCAACGGTTGGGATATTGAGAATGATAGGATTTCTCAGTTTCTCTCTCACACCATTGAACATTAATAGCTTCTACAGAGACCCAATTTCTGACTGCAAATTTATTATGCTTGTAATAAAAAATAATCCCTCACTCCAATCATTTCCATTATCTCCTTATAGTTTTGTTTAGGTGTGCTGTTTGATATTCTTATTGATTTATTCCTTGTTTGCTTTTAAGATGGGCAGGGTAGATATTACTTCTTGAGTTTGCCATCAGGATGGTTAATACATATTCTGGGTGCATTGTAGAAAGTAGTAATATACTTCCCTATGCACTTGGATCTAAATATGTTCTTGTAATATAGCAGCAAAAACTGAAGACAGAAGGAAGAGAAGGGTAAAGGACACATAACTTATATCACTAATCTAATTGGAAACCAGGCTCTAGAAAAGTGTCATTTTGGGCAATATAGTTGAGACTTAACTTTTTAACATATCTGCTGGTAAGTAGTAAGTGTGTCTGCATTAGATTTCGATTGGAGTTTGCAAAGAAGACCCTTTAAATGATAATTACTATGCTACATCTGCTTTTATGTTTCCTGATATCAGCAACTTGCACAGGACCACCTTTGGCTTTGCTGGCAAGGTTTTTCCCTTGTGTGGAAGCCTCAATACACAAAATACATGCTAAGCTCCTTTGAAAACCTTGCCTCAAAACCATTGCCTTGTTGGTATTGCCAATCCTTTGCTTTGAAGGAACCACCTTTAACCAAACTTTCCATCCATAATAAATTCTGACCTTGCCTTCCCTGCTCTGAAATACTGCCAAGGCTTTGTGAGGAAATGTTCTCCCTAAAATAAGGAGTAAAATCAGCTTTTAAAAAATTAACTGGGGAAAAGAGATGTGACTCAAGTGATTGAGCTCCTGTCCAGCACATGGGAAATTCCTCGCTCAGTTCCCAGGGCCTCTTAAAGAAGACAGCTAACTGGCATGACAGGCTGGCATGGTTCCCTGACACAACAAGAGACACAAGAAGGAAAACATAATGAGAGACACAACAAAGCAGGGTGCCTTTTAAAGAAGAAAAGCAAGACAGCAAGCTGATATGATGGGCAGGCACAATAAGCTGATGCAACAAGATGAGACAAAAAAAGACACAAGAAGAAAAACACAATGAAAGATACAACAAAGCAGGGAATGGAGATGGCTCAAGTGATTAGGCACCTCCCTCCCATATCAGAGGCCCAAGATGCAGCAAGTGCAAACAATGAAGGGGTGGGGAGAAATAAATAAAATAAATCTTTAAAAAACACTGGTTATATTTGTGGTATCAGAGGATTCTGCTCTCACATCATATATGTAAAAAATATGAACTAGACTGAATATAATTCAATAAAGAGTAAAACTATTTAGAGGTAAGCAGAAGACCTGCAGATGTCTCTCAGAGGCATTGACCAATGTGGGTGTGTGCGAAAGGCTGAGTGTATAGGCTTGTCCACAGTTTTGTGAAGTCACTTAGTGCTGGAATTCTAAAACAGAAGATACGATGAACTTCAAATGGCAGATTTCCTTCTCAAGATATTTTCTGAATTCCAAATCTTCACATGCAATAATCTAAAGACACTAAAAAACCTGGAGGGGCAAAGTAGAATTAACACAATTTTCATGTGTTCAGGGTAGAAAGATGTTAAGGGTTTTGTTCTGAAAATAAAAGAGAAGAGCAGAAACCTCTGGAGTGAAAGGTGATTTGACACCGACAAAATAAAACCACATTTCCTTGATAATACTTGCTTATCTAAGCACATGTACAGGCTAAGAATAGAATCCAGCTGCAGCTGTGGATGGAAAATTAGCCCAAGTTTGTCAACTGGAGACTGTGGGGCTTTAACCACACAGTGATGATCCTTTTTTTTTTTTCAAAATATTTGCAAATTAGAAAGCTTCATGGGACTAAAAATCTGAGTCAAAACATTCTAAAACAAGGAGTAAAACTTCTTGCATTCTCTTCATGCTTCAGAGACATAGAGAGTCCAAGTTCTTAAATGAAGACCCAGGATGGCCATGCTTTAGGAATAGAAGTGAACTGAAAGTGTGCTGCATGTTTCCCAAACATAAGGGAAAGCCAACCAATATCAGTTTCTGACTGAACTGAGTTTATCAGCCTTACACCATTAAAAGAAGGATTAAACCCTCTTTGATGGGAAAATCATCTAGAAACTATTTCTTTACAGTTAATATAATTTGTCAGTTACCTGCTATTTTTAAAAAATAATCATTTTCCACAGAATTTTAACAGTACTTAGTGTCTCAGAAATACTAAAAATGCATAGGATACCATCCAATAACTTGATATCTTAGATAATAGATATGTCTAGATAATGTCAACATAATGTCTTACAACAGTACAATGTTAAGAATATTCAAGGAAGTGAAAAATGAATGGATGACAACACTAAGAATACCCAGTTATTTAATTTATCAGATATAGACTTTAAAAGTTATAATAACATTTCTTAATAATGTAAAAGAAACATCATAAAAATAAATATAAAGAGTTTAAAACTTAAAAATAGAAATAATGAAAAAAATTGTAATTTTAGAGCAAAAAAATAAATATTTGTTATCAAGTATTCAATGAATAGTCCCAAGAGAATATTGTTGATGATAGTGGAAAGGATCATTGAATTTTAATGTAAATTATTAGAAACTGTCAAATTTGATGAAAAAAAGAAAAATAATTTTAAAGAAAACAGAACCTCAGCGATATGTGGAACAATATTAAGAGATCTGACATACATGTCATTAGTCTCAAAAGCACAAGAGAAAGATCTTGGTATTGATAAAAAAACTATTTGAAGAAATAATGTTGGAAACATTCCAACTTTGGTGAAAGTTATAAATTATCAAATACAATAAGCTCATTAAACTCAAGAAAGTTAAAAATAAGAATACCAAGTGCTTTCATAATATAGCTGCTCAAAATCAAAGAGAAAATTTAAAATATACTCAAATGTAGCAAAAGAAAATGACACATTAGATTAGGTAGAGGGAAAAAACTATTCATATGACTGTAGAAATAGAAAATATGGAGCAGCATCTTTTGGGGAATGCTATCAATGCCAAATTCATTTACCACAGAAAATCCCTCCTAGGACATTTTTGGATGTAGAAAAACTATGAGACTCTGGGCCATTAGAACTTATCTAAAAGATATGCTAATGAAGTTCTTCAGACTGAGGTAGAAGAAGTAAGATATAAACTTGGAATTTCAAGGAATGAAGGAAGATCAACAGAAATGAAAATAAATTGGTAAATATGTTAGACTAATTTTCTCCTCTTAACTTCTTTAAAATATATATGACTTGTGAAAGCAAAAAGTATAACATAGTTTGGTGGGCTTTTCACTATATGGTAGAAGTAACACAAATGAAAAATATAACAAAGTAGAGAGAACAACATCTTTATGGATTGTACATTTTTTTGAAGTGATAAATTATTAACTCTAAATATACTGTAAAATATTAGATATGTGTATTTTAACCACTAAATAACCACTAACAATTTAATACAAAGAGAATTAGCTGAATATATAATAGGTCAATAAAAATGGAATGCTGAAAATGCTCAAATAATCCAAGGAGACAATAATGAGAGAGTTCAGAAACAAAGTCACAAGGAAAAGCAGAACAATAATATGTTATTAAGCCTAAATCCATCCATATCAATAATTACCTTAAAAGTATAGATACAAATATACCAATTAAAATAGTGATTGGGTTTAAAGCACAACAAGATGAGAGACTCAAATATAAAATATTTATAGTAAACTAACATTAAATAAAATGATTTATAAGGTTAAAATAATTTGATGGAAGAAGATATGCCATGTAAACACTTATAAGAAAAAGTAAACTTCAGAAAAAGAAAAATAAGCAGAAATAAAGAAATACATGACATAATGATGAAAGGGTCAATTCATAAAAAAGACATAGGAATCATAAATGTACATGCACTAAACTACAGAGCAACAAAATACAAAAGGCAAAACCTGATATAAACAGAAAGGAGAAATAGACAAATCCAAAATTATAAGTGGATATTTTCACACTCTTCTTTCAGTAACTGATAGAACAAAATAGACATTAGCAAGGATACAGAACAAGTCAACAGCACATGCAACCCTATTGATCTAACTGAAGTTATGCCCACACTATTCAAAGAAACACATTCAACATGCCCTCTTAGAAACTGAGAAAAGTAGTAGATAGAAAATCTTCAAGGATATAGAATACTGAATGACACAATAAACCAACAGGTCATAAATTGTCATAATAGACTTCACACACAACAACATATTAGATGTTTTATTTATTTTTCATGCACTTCTATAACATTAAAGATAAACCAGATTCTGGGACATTGAACAAACTTGATCACATTTAATAGAATTGAAATCAAACAGAGTGTATTCTCTCACAGTGGAATGAAAGTAGAAATAAATAAAAGAGAGATGAGGAAAATCTCTAATAACTTGGAAATAAACAATACACTTCTAAATAAACAGTGGGACAAGGAGGAATATGTCAAGGATATTGAAAAATTACACAGAACTTAAAGAAAAGTAAATACATATTAAATATTATGATGCACCTTACACACTGGTGAGAGGGAAACTGTATAGTATTAAATGTTTAAGTTAGAAACTTGGAAAGTATTAACTCATTAGACTAAGTTTTTTCCTAAACAATTAGAAAAAGTTCAACTCAAAGCAAGCAGAAGCAAAGAAATAATAAAGTAAGGCAGAAATAAATGTAATTAAATACAGGAAATCATTAGAGAATAATCAGTGACAGAAACTCATCACAAGTAGATATGTTTTTCTTTAGGTCTTTTGTCCATTTTGAGTTAATTTTTGTTCATGGTGTTAGGGAGACATCCACCTTCATTCTTTTTTTATGGATATCCAGTTTTCACAGAAATGTTTGGTGAAGAGATTATTCTTTCCTTATTGAAAAGAATTATCTCCCTTATCAAAACTCAATTGCCTTAGATGTGAAAGTTTTTTCAGAACTTCCAACTGGATTCCATCGGTCTATATGTCATCCTAGTGTGATGACATGCTGTTTTAATTCCTGTAGCTTTGTTATTAGTTTTAAAAATCAGAAAGTGTGAGTTTCCCAACTTCATTATTCTATTTAAAATGGTTTTAATTAGTTATTCAGGACCTTTCTATCTTCCTTTTCTGCATAAGAAAATACCATGCAATGGGCAGACTGAAACAATGGGAATTTATTAGTGCACTGTATTGTGACAAAAAGAAAGTACAAATTAAGGTGTCATCAAGCATTGCTTCCTTTTTGAAGATATTCTAGTTGCTGACTGGTGATGATGATCCATGGTCCTTTGCTCCTCTGTCCCATGGCCATGCCATGGGCAGCTTCTGGTCTCTCCATAATCTTCTGAGTTCCACTGAATTTCAGCTTCTTGGTTCTCATTACTTTCTTTCTGTTTTGTTTAAATTTTATGCCACATATAAAGGACTACAGGAACAGGATTAAAACTCATCCTGATTGAATTGTATCACACTTTCACTGAAGTTACCCCATCAAAAGGTCCTACTTACAATGGTTTCACAATATACAGGAATGGATTAATTTAAAAAATATGTTATTCAGGGGCACCATCAGTTGCAAACCACCACAGGGCAATTATGCTTCCCTATAAATTTGATGACTGGTTTTTCATTTCTGCAAAGAAGGATATTAGAATTTTGATGGTGATTGCATTGAATCTGCAAATCACTTTGGGTAGAACAGAACTCTTAACAATATTTAGTCTTCTAACTCATGAACATGGAATGTCCTTCCATGTATTTGGGTCTTCTTTGATTTCCTTTATTAATGTGTTATAATTTCCATTTGTAATCATTTAAAACCTTGGTTAAATTTGTCTTAGACATTTAAATTTTTCATTGTTTTGTAAATGTAATTTTTTTCTTCAATTCCTCTCTAAATTGTTCATTAGTAGTATATGGAAACAATACTGCTTTTTGCATGTTGATATTATATTCCACCAAATTACTAAATTTGTTTATTAAATCTAGTAGCTTTTCCATGAATGTTTTAGGATATTCAATATATAGGTTTTGTCATATGCAAATAGGTATGGTTTTCTTCTTCCTTTTTGAAGTGAATGCCATTTATTTCCTTTCCTTTCCTAATTGCTATGGCTAGATCATGTAGTACAATGTGAATAATATGGGTCACAATGACCATCCTTGTCTTGCTCCTGATATTTGAGGGAAGAGTTTAGACTTTCACAATTGAGCATGATGCTTGCTGTGGATTTTCATATATACCCTTTATGTTGAAGAAATTTCCTTCTATTTCTAATTTTCTAAGGGTTTTTATCAAGAAATTATGCTGGGCTTTGTCAAATGCCTTTTCTGCATCATTTGAGGTTATCATATATTTCTTTTTCTTCATTCTATTCATGTGTTGAATTACATTAATTGATTTTCTTATGTTGAAACACCCTTGCATATTTGGAATAAATCCCACTAGATTATTTAATATGGTGTTGCATTCAGTTTGTTAGTATTTTTCTGAGGATATTTGCATCTATATTCATAAAGGATATAGGTGTATAATTTTATTTTCTTCTAGTATCTTTATTTGTCTTTGGTATTATGGTAATATTGGCCTCATAAAGGGAATTAGGGAATTTTCCTTCCTCTTAAATTTTTTGGAGAGTTTGAGAAGAATTGGGGTTAATTCTTCTTGGAATATTTGGTAAAATTGACCAGTGAAGCCATGTGATCTTGGGCTTTCTTTCTAAGCAGGTTTTTTATTAATGTTGCAATCTCTTTGTTTGCTATTAGTGTATTTTGAATGTTTATTTCTTTTTTAGTCAATATATGTAGATTTGTGTTTCTTGGAATTTGTCAATTTCTATAAGGTTATTCAATTTGTTAGCATACAGTTGGTAATAGTATCCTGTTTATGATAAGTACATGTATCAATTTGGATAGGTTATGGTGCCTATCAAACACTTGCCTAATTGTTACTGCAAGAGTATTTGTAGATTTAAATCAGCCAGTTGACTGCATCTATGGCTGCTTCCATCTACAATCAAAGAAGGAAATAGTATTCAACAGTGAAAGAAATTTCATCCAATAAGTTGAAGGCCTTAAACTGAGACCTGATGATTTCAGAAGTCAGAAAGAAGATTAGATTGGGCCTACCAGGATAATCCAGGATAAACTTTTCATCTAAATTTCATCACCTTAGTCACATCTGCAAAGTCTTTTTTGCCACATTATGAAATATATTCACAGGTTCCAAGAATTAGGACATGTCCATACATTTATAATTTTCTGTATTATATATATGTTTATGTATATATGTATATATAATACACTATACTATATATTATATAATATATAATAATATATTTGCTATATAACATATTAATGTAAGAGATATTACATATTACATATTATAGCACTGTATTGTATTCACACACATATATTTTTTCTTACATCAAGTGAAAATTTCTGAAATTGTCAGCAGCAAAAATAAAATCTCTTTATCACATTACTTGGTATCATTTGATGACTTGGAAATAACAAACTCAATGTGCTAGAAAAGTTTTTCAAAAATATGCTTGTAATTTGAAAGTCTCCATATTGGGGAAAATTTTTCTTTAGGTCATTAATAGTACTACAAAATGTGTACATCTGTGTGTGGAGACACTACTTTTCAGAATTTAAAAGCTTCATCCCTAAAAGAAAATTCTAACACTTTTAAAATTCCACAAACCTGATGATTTATATACACTTTTCCAAATTTTATATACGCATACACACATGGAAAACAATTTTTTTAGACAGTACAAAATGCCAAAATACATACATACTTTGAAGTAACAGCTTTATACCAATTACCACTGCAAAGAAGATTGGCTCTTTATTACACACTGGCCAGATAGCAAGAAAAACATGTGCTTATAGGATGAAGTGCTATTTGTGCACCTCTCAAACTATAATTAAGCAATACAAGAATAAATAAATAAATAAATAAATAAATAAATACATACATACATACATACATACATACATACATACATAATGTCTTTCTGTCTTCAACCAAGTTTGGGTTAGAAAAATATTATGGCAAAGAATGCACCCATTTTCTCAATCTCGTTTTGTGTATGAGATTCAATCCACAAAATTATTAGGAAGTCTTAAAAAATATATTAAATCTGAATCTTCTCCATTTTGCTACAGGTATAAATGTTTCACAAAAATCTATCAGTGCGGTCATAGATGAGAAAGTAAATTTTCATTACATACTCAATTTTGATCTTTCTGTCTTTCACAAAATTCTTGGAATAGTAGTAAAGAAATGAAGTAGTTCTGATCCAAATAAACTTCTATATTTCATACAATTATTAATGGAATTTTTACTAATTATTAGGGATTAAAATACCATTGAATCCAAAACATAATTGCCAGTCATGTCATTTGACTCTTTTCTGAGCTTACTCTGATGGCAGGGGAAAATGGTACCAGAAATTATGGAGTTTGAAAAGAATGTGAACAGATTTACCATAACCTTAATTTATATTACAAGCATTAATTATATCCTAGGACATTGGTATCTTGAATGAGAAGATCAACATGCAGAGTGTGTGGGGGGATTATACTTCAAAGGATATAGGTCACATACCATTTTACAACTTCAAGCCATTAGGCTGAAATCCTTTGTATCCTTCAAGGGCTTGTTTTACTTCATTGTCATCCAACTGTTTGGTGAAATGAAGCTTTGCAATACTTAATTATATTACTATATTATGAATAATAATTTTTAGTTTTCAAATAGATTTTCTTAGAGACAATTTGTGGCAAATGTTATTATTGTTAAGAAGATAATATATAAATGTCCCTTTAGAAGGGAAGTGAAGAAGCAATCTTTTATATATAGCAGTGCTCATCCAAAATGGATTGAGGATATATTTGTTTGGAATATAGTTATGAAAGAGATAAAATATCTAATGCAGATTACTTTAGGACCATAACTGCTAAGAATAACATGGAAATAAGTACAAAATAAACTGGCTGAGACTGGTGTGGATTTTCTGTCATATCATGTGTTCAGGAAGGAACTTACAAGTAAGAGAGCTAAATCCATATATGCTTTCCTTTTAGGAATATGATTTGAGTAATTCTACATGGGGTCATAATATGTTAAAATATGGTTACCAAAGCTTTAATATCTCCAGGTTTTGGCAAGAGTTTGAAGTAGGGCATAATAATATTCATTTAAACATTGAATCATTTAATCATTTGCTCAACAAATATTCACCTACTGACCAGTTTCTGTGTTTTAGAAACAAAGAAGAATGATAGCAATTACAAGTGGAAGATTTAAGCAATTATTATGGCAAAAATTTAGTATAATTTCTAGTATATTTAAGCTAAACTTCATAGAAGCTTGACTTTTATTCATAGCTTTTAAATTGAAAATATGATGCATATTACTATTTTCTTTATGAGACAAAATTATTATTGACACAGCATTTTAAAGGCAGATAAATGTGCCTAGTATATAGCAAGCACAGTACATTTCAAGCTAACTTTTTAAAGTACATGCTCAGGCAGAAGTGATTACTTGTCAAAGAGGTATAAAGAAATTTAAAATGTTTCTCTGAAAATTGTGTGACCATCAATAACAATTAAGCTCATCATCTATTTTTTAAGTAATAATTTTATTAGTGCTGCTATTACATCCTTGTTCCTTAGGCTGTATATCATGAGATTAAACATTGGAGCCACAATGGTGTAGAAAAGAGAAAGCAGTTTGTCAGTTTCTGCAGAATGATTGGATTTGTGGCTTAAATAGGTGATGGTAGCAGAATCAAAGAATAAAACAACAACCAGAAGGTGAGAAGAACATGTGGAGAAGGCATTGACCTGTCCTTGGGCTGATGGCAACCTCAAAATGGTGGAAATGATTTTGCTGTAGGAGTCAAGTATCAACATAAAAGGTACTGCAGCAAACAGCATAACTACTAAATAGACAGATAACTCATGCAATGATGTGTCCCCACAAGCCAGTGTGAGAAGGGGAAGGATGTCACAGAAGAATGGTTAATTTGGTTAGAATCACAGACATGCAGAGAGAAAATTTGACATGTTTTCCCTATCTGGACTGGATTCCACTGATCCAGGTACCAATTGCAAGCTGAATACATGTCTTTTGGTTCATGATTAAAGGCTATTTTAGTGGGTTACAGATGGCCAGGTAGTGATCAAAGGCCATCACAGCCAGGAGGAAACATTCAGTGGTCCCCAGCATAAGGAAGAAACACATTTGGGTGGCACATTTCACCTTAGAAATGCTTCTCTCTTGAGTCCAGAGGTTCACCAGAACTCTGGAGAAAGTGACAGATACATAACAGATTTCCAATGAGGAAAAATTTGCCAGGAAAAAATACATGGGTTTCTGTAGTGTAGAGGCAAACCTGGTTATTATGATTATAAGGCTATTTCCAATGAAAATAATCATGTAAATTATAGAGAACACTTCAAAAAGAAACCCTTGGAGATTTGGAAGATCAGAAAATCCCAGGAGTACAAAATACATCACTATGGAAACATTGCCTTCTGCTTTTTTTGCTTCATGTTTCATCTGTAGGAATTATTTAATCAGATTTAAAAATTACTATACTTTCCTTGGCTTTTGTTTTCTCCTGTCATCTTAGTACTGTATGTCCACCAATTTTACCAACTCCCTATAAGAAATAATATTACCCCTACCAGTGGCTCTACATGTCCAAAAGGAAAAAGTCCCTTCAAAAAAATCTTAGAGTTATATTTCCTTTTTGTAGGTGATATCATATGTGATTTTAAATTTTGCTGTATATTTGAATACTTGAAATCCCCAAATCTGAATTTATGTTCACTTGTAATAATCATTCCATTCTTTAAACTGGCCATGCTTCTCTCCTCTCAATTGTTTTATTCTATTGTCAATTAGAATTAATTTCACTATTAAAGTAAATAGCTTGTAAGCTATCTAAAATAGTTATGCAAATGAAGCATTCAATTATATTTAATTAAATTATGGTGACTTTCATGTAGTATCTCCAAAGTCTTTAGCATTATGCATATCTAGCCTCTTTTTTTTATTATTTTAAAAGATGCTTAGATTACATATATTTCACAAAAATTACAGGATTCCCATGTACCCCACCTCCCACACCTCCCATATCATCCCACATAAACATCTTTCATTAGTATGGCACATCACCTGCAATGGATATACACATCCTGGGGCTTTGCCACTAAGCATGGACCATAGTTCACATTGTAGACCACACTTGCTCCCACAAAGCACTGCATGTCATATAATGATATAAAATGGCCTATATCTGTCATTGTAGAAAGCCTGTATTACAACTGTTTTTTGCTTCTCTGCCCCGAAATTGTCCAGTGGCCACTGGCGCCACCTCACTGTTGTAATTTCTTGCATTGCTTGAATCACAATATGTCTACAACAGAATGCCATTAAGTCCACTCTAGTCCATAGCTCTTCCCCCTATCCTGAGGAGTTTGGGATGGTGATGTCCACTCAACCTCCAAGTGAGAGGGGGATTATATCCCATCGATACGATGGATGGGATTATCCTGCCTGCAGCTGCAGGCTCTCTCTATTCCATGGGATGGCCATTGTCCATCATTGTCTCCTCACCAGGTGACTTGGGTGAGTCCATTGAGCTGTAGAGTAGGAGTTGCAGCTCCATCGAGATTCCAGGCACAGCTGGCACATTGACAGGCCAAAGGCACCAGTATCTGGAAGTACACCTACAAATTCCAGCATCACATATAGGTTTGAATAGAAGGGACTGATGGACCATGTGCAGGGAGGACTTATTTGCATCCTACTCTGTCACTTTCAGGAGCACAGATTCCAAAGTAGAGCCCACTGATAAGGCATCAATCTCTGGAGCTATCCCATCTTATATAGAACCTGGGTGTCTCCAGAGCCCTCAGGAGCCCCTCTTTGTGGGGTGATATCCACTTTGTTGTTCTATGAGATCCTACTAGGTGTGCATAAGCATTATCTCTTAGATGACCTCTCAACTCTCTTTGAAGTCTCTTAGCCACATGAACTCATTTGTCCTTACCTTTTCCCCCTTTTATTCAGGGTCTTTTTCCAGTTGTGTTGCCAGTTGGCACTTGGTATTAATCCCTCATTGCCAGGGAGGCTGAGGGGAATGTAATGCATTCATATGCTAAGCTTGGCATAGAGAGAGGCCACATTTGAG
Organism: Tolypeutes matacus; assembly: GCA_026826555.1. NCBI lineage: Eukaryota > Metazoa > Chordata > Mammalia > Cingulata > Chlamyphoridae > Tolypeutes > Tolypeutes matacus. Next base: position 508,199 of record JAKSZT010027144.1, on the reverse strand, counting down.
CAACAAGGAGGCTTTCAGGGGCAACCCTTATGCACCCCAAAACAGTAGCCTAAGTTTCAATTACAAGAGCAAAGACTCGTAAGGCTAGTTTTAAAACCCTAAAAAAGGTTTAAATATGGGATGAGGAAAGGGGAAAGAGGTTGGATATATGAGAGTCTCTAGTATTCTATGTGTGACTTTGCTGTGACCTAAAACTTATTTGAAAATTAAATGAAAATTTGGGAAACATTGGGGAGTGAGAGGGGGAAGGTGCCATGGTACAGACTGGACACCCGATAATGCGCTCGATAATCACCCGATAATCATTAAATAAGATAATAATGAATATCAGTGGAAACTAATGGTTTTCTAACATTAGTGTCTCTCTGGTCATCTAACTATGCATTTGTACAGTTCTTTCCCTGCATAAAACAGGCCTGAATGCTCAAAACCTAAAACTCTAAGTATTTACTTCATCCAGCTTTGAGTCAAGTATCTATATCAGACAGATTACTTGTTTTCTCTTATTCTAGAGATTATAAAAAAATAGAATTGTTTCCTTAACGTGTTACTTCCATCATATTAATGGGCATGCAATCACAAAATACAATAGAGGCGAATATTTCAAGTTTATAGGAATTAGAAAATAAATTCCTCATGTATTAAAAAATGCATAGATAGAGGGACAAATATGTTATAAACATTGTTCTACACAATGATCATGCATTCAGAGATTCTATTATTATTCATCAATTATGATTTATTTTATAATTTAAAAAAATTTTACTCAAAACACCATCTCATTTTGTTTTTAATATTCATTTTAATAATAGCGAATGATGGTGAGCATTATATCATTTGTTACAACCCAACTCCTGAAGGGCACATGTTGGTGAGGCCATGAGACAAAAGAACACACCAGGCAGATATTTAGACATAAGCCTTATTGGGATTTACAGACAGAAGAGACCTCAATGGCGGCCGATTGAAGTATGAATGAAGTTAGCACTCCGCAAGAGGACAGGAGAAAATGAGGGGTGATATAAGGGGTCTAAGAACAAAGACATTCCATATAGGTAATAACAAGGACATTCCAAAGGGTATAAGGGTATAAGAGCTTCTGCAAAGGTCCATCACATGGGGTTTGGTGATGTTATCTCAAGAATGAAGTTTTACCACTTAGAGTTGTTGTTTAAGACATTCTCTATCTTCCAGGGAGGATTGGTAACCTTTAACTTAGGCCTAGGTCATGCAAGTGTCTCGTGCTGAGGACTTGGTGGGGCCTGGGCCCTAGGTCCCCACAATCATGTGATTATTTGCCTTTGTATAGCAACTTTAGTATTGATAGTTGGAAAATTGTGTATTAAGAATTTTCTCCACATTAGCAGTTATAAAATCTCTAATACCTTTCCTAAAAGTAGCTCAACTGTCTGCATTTATTTTCTCCCAATACCTTGTTAATGTCTTGTATTTAAGACATTAACCAGACCTTCTCAGACCCAGTTATACGAAGAATAAAACATCTCATTGTAAAACAGATCATTTGCCACCAGTGACACCCTGTGGCTCAGTAAATCAGTTACTTCCTCCTTAAAGACTAAAGGCTGGATATGCCTGCGTGGTCAGCAGAAAAGGGAGTTATGGACACCCTGAACTTAGGAGATCTAACTCTGAGCTCTGAGTGAGTAACCACTGAAACCGGAATAGGAAGAATAAGACTGACAGCTTGAGGAAAAACAAAATTAAGGAGTGTATCTTGTTCTTCATTACGAGACCCTTGAAGAAATCCTGTGTCTTTGCTGATCTGGCAAAACTGTACCATGTGCCTTCACACATTTTCTCCTTTTTTTTTTTTTTTTTTTCTCTCCCTGCATATAAAAATCCCAACTCACATTCTCACAGAGAACTGATTTTGGGAACATTCTTCCATTTCCTTGATTGTGCATTCACAATATATCACTTTCTTACTGAGAGAAATGCTTCTCCTTTTTATTACCAGATTTGGCAGACCCTTCTATTGGAAATAGCCCTGCTTAAGGTAACAGTTGTCATTCAAGTCTTTTGTCCATTTGTTAAATAGGTTGATTCTTGTGCTAGTGCTGAATTTTGGAAGTTTTTTTTAAAAAAATATTTTCTACTTATATTTACTCTGTTGAATGTATGATATCAAAATATTTCCCCCAGTCTGTATCCTTTATTTGTATTCTTTCAGATATGTCTTTGTCAGAGCAAAATATTTTAATTTTGCCATGCCCAATTTATTAATATCTTCTTTTGAAGATTGTACTTTAGTAGTATATCTAAGAACTCATTATTTAAACCCAGTTTACAAAGATTTCTCCTATGTTTTCTGCTAAGTGTATATAGTTTCACATTATATATTTAGATCTAGGATCCATTTTGAGTTAATCTTTTATAAAGCATGAGTTTTAGGATTAGGCTAAATTTTTCCATGTGGTAGTTAATTGTTCAGTGCTATTTGTTAAAAATACAGTCCTTTTATTCTAAGTTTCCTGGCTGCTATGACAAATACCACACAAAGGATTGGCTTAAACAATGGAAGTTGACTCATTGTTTTGAGGCTAGGAGAAGTCCAAAATCAAGGCATCAGCAAGGAAATGGTTTCTCAACAAGATCTGTAACATTCTGTCTCTGGATGCTGGTAATCCTTGGGGTCTGTTGGTTTTATCCCTGTTTTATATCACTTCCACCTTTTCTTTTCTGGATTGATTTTACTTCTGGCCTCTGCTTCATCTCCAGGCTTTTTTTTCTTATAAAGCCTATAGTAGTAGGAAAATCTCATCCTGATTCAGGTGACCACACATTAACTAAAAATGATATCTTCAAAAGTTAGTAATTACAAATGGGTTCATATCTACTGGAATAGGGCTAAAATTAAGAACATGTTTTTTTCTAGAGTACATAACTCATCTTTATCACAATTTCTAAACTGAAAAAGCATTTGCACATTTGTCAAAAATCAACTACCCAGACTTCTGGAATGGCTGGATCAGCAGTTCAGAAATGATAAAGCCATACAAAATTTCCAACTGCAATGACAAAAAATCTTGAAATTGACCAAAAAATTGTGAAATGTTTACTTATGAAAATAAAGTCAACTTCAATAAGAATAGTAGTAATCAGTTGTATTTTCATCTGAGTATTATTCCATCTGCTTCTCAGCTGCATGGAGAAGACCTATTACAGTATAAGCCATGAGGACTCCCATCTCTCTTATATCTGTTGCAGGAAGCTCACTTTATTTTTAGCAAAGCATGGCAAATTCCATGCCTAAGAACATTGTCACATATATTAAGAATCTCAGTGGCAAACAATAAGGGAAGACTAATATTACAACTACCCTAAAGTTCCTGTGAGGTTTGGAAGAGACCAGATAGAAATTTAATGGGCAGTTCTGGGTAATGAGCAAGTAAAATAGTGCATTGATAAGCTCCATCTCAACCCTAGTTTCTGACGTGCATATACACTCATAAGGTATCAAAGAGAGTACCAGTAGGTCACTTGACCATGGTTGAATGTAACCTTGTTAAGACAGAAAACAAAATTCAGAATAGGGTACCTTGAATGCTTTCCTCAAGTCACACATAGATGCATCACAAAGAGGAGAAGTCTTACTGGCTTCAAAGTGTTTAAACATATCTGGCCAGTCAGTGGCTGATCAGGAAGCTATGCTGATCCAATGGTAATCTTTGGTAAATAAGACTTTAGAAAACAAAACAACTGGGCAGAGATATAAGTGGCTCCACACAAAAAAGGAATTACACTACACAGAATTAGTCTGTGCAAGTCACTAAACAAATATAGAAATCACAACAACTAACTATAGAGGGAATTAAAATCCAGAGTTGCCACAATACATTATCTAAATATTCATATCTAACCAAACATTTTGAGGAATGCAACAACCCAATAAAGTGAGACACATATACTGACAAAAAACAAAAGCAACAAAGCAAAGCCCTTATAAACTTTGTCAGAGAGATGCCAGTTGTTGGACTTTGAAGATAAAGGCTTCTTAACAGCTATTATTTTAAATATTACCAAAAAACTAAAAGAAACCTTGTTTAAAGAATTTTAAGAGAAAATTATTATAATGACTTATCAAATAGACAAGATCAATTTATATATATGAAAATTATTTTAAAATAAGCAAGAGGAAATTCTAGATATAAAAAACAAAATAACAAATGAAAATTTCACTATAGGTGCTCAACAGCAGATTTGAGCAGGAATAAGAAAGAACTAGCAAACTTGAAAATAAATTCATATAGATGATATGATCTTAAAATAAAACAGATCTTACAATTAAACAGTCTCAAAAACCAGTGGAATACCTTAAAGTTCACTAAAATACATGTATTGAGAGTCTCAGAAAAAAGAAGAAAGAAAAAGGAACGCAAAATATATTTGAAGAAAAATAATCACCAAAAATGTCCCATATTTTATTTAAAAAACATGAAGCTACACATAACAGGGGATGACACATAGACCCATCATATTTAACAACTGGTTTCCAAAGATAAATAAAAAAATATTCAAAGCAACAAGAAAAAATTGACTAACTACTTGTCAGAAACGATGGAGGCCAGAACACAATAGGGTAATATATTCAAATTACTGAAAAAGGAAAAAAAAAAAAAACCTGTCAAAAAAGAGTTCTATATCCAATAAAACTATCATTCAAAAAGACAGGCAAAATAAAGATATATTAGACCAACAATTATTGAGACTGTTTCTTGCTAGAAATCCTTTATCAGGATAAATATTAGAGAAAACCGTGCATGTTGAAAGGGGGTGATACCAGAAAATAACTCAAATTTACACAAAAATACTAGAGCCCTGGTAAATGTAAGTACATAGGTAATTATAAAATACAATTAAAATATATATTTTTTCACTTTTAAAGCCAAATGTTAAGAAAATATTTTTAAAAAATAATTGAAATCTCTATTTTTGTGCTCATGGTGATCAATCTTAGAGAAATAAAAGATAATTATGAAGGAATGGCATAAACAATTTTATAACAACTGATTAGCTGTCTTAGGCAAACAAATAACTTTCTATACATAGTCAAATTACTCAAGGAGATGCACAAAGTTAAATATTTTTATAGACCTATAACAAGTAAGGTAATTGAATTAGTAATTAAAATTATCCCCACATAAAAAAGATGGCAAAGTCTAGAAAATTTCAATGGTGAATTCTATCAAACCTTTGAAAAGAAATAATAACAATCTTCAAACTCTTTAAAAAAAAATGGAGGACTGTTAAAAATATCACAAGTTATTCTGGGAGACCAGTGTTATTCTGAAACAAAATCTAGACAAGACATGACAAGAAAAGAAATAATAGTTCATTATCCTTGATGACTATAAAAAAAACCTCATTAAAATATTATGATCCAAACCCAACAAATATGAAAAAGGATTTATACACAATGACTAATTATACTTTATCCCAGTTCTACAAGTTTCATTTGACATATGCAAATCAATGTAATGATTATGTTTTGATTGACTCAAAGTCATTACCTATATTATTCTATTTTCTCATATATGTGAAATTTTACATGATTTAAAAGGGAAAATGCCACACTTCTGCTGCCCTTACAAATCAATTATTTAATTCTCTATTAGTCATTTTTGATTCTTCATTTATAATTCACAATACTCTGATGTACTCATTCTGATATTTTCTTTCATATGTTTTCAAAATTGCATAAATTCTACCAAGGTTGAACCATCTTTAATTTCTCTACATGGGCCCTTTATAAATAATTATCAAGTTAGGCAGCTTTGAAAGGTCAAGGGATTGCCTGTAACTCTTTTGAGTCTCTACTAAATTTTTCATCTACTATGCGCTGACTCTGAAAATTCATAATCTAATAAAGGCATTTTTAAAGCACTAGAGAATAACTAAGTAGTAAGACACCCTTCATTATTGCAGACAGCTAAAAAGAACAAAAACACAAAAGATACCAAGCACCTGAAAGAATGGTAGAGTAAGAAACCATTAAAAAGGAAAGTTATGGCCCATGATATTTTTGGTTGCTTTCCAAAATATTTCAAAGGCAAGTATAATGGGTTAAATGAACTAAAAAGCGACGTAGGAAATGATAAATTCCCAAAGGAAAGAAAGAAATATTTTTTTACTTAAAGATCACTGTATGTTTTGAAAGAAAATTTATTTTAGAAGGGGATTAGTCATTTTGCACTTCGTGAATTTCAAATGGTTTAAAACTTAATTTCAATAGAACCTCACTTAAAATTCTCTGTATCAGATAAAGAAATAATTTCATCCCTTTAATAAAGGTGAGCATTATAAATTTTCAACTAAGATCTTAAGTACAGCTTACATGGGTCTTCTGTGTTTACTGTATCTTAAGTACTGAAAATCAGAAATCCAAAATTTGCAGAATATTTAGAAAATACACTAATTGATGCTTCAACTATATTTCAAGCTTCAATTCCTGTTTCTTGTTCGAAATTTAGTGAGATAAATGGCTTAATAATATTTTGAAATGTACTATTTCAAAATGTATTATTAGTTATAATACAATGGTAATAATTATTGGGACAGTTTAAAAAAATTTTAAGATAAGAATTGCTGAAAAAGGCATTAGATGGATGTTTTTTCTTTGTACCCTATCATCAGAGAAAGAAATCACCATTTTTAAAGAAACACATTTTCTGAAAAGTAACCTGATACTTGTGGGAAATTAATTTTTTTAATATTTACTTTTTAACATTATACTGTGTTGATTAATTACTAACCTAACTGACTAGCAATGTCTTCCACCAAGTGGATTTAGATCAATAAGTTCATTAGCTAAATAAAATAAAGTAATTTTACTATGTTCCTGAGGAAAATAGAGGTAATAAAAGAGCTTCACTTAACGGAACAAAAATATTAGGGCTTCATTCACCCTTCTCTTTGAAGGACTTCTGAGAAAAAGAACTGTGAGTCATGTTCCTTTCAGTATAGTGAAGCTACAATTATTTGCTCTCCTCTATGTTAAGAGGGGGCAAATATATACAGTCAAATTATATCCAGGATAAAAATCTTATTCCATGTTAGGTACAGATTTAGTGGATTTAAAACATTGGAAAGCATTCATCCTTTACTTAATACTATGGTGGGTATTTTGTTTTTATGAAAATATGTAGGAGAATTTTCAGGTTGTAGCACTTTCCTTTTTTCCTTTTCTCCTCCCTTGTATTTCCTTCCTTCCTTCCTTCCTTCCTTCCTTCCTTCCTTCCTTCCTTC